>VXAC01007837.1:0-203712 GCA_013399225.1 Rhipidura dahli
TCCGCCCGCAGCCCCGGCCCCAGCGCCGTGCCCTTTGCTGCCGAGAGAGCACGGAGCCGGGGCTAATTCCCCCGGATCAGCGGACACTGAGCCCAGCACCTCGCTGTTAAAGCCCCACCTGGCGGAGGTTATCCAGAATCAGACCCCGTACCCATCGTTCCCAGGCCGCCTCCCACCTCTCACCACCAGCGCTCTGCCACCACTCCCCGCGGGTGTTCTCTCGCCCCCCTGCCAGTCCCCGGCTCGGGCAGCCCCCAGTCCGCACGAACCGCCCCGAGCCCCCCCTCTCCCTGAGGAAAGCGCAGCCCCCGGGGGTCCCCCCGCGCCCGCTGCAGCGAGCCAAGCCCGGCTGGGCACAGTGTTCCCCCTCCGCGGCCAAGGAGCTGCCCTGTGTCCTCAGCACCACGGAGAGGGGCAGCGGCACCGGGGCCGCACCAAAGGAACGGGGCGTGTTTCCTTCAGGACGGCCAAAGAAGGGGGTCGCCTCAGGCAACTGGGGGTTGCAGAAGACTGGGGGGAAAAAGCAAGATTCTTTTCTGATTTGCCCCACAGTCCTTTTCCAACGTGGCTAAGGAAGGGCTGTAATGCAAGCGTCACCTCCTCTGGATTTGCAAGGAATGAGACGTGACTGCAAAACCAGCAACAGATGGTAACAACGTCTTGAGCCACGGCACACAGAGGAGGGGAAACGTGCCACACTCCCGCCGTGCTGCAGGAGCGCGGCTGCCAGTAAGACCAGCTGCATTCGTGTGTCAGAAAAAGAGGGGGGCATGCAGTAAATCCCACGAGCATGGGAGGAGGGGTGTGCACCCATCTCGAGCTGCACTTACGCTGATTTTGGTTGCATCCTTATTTGCTACCTAAAAGAACAGAAAAAAAGGGCAATTAGACTCAGCTCTGTCAGCACATCAACAGGATGCTCATATTCCCACCCCAGTGGAAGGACAGGACATGGATAGAAGCAACTTTCTCCATTTGCCATTCACACAGCCGGTGTGGCTCAGGGGAGTTCCTCAGGTGATGGGGCAGGAGCAAACCAGTGCTCAGACAGGGGGACCGTTTTGGTGAAGTTCCCATGGTGCCCCACAGAAGCGCTGCCTTCCCCAAGGGTGCGAGCAGCAGCCAAAGAAATGCTTGTTGCATGCTCTGCTGCTCCCAGTCACTGACAAACACTGGGGAAGACACTTTACCAGCAGCACAGCAGTGAACTGCTTGGGCAAGCTGGATCCTGCATGGCTCAGGGCAGAGCTTCAGTCCTGAAACACCCTGGGAGCAGGTATCACGCAGCAGGTTTCATATTTGGTTATGTTTTCGTCTCCAGCCAACCACTGTAAAATTAAGTGATGCCTCAAACCTCATTGATACGCCTCTCGGGGTCATCATTCTCCAGGCTTGCTCTGTCATCATTTATTGTAAAAGCAGCTCACAGTTTTTATATAAGGTTAAAGAAGACATTTAAATCCAAGAGATTTATTTCCCAGTCTGACAACTGACTTACAGTTTCCCCAGCTAGGCGGCATCGCATTAGCTCAGTGTCTATATGCTTTGCATCTCTATTTGAGCTCTGCAGGAAAACAAGCGTGCCACAGAGAGGGGAGCTGGCACCGGCACAGAGGCTGCCGTGGGCCACCCTGCTGGCACAGAGGACAGGGGCTGGAGAGGATGACATGTCCTGCACAGTAGGGCAGCACAGCCTGCAAGTCCTTCTTTACCCCACTCTTGTACAGCCCCGTTTGGCACCTGCAAGTTGTCTTTGCTCTGGGGGGGCCGTAGAATGATTGGCTTATGGCTGGTGAAATGCAGCTGAAAAATTCAGACTAAAGCCTACCCTCACACCAAGCGGCTTCCTAGGGGGAGGGGAAAAGACATGCAAGATTTAACTCTGCTTCATGCATTCTAATTGTTACATCTGACTGAGCTTCAGATATGGACACATATATCTTGCTGAGCTTCAGATATGGACACAAGTGTGTACATGCACAAGTAACTGCGTTTGTAGATGCAGACTGATACCACGTTTAAGTACCAACAGAGAAGTGTATCCCTTATGCTTTTTTCTGCACTATCAGTGAGCAG
Organism: Rhipidura dahli; assembly: GCA_013399225.1. Classification (NCBI taxonomy): domain Eukaryota; kingdom Metazoa; phylum Chordata; class Aves; order Passeriformes; family Rhipiduridae; genus Rhipidura; species Rhipidura dahli. The sequence goes on from VXAC01007837.1 coordinate 2,077, forward strand.
AGGCTCTCCCACCTTTCACAGGGATTCCAAGCTCAGTCCACAGAAGCACTGGGTTTTGCTCGTCCACACTTCATACTACAGCTATTTTCACTGCCTTTCTTGGGACCTCCCTGCTGATTTTGCAGTGGGACATTTATCATTTTCTGTTCAGAGTCCTTAAAGCACTGATGTTTTTCCTGACGTGAAGTCCCTCATGGTGCATGCTGTGTACTCCTGCATTCCTTGGAGGGCCTGAGCACACTGATGCTTCCTACTGATGGCTGGCACCGGGCAGAGAAAGCACTCTGGGAATGCTGAGTTTATTCTGATCACTGCCTAAGCACGTTGCATTTGATGAAGAGATGTATCTCCATAGCAATGTATTACCTTGCTCCTGCTGCCGGGGACACTGATGGCTAATTCGTGTGCAAGTTCTCTGGCTGGTTCTTTAAGGTACCACCACTGGATTTCCAAGGAGTAAGAAGTGGATCCGCTGGCTCGGAAAGCACAAGGCATCTCAATATCATCTCCCTCCCTAACAGTCACATCTTTGGGAACTTCAGTAAAGGTAGCTGGGAGGGGAAGATAGAGTTACAAGGGCTGATTAACGAGAGAGATTAAAAGACAAGATCAGTCCTTTTCAGTCTAACATGAGCTGCTTCAGCTCAAGGGCTAAGCACTGACCGCGACACAGGCTTCCTGGAGCCCAGGGACCACAGGGTGAGCAGAGCATCCAGGACTGCGCACCCGGGGCAGGGCAGGGCCCCTGTCACCCTGCAGCCGTGGCTTCAGCGAAAAGTTTGAAGAGGACCTTAAACCCCCTCGTTCTTCTAAGAAAGCCTTCGGCTTGATACAGAGCCACCGGTGTCCCACTGTCCCCTCCCGCCGAGGGCGAGGGCACTGTCCCGGGCTGCGCGCCCGCCGCGCCCCGCTCCGTTCCGGTGCGCGCTGCCGGCAGCTGCGGCCCAACAGTGCCACCTTGTTCTGCCAGAGCCCGCCCGGGCAGCTCCCTGCCCCCAGCCCCGCGCTGGGAACGCGCCGGGGAGGCCGGGCCTGGGAGCAGCGGGGCGGCTGCAGCTCGGCTGCGGACGGGCGGCCCCGCAGCCCCGACGGCCCCGCAGCCTCCTGCCAGCAAGTTGCGCCCGGAGCGGCGCATCGCCGCGGCAAGAGGCCGAAGTTTCCTACTCACCGGTGACAATGAACAGCAGAGGAGCGTTGAACATCAGGTAACAAAGGGTGCAGAACAGCCCCCGACTTTCCATCTCATCTATGTGGGCTGCGGGCGGGGACCTGGCTGGGGGCGCAGCCGGGCACGCCTCAATCCATCGCACACAGCGGGCCGGGGCAGAGCTCCTTCCCAAAAAGCCAAAGCCTCCCGGCTAACCTCGGTTTGCGGAGAAGCAAATATAAAATCCACAGCCGGCTGCTCAAACTCGCCCGCAGGTGGAAGCGACGTTTCTGAGAATGCAGCAATAAATCGCGTCCCGCTCCTTCGCTCCGCCGCGGGCGGGATTCAACTGCCCTGCGCTGCGTGGTGGCTCCCGCAGCCCGAGAGCGAGGAGGCGACGCCGGGCGCCTCTCCGAGCCCCATCCCACGGAGCGCTCCGCGCCCGGAGCTCGCCGCGAGGTCCAGCGAGGCGGCGGCGGCGGCGGGNCCGCGCCAGGCCCCGCCCGGCGCCGCCCCGGGGACCTGCGGAGCCGCTCGGGCTCGCTCGCTGCCTGTCCCGCTCCGTCCGAGCTCCCGGCTGGCGCTGGAAGTACCTGTGAAGCACCTGAGCGCGCAGCAACAAACCCGCTGCTGTTTGCGGCATCCCCATCCGCGCCCGGGGCTCCTCCTGGGGTGCGTGCCCGCGGCGGATTGCTCGGTTGCTGTCAGGCTTCCGAAATCACTGTGTTTGTTACTTGGTAAAATACATTAAGGAAAAAAATCCACTCCTATTGATTTAGAAAGCAGTATCATAACAAGAAGACGTTTCCATGGATCAGTTGTTTCTCAGGCAAATGTCCCAGTTAAAAAACAGAAGCGTCAAAAGTCATCAGTAAAGTCATTACAGTGAGTAACAATCACAAGCAGAGCTTGATTTTTGCTGTAAGTAATGTGAAGGAGCTGTATTTTAATAAAATCAAGGTGCCTTTCTAAAATATTTGTCCTTCTCCCCCCGAAATTCCATTAAAATCACCATTTTGTTCCACCACAACTTCATTTAATCACTGTGATGGCCTGGGACGTGTGCTTTAAGATCTGCAGAAAATTTCCTTTATATTTTTAATGGTTTCATTCTACACCATAAAAAAGATGCTGGATGTGTTAGCTGGATACATGAAGATTTCTATGGAACAAAATATTTAGAAACATTAACTTTTTGAAGAACTAAATCAGACCAGCTTTGATGTAGTCCACAGCTCCCCAGCTATCTCCCTGTCCTATGAGAAAAATCTTTGGAGGTTGGACCCTGCCAGCTGCTGGCTCCCTGCTAGGAAATCCCACCGGCAAGGTTTCCATCAAGAAGTTTCAGTAAAATTCCCACCGTCCTGAAGAATATTGAAACTGCATTAAATGAATATTTCTTGCTGGAAATTTTTTTCATCCATGCCTACTGATCTTACTATGACTTAAATCCTGTGACAGTCTTCTGGCAGGTCTATGACAATTTGCCTGAAGAGCAACTTGCCTTTCTCCAGATTGGTCACTGGCAGCCTAAATCATGCCCCAGGTAGGGCACTGTTCCCCAGGCAGGTGGAGTTAACTCCTGCCAATCGTAAAAACTTACTGTAATAACTAGTAAACACCATTTAATCAAATAGTCTAATAATCACTGACACTTTGCTTTTTCACCCAAAAGCTCAGTGTGCTTCATCCAGCATTATTTCTTTTCTCAGATGTGCCCCCAGGCCACCTATCACTGCAGTGAGTTTTACTGTCACCTTGCCAGAGTCCCCACGTAGCACTTCACCTACCAGGACATGAAGAAGGCAGGGGAAGAGAGTCAGGACAGACACACCTGAGGAAGTCAATCCAGCAGCCACTCTGCTCAGCAGCACAAGCCTTTCAGTCAAATCCCAGGAATGGGTTAAGTTGGTCTGCTAGAGAGGCATTTCCACAACTTTGTGCCCTCTGCACAAGGATTGATTAGAAAGCTCCTGCTGGATAAACAGAATGAAAACACAAGTAATTTTTATATCAAATGACTAGTGACAAATCATGTTTTAAACACTTTTACTCAAGTTTTTATTAAAATTGATGTTTAAAAATTTCTTCTGAGATTGCAACATTGTGAAAATTTACAACAGCTGGAAAGTGAAAATATCCAGTTTATGTTAAGTGAGTTTTGTTTCTTAGAGATAAAAAATATGTAATAAATAAAAAGTAAAGGCAAATGCATTTAAACTTAGTCCTATTTTAATAAATTTAAGGCTGTTATTGTAGTAGTAGTGTTGGTGAAAACAATTCTATCTTGAATGGTTCTCTCAATTTATAACACTAAACCTTCAGTTTTGCTGTATTTACTAACCCCCAAGTTTGATTTTATATGTAGCAGCTGACACTGAAGTGCTGATATCTTTGGGTTCAATTAAAGTAAGGAATTAGAAACACAAGAGTGTGTTTTTCACAGTCTTAAGTTAGAGTAATTCAAGACTCTTTTAATGTTCTCCTGTTCTACTAAAACTATAATGAGGGACTATTGTGCTCTACACTCACTAGCGAGTACTGTGTGCAAATCACCTTGCTCTGAGAATCATAACAACATTTGAAGTCATTTATTGATTCAAGCCTGCCAGCAAAAGGGATTTCTACAGCAAAAGCTCTAACCTGCCTGTACTCTTACCCCAAACAGGTGATGAATGGCAGGAATGTCATAGGGAGAAGCTCCCTTTGCAGTTTCTGATCCTGCACCATCATCTGCATCAGCAATTCTCAGAAATCAGGGAAACTCTTCCTGTGCTTAAATTAAAGGCCATGTTTAGTCGATGACCTTATTTTTTTGCTGCAGCTGTCTGTATGGCAGATAGGTAACAATATTTTTTACTTGGGCAAACTGATGTTGGTTATTTTTATGGAGAAATCCTAAGGCGCTTCCATAGCTTTCCACTTCCAAATCAAATTTTAGTAGAAAAGATTCTCTCTGTTGTAGGATAAGCCAAAACATGGGAGCATTTGTTGTGGTAACAGGACTCTCTGTCACTTTACACAAGTGGCTTAATTCCTAGGCCATCCTTGAGGGGATGGTGGCAGGGGAAGCTCTGAAGTCCCCTTCCTGGCTCCTGAGCACCCTTCCAGGGAAGCCAGGAGGAGTCTGAAGGAACCATTGGATGAAACCAACAGAGTTCCTCCTGAAGGGACAGCCATCTCTGTCTTCTCTGAGTCCCCTGCTCATACTCCACTGTCAGCCCCAATCCCCTTTGGTATGAAATGCAGGAGCACCACTGACCCCAGGAGGGATGGATGGTGAGCTGAGGGTGACTGCCTGGTGCTTCACTGTCACTCCCGGGGCTGGCAGTGGCAAACATCTTTTGATGTTGCTGGGCCATGATTTTATAGTCACTCCTGAAATCCCTGAAGTGATTTCAGCACTGTGTAGCAGATTACATTTAAGAATGTCTGTAAATTCTCCCTGTAATATTTTTAAATGACTAGCAGCTCCACTATTTGAATGACCAAAATACTTTCTAATGGCTGCTTGAGGAGCCTTCACTCCTGTTTGGAGTTAATCCACTCAGAAATTAGGACAGTGCAGATTACCTTTGGAAAAGAGAAAGCTTCAAAAATATCCAAATTTGCACACACAAAGCATGTATGATGAGACATACTTTGAGCTGGTGTAGAAGCACTGTAACATACTTGATGTGACATGGCATTCCTACCATATTTAAGTAATATTAATCCTTCCCCTAAATCCTCTGGCAGAAATAAGTCCTGTTCAACAGTCTATTCTTAGATTTTTGTCAGGTTTTTTTTCTTCCCATTTTTCTCATTAGACTGAAATGTTTTCACAGTCACAGGGGCCAGTTTTGCTTCTAGTCACAGAAAATAAATGTTTTTGCACGTGCCCCCCGTGGGCAGGGAGGGCTGGAGCAGACAGTGCTGTCTTTTACAGCTTACATGAGGGGTTCCAGTACACTGTGGGGCTCGGGGTGCCTCCCTGGAACCTGAGTATGCTGACAGCCTGCTGAGGGGCTTCTGCAGACTGCATTCTCTCTAGAAAATAGGTGAGGGGCAGAAGAGAATACTGGATGTAAAGAGACCCAAAAAAGCCAAAGGAGAGAGATGCTAAAATGTTCCTATCTCTGCTTCCAGCCCAGTGACCTTCACTGTGGAGCTTCCATCTCAGAGTAGCTCACAACAACAGGCTGGCAACTGCCACCCTGGTTGCCTTTAAAATGTCACTGGTTTAACATCGAATCAAGAGGTGTAATTGCCTTGTTTCTTCCTTCTCCCCACCCCCCAAATTCCAGTCCTGATCAGGCCCAAACAAGCTGACAACATATTTGTGTTCCTGGAAGAAGTTTGTGAAAGGTCTTAAAAACTGCAAGTTCAAAGGGCTGGATTGTTTTCAATGTACACTATGAATTTCCTATTTCCCATCTCCAGGCAGGGCCTGCACTGCCTTGCAGTCATTCCAGGATCCAGGTGATAGTCAGAAGTCTAACACAGTGTCTGAGAGGAAATATGAGGAAATTCGGGGTTAAAACTGGCAGACCATGCTATCTCTTTGGTTTATTCAGTCTCACTCTGGACAAGTGACATTTCCACCACAACACTTCATTCTACTTTCCATGAAACTGATTAAGGTAGAAAAAGCATGTTTCTGCATTCTGGCCAGGCACAGTTCTCACTTTTATGCTGCAAATGCATTTTTAGTTAACTTTAGTTTCTAATTTTGCTTTCTTATCTGACATTCTTTGTTAAGTGATCTAACAGGATGAGAAACTTGTTCAGAAACATATGGAAAGAGAAGGCAACATATTCATAATAACGCAACAAAATCTCACATTCTAGTATACCACACTTACAACAAAATCAGAGACAGTCAGAAAGTCAGGTTATTCCATACTGTAAAACTTCTCTGAAATTTAGGGCATTTAGCCTGTTTTAATAAGATACATGATGCTGGCTGCATCACAGACAGGAGTATAAGATGGCATGAGAAGAAAATGTATAAAAATTGTCATGTCAGGTCCATCAGCACGTGGGGTTGGCATTTGGCAGCTCAACCTGCAGCAGATGGGAGCTGCTGCTCCTCCACTGCTCAGTGCAACCCCTGCACACAAAAGGGATCGAGTACATTTATTGGGAAGAGCTTGCGTGAGGTGGATGACCCAGAGGCAGAAAGCAGAGTAAAAGCCAACTCAGCTCAGTCTTGGGAATTATAAAAAACCACTCTGCTTGCAGAATATGCTAAATACAGGGTAGCAGCCAAAATTCCATGTCACCATGAGAAGCTCTGACTCCGAGATATCCCAGCAGTGCTTGACAGAATGGAGGTGAATATTTTTGACTCTGGAATGTCTCTACCTACATATTGTGGTTCCTTCCTGTGAATAAAATGTTTAACTTACACCAAGGTATTTATAAGCAGTATTAGATCACCATATGTAAGTCCAAGAGAGGAACACCACTGAGTTAGGCAAGACCTCGTATTTCCCACTGGGCTTACAGAAATTCATCATCTCTCCCACACAGAAAACCAACATGTATTTGACATCAAAGAACTCCCAGCACCTCATAAGTGAAGAAATCCATGTAAGATTGGTAAGAAACCAACAGATAGTTTCTGATCTGCAGCAAACTCTTGAACACTTAGGCCTCAGTTCTGCAAGTGTTTCTGTGACCTGCAATATAAATGTCTCAACAATCTCCAAATGTAAAGGGGGAGGAGATGTAAGAAGAATATATGTTTTCCCATGTGTAAAACCAGGGAGTTTGCTTTACTTTTTCAGGAAGCTGTTTCACCTTTCCTATGTATTATTTGAATTGCCAGGATCACGTCGTGCTGGGCTCTCCACCAGTACGAAGCCAGAAAATCTAAAGGATTAGAAATTCAAGTCACATCTATCCAGTTCTTTGAGAAAGATTCAATGAATGACCGGAGAATTAGTATAATTACTGCAACATCACAGATACTAAGCAAATAAAGCCTGATTAAGTAGAGGTGTGGAAGTGAGTTTTATTTGCTTAGGATGCATGATTAATTTTCCTTTCCTTATTTTTTTTTCTTCAATAATAAATACTTGATAAACAACTGGAAGGAAAACTGTTGCCATTAAAAAGTCATCTCTTTCATTTCTCTGGTCAAGAGCTGAAGCTAAAGGTAGAAAAGCTTTTAGTTTAAACGTGGTTGAATTAGGTTTCCTGATGTGGCTGCCAGGTAGCTCGGAAATGAGCCACTGTGGGTGAGAGGAATCTGCTCCTGCAGAAGGCAGGGAGAAAGCTGAGTCAGCAGGACTTGCAGCATCCTCTGCAGTGTGATGGCCTCTGATTCCTGGTCTCACCCAGGCACAGGGGCAACCTTCCTGCTCACCTGTGGGCCTTTCACAAGGACCAATTGCTTTAAAATTGGTTTAACACACAATACATTCTATTTTATGTAGATCTATATTTATATATACAGACATAGTGTCTCTGTGTAGATAAATGGTATTCAGAGTTGTTGTGCTGCAAATGATCTGTAAGATTTTCTATATGAAATACCTTTATAAATGGCACTTAAGCTGTGAGAACATAAGGGAATACTCGAAAGGGCTGTGGGTTACTGCAGCAGGCAGTTTGGGGTTGGAGTCCATAGCATGTCAACCTACCATGTCTTTGAATCATGGGTGAGTGAGACAGCAGGAGAAAAGGTATTGACAGTGTGAATCTGGTGAGTTGGTAAAGCCAAAATCATGACCTTTATTAAATCAGTGTAATCAGGAAATGTACAGAAATCCCATCTTTCCAGCTAATACTAGAGCACAAGACAGTAGAGTGCAAGGAAAAGTTCAAGGAGAACAAGAATCTTACAGTACACATAAAACACATATAACATGGAAAATCATATTGGGTGCAAGTATGTGGACTGATGCACAGAAAGGCTTCTAGGTATTCAATTAGTTTTCCTTTAGACATCAAGAGAGCATTTTTATTTTTTAAGGAACTGTCTGCAGCTGCTCTCTGCCTTAACCACAAAAACCTATCCACTTAATAAAAGAATGCAACACAACTCATTGAAGCCAACAGTTTCAAAAAGCATCCATTAATTTTGGATGCTTCTGGTTTCAGATGCCTCTCTTAATGAGCTTGAATGTAAACATGCTCTTAATAATTCTGCCAAAACTGAGCAAATAAGTCAGTGTCTTCGTTTATCAGCTGAAACATCTGACCTCATGCTGTACAGATGAATCAGATGCTCTGATTTAATCATTTATATTAGTTTTCTTTATATGAAAAAAAAGAAACTTTGGGCCTGATTCCCTATTCTGTTCTCATTCCTCTCAGCAACTCTGCCTCTGGGAGAAAGCCAGGATGGAGCAGTGTGACTGAGAGGGGCTCCCGCCCCACCCCTCCCATCACAGCATGCATTTGTGGAAAGGAGAATATGACAGGGCGTGTGCTTTTCAACTTGCAGTACCTTCCACTGACAAGGTACCTCTTCAGTCTGTTGGTGAATCAGCCACTGTTTCAGAGACCAGGGATCCTCAGAACTGAAGTGGCTCTTTGGTCCAAGCAGGATCAATTACCTGCTGGTGTTTCCTCTGTGCTGTAGTCACAAAGCTGCATGGCTGATGGGTGTGTGGGGTGAGTGCTGGACTGGGAGGTGACACTGGGGAAGTTTGGCCATGGCCTGTTGACACATGAATATTTTATGGATATGGTCAGGAGGACTCAGACTGAAGAAAAATCCATCCACAAAACTGACCTGCTTATCCCCCAAGTGAGAGGAAGCAGTCAGTGGGGATGGCAGTGAGGGCTGGGTTCAGAGCTCCAGCCACTGACCTGGGAAGCCAAGATGTGAGGGATCCCTCTCAGCTTCTGGCTGGCAAGGTTGGAACCCACTCCTGGCCAGGATGAATCTTCTCTTGGGTAATTTTCCTGCAGCCCATGGCCCTAAAGGAATTTTTCCTAAAGAATAAAGAGTTTTCATAGCCCCAAGGGACCAACAACGTCCAGGAAGAGGAGCATGTTCCCATTCTCCAAAGAGTTTGTGGCACCAGAAGACTTGGGGAGATGCTGCCACCAGCAAAGGAAAGATGGAAACCAAAAGGCAAATTGTTCTTGATTTCACATCCTTCATGTGCAGATTCTGACATTTTTTCTCAGTGTTCTTAGGGAAATTTGATTAAAAGTAATTTTTTCTCACCTCCCTTATCTCAAGATCTTATCTGGTTAACTTCTGACAGGTCATCCTTTTGTACAGATTATGGTAAGACACACCAAAACCTAAATTCAGCAGCACATTTGGTAGGTGTGGATTAGAAATTGTGCATTACAGGGTGGTAATTAATACTTTTCATAGACAGGAGTTTGTTAGGTGCAGAAAGGGTGGGCAGAAAATACTGGCTGTGGACAAAGCCCAATATCAGAAGAGGTGTTTAACATATGGGAAGATGGATTCAAGAAAATGTTCAAAAGAGTTTGACTTTTACAAAATTTTAGTAAGGTTTTGCCAGCTTAAAACAATAATGACCACTGCAGAAATACACAAGTCCCAGCAATTCAAGTTCAAGTGCCTTTGAAAAGTCCGAGGCAAAATACCTTCATTAAATGAATCTTTAGAGGGGAGGAAATAGTTCTAACAAGGAGTTTCATGGACAAATGGTTCTGTTTGCAGACTTTTAGAAAAAAAAACCTACAACACACTCTTGTTCAAAGTGGTTGCTGTTAGGGACAAGCATGTGTCTTACTTCAGCTCCTCCATGAAAGCTCTACTGTCAGGAGGCTCATTAGGTGATAACACGTAGATAACAAAACTCAGACACATAAACATATTTCTCTCTTGATGGTCTCTTATGTGAGTGAGAGCCCTGGTGCTCAGATGTGACTTAGCTCTGACTTAGACCTTCTGCACAGTGACAAATGGTGAGTGGAATGTTTGTTCCTCAAGCTGCACTTCAGCCCTGTCCAGCTCACTGCAGGCAGTCCCTCCAGCATGGAGGCAGGTATCCAGGTGGGCTGGGAATTAATTTACTTTCTGGGACTCGGGCTGTGTGGGTGACATTGATGAGGCATTGCAGGGCAGAGGTCACGGTGCTGGCCTTCTGCAGCTGCAGCCCAGCTGAGCCCAGGAGCTCCTGCCCAGCCCAGGACACAGAGCCTGCTCAGATCCTCACCTGCCTTCAGGGCATTGCAGTGACAGGGAGAAGACAAAGGTTTCATGAAGCAAACAGCTACAACTTTATAAACATTCTAGAACTCAGATGTTTACAGATGCTTAAATAGTAAGGCTTTCACTTCACTAATCTGAGATTAATTCACCATGTAAAAATAGACATTTGTTTAAATAAATTGACCACACTGGTAGTTAGAGATTTCCATTGTTCAGAAGGTCTGCCTTATTTCGATCTTTTTTAGGAGCTAATCCTCATAATCCTGTATAAAGTTGACCATAATATGTGTTCTCTCTTAGAGGTCTTTGCATTCAGCAGTGATCCTGCCACCACTCACTAGTTTTGGCTACAAGTGGATTTCAGGTTTTCAGGAGGAAACTGGGAAGAAGTTATGCAGATATTAACTGTGGTGATAACCACAATGAATTCAGCCACAACGCTGTTAGCAGATGAACACTGTGAGGAAAAATCTAAGCACTGATTGAGTTTTCTATCACAGCAAACGTTTTCTTAGATCTGGGTGTGCATTTGCAGTCGATTCCAGCACTCCCAGCTCAAACCACCGTGTGTGGAAGTTCAGTCTGTGTCCCCGGCGTTGTTATTCTGTGTATGAAAGCTCTACGGGTGACGTTGTCTGCTTATCTATTTTTACTGCTTCTTCCTTAGCAATAAAGCCTCTCTGAGCTGTGCTTTACACCTCGGAACAAGTCCGTGTGCCAGATGGTTGCTGTAACAAATGGCGAGAGATGTCGGAAGCGCTTTGCGCACCCGGGCACTGAGGCGCACGGCGCTGCCCCTCGCAGGGAGCCGCGGCTGAGCGCACCCGCCGCTCGGCCCGGGGACAGCGGGGACAGCAGCGAGCATCCCTCTGGGGACAGTCCCCGTGCTGGAGAGGGGCTGCCCCGCCCCAACTACCCGGCTGTGCCTCCGAGATCAGCTCCTGAAAGCCAAAAACCTCATCTAAACGTTTTCTAAAGCCAAAATTCCCATGGAAGTGTTTTCTGTTTTCTTCCTGTGTGACACACGTGGCTTCTGCCATACCCAATGTGTGAAAGAAAGCTTTGAATGGGAAACTTCTAGTTGGATTTCAAATCATAATCTCACGGTGCTTCATCTTATCCTGATTACCAGTATTACATTATGTGCTTCATAAGAGTATCCTCTTATCTTATGGGTGATGGTTCCTCACTGCTGCTTTTTGTACAAAACCTTTCAATTCAGGAAAGGTGTCTTTTAAAGTCCAACTTCATGGCCTTGTTTTGTGGATTAGAAAAGCCAGGTCAAATAGACAGGACTGGTTGGCTGATGAGACTGGTGAAGTTCATGGCAGTGAATCACATTAACTAATGGTAATTGAAAATTCTGATAAAAACAAACAATTTTTTTGCATTAGGAAGCTCTTCTGTTGTCTACAGGTTCCCTGTCAGGGTGATACCATCAGGTCAAAATCAGGTCTGTGGAAAGCAGAGGCCTGTAGCTGGTGATGGCAGCCATGGCTAAAAGGACACAGGCAGCGAGGCCAGGGTGGCCTCCCCAGCACTGCTGTCATGAAGCCTCCAAAATATCTCACCTTCTCAGGGTTGAAGTTGATAACCAGAGATGACTGAAGAAGCAGGTAGACTTCTCCTCCAATGTGACCACTGTAATGATTTACACTTTTAAGACACTCTCATATGTACTTAGTTTTTCTTCCAAGACCCTTTTTGTTGTTTTGGCTGTACTTGGATCCACCTGCATGTCCAGCAACAGCTGCTGGCAGTTATGGCAGTTATTTTTGACCTTTTCCTGAGAAACAGCTGATAGCTTTCCAGACTCTTTGTCTAATGGTAGAGTTTAAGCTAAGACTAAAACCTTCATCTGATTGCACTCGAACTTGGGGCTTACTCAGGTAGAAAAAACAAGCTGCACTTTTGACAGAGACCTGCTTCCAGAAATATCGAGCAAGTGCTTGGGCTACAACTTTCTACACTATTGAGCTGTACTGCACAGAGAATTTGACACAATATTCCACACACACTGAAAACCACCCTTGTAGTTTATGAAATGTAAATACCATAGCACTAATTTCTATAGGCACGTGATTAGAAATTACAGCCTGTGGAAAAAGTCTTATTCATAAAGTTAAATTTGTTGGAAAATGTAACGATTCACCATTGAGTCTACAAATATATTAGTCTATATATTTTTTTTAATTCTCCAAAGTTATTGACAGGGTTTAGTATAACCTTGATAATACATGAGGGCACTTTACACAAGTGAATGTTTTGGATGTGGTGAATCCACTGTTAATTACAGAAATGTCTGCTTACAAATCTAGGATACTACCTGTCCTAAAACTATCCTTTATCCAGCTCTCTGCCTACATTCTGTGCAGCTGTACTTTGCCATTGCACTCAAAATAAATAGGAGTGCACTGCAGTACAAGTTAATGAATAAATGACGAATTACTAAAACTGTCTGACCAAATTATTCAATCTCTTCATCATGAGTCAGAAATTCTACTTATGTTTCTTCATCATCTGCGTTTGCTTGTGTATGCTCCTTCAAAGCATGCTTTTTAGTTATCACTGTTATTACACACTTTAATGGTTGGTTAGATTTGTCAGATTTTTGCAAATTCAATGAAATGCCAAACAGAGAAAGCACATAAAACACAGTGTTGTTTCTGCTGAAGAATTTCTTTTCTTTTCACATTTGATTTGTGCTGGTGTTCAGAGACAGAGGGAAGGAAGAAGGTGTTCCTGACACCACATGCTCATGCTGCCAAACTGAATGCCAAGAGTCTTTCCTGTCTTGGATTCAACAGTGGTTTTGGTTTTATCCCTGTCTTTGGACAGAAGGTTTTGTGAGTTGAGTTTAACAAACTCTGTGAAGAGACTGTACCTTTTCTCCAGGACAAAGAGCCACACAAACTTTAGGTTTAATTAAACAGCAGTGGTGGAGATCCATTCTTTGATTAGGACTTTGTGGAAATACCAGCTTGGAGTAGCATGGAGAGTCTGTTATTTTCCCCCAGTTGCTCATTGTCATTGGTCACTTCTCATGGCTGATTATCTGGAATTCTCTGGCAGGTGCTTGATGGGCACTATACCATTTGTGTTTGAAAATCCTGCCTTGCTTGTGCCCATAATTAACTATTTCTTGCACTTTGGTGATGCTTCTCTCCTCAACCCAAGAAGTAAATTTTTCTTCCATTCCTGTAACAAGCCCTGGTTAAATTTTATATAAATGCTATTCCTGACATTTGTTCTGATTGGTAAGTGCAGAGAATGGCCTGCTCGTGGAATTGAATGGATCCTTTCCCCAACCTCCTTAGCAGGAAATGGCTTTCAGGGATCCAGATATTGGCTGACTCCCACTAGGGCCTTCTTCCAGCATAGGATGAGCCAGGAATCCACATGGATGCACGTGTGGAGCTGCAGCCCCTACCTGCAGCAATGGGGACCAACACACCCAGTGTACCTGAGCAGGTGGGACACAGCAGGTGGGGGCAGATAGATTTCATTTCTTCTAAGCTGTTGTACTAAAATCGTGCATTTTTAAGCAGCAGTTTTGATTCTGTGGAATTACTCACAGTAGACAGCTGACAATCTCCATCCTCAGGGAACAAAAAGGGAAAAGCCCCTGTGATGGAGAAGGAGAACTTCAAAGCCTTCATTTCAGCTCCTTCATCACATAACAGTATCTAATCACAGCACATAGGAATCAGTTCTGCCTCGGGGTCGTCATTTACTCAGTTCTTTGACCCTCTGCAGATGAGAACCTTTGCACCTTTCCTGGGGATGGACACTGCTCACTGGTGCTGCTGAAGGCAGGAATGGAACTTGCTGGTCTCATGCTGGCTCCCCTTTCCCATGGTCATCAGCTGAGTGCATTTTTATACCTTATTGAAATGCACAAAAATGCACCATCCAATTTGACAAAACTTTCCACTAATTACAAAGTACTTTTTGCAATTTCCTATGTAATATCCTTTTGAAAGTTGTCCTGTTTTCTTTCTCTTTGAATGCGTATTCAGAGCAGGCAGATTTGTAGGCACACAATAAGAAGTTGATTTTGAAAAGAGGTAAATAAATTGCACTGGCTGGAAAAGGGTTTCTTGCTGCCCTTTTATTATGATGTGCACACAACTTGCTACAAATTCTTTACTTTGCATTTCTATCACAAAGATAAATGAAATTGTCAATCCTGTTCACATTTCCTTTTGATGGCTATATAAAAGTAATAGCCAGGGTGCCAAAAAAGGCTTTCATTAATTCTTCTATTTATTAAGGTGAAAGGAGGACTATTTTGCAAACAAAGAGGAGTAAACAGACTTTGGTGAATGTCTGCTCCTTTTCCAGAGAATATACCTCCTTTATTCCTAACTTTAGAATGACTTTGAGCAGTTCTTAAAATAGATAAAAAACTTTTTGATTTCAGATTTCTGTAGCTTTATCTCAGTATTCACCACTGCAACACTGCACAGGATAAGTGAAATGTTGTATGGTAATGTTTAAATTTAATCCAGGGAATAAGACCACACTTTAAAAACAGAAAGAAAAGAAAAATTGTGTACTTGTTCCACAGAGATATCTAACATTAAGGGAGAAAAAAATCAAACAAAAAACTAAACAAAAAACCACCCCATACTGCTTTTTATATGTGATAGATATAGATATCAGTGTCATTTCTTCCAAACCATCTTGGGAAAAGATGCCCTCATAAATCATATTTATTAGGAGTAGTCTGGAGCAGAACGAGCCCTGCGTGCTGCCGTGGAGCTGCCACAGAGCCTGGTCGAGCTCCCTGTGCCCGAGCAGCATCCCGAGCTCCCTGTGCCCGAGCAGCCTGCCCGAGCTCCCTGTGCCCGAGCAGCATCCCGAGCTCCCTGTGCCCGAGCAGCCTGCCCGAGCTCCCTGTGCCCGAGCAGCATCCCGAGCTCCAGCCCCAGGGACAGCGGGGTGGGACAGAGCCCGGGGCCCGATCCCCGCGGCTGCGGAGCGGGGCACGGGGAGGAGCAGCGGGAATGGCGAGGGGAGAAAGGCCCCGTGGGGAGGCGGCAGCAAGGGGAGAGCTGGACACCGGGGGAAGGTCGTGGGGAAGTGGGACGGGCACTGCCTGGCCTCTGGGACGGCCACCAAGGGAAGGGGAGCTGGCACCTCGGCAAGGAAGAGCCAGGTTGTGGTTTCCCCAGATCGTCTCTGCAGATGGGGTAAATCTGCCCGCAGACAGGGTCAGTTCTTATCGTCTCAGAAACTTCTGTGGACTTTGGCCCTTTACTTTCTCAGCACTGCTTCTTTAAAAAAAATATTTCCTTTTCCCCCCATAGTTTTGCCATTGCTGGCACAGGAATAGCATTTATCAGATGTTGAGGAAACAGCAAGCCCCAAGAGACAACTAAATCTTCAGAGATTCTGATCATTACGATGGGGAGATTTAAAAATCACACAAAGTTTAGCAGCATCATTGTAACTTCCTGTCCTGCCTGGAAAGTATTTGAGCAGAGAGTTTGTAAATATTTAGATGAGGAAGAAATCTCTTCCTCTGAGGAACAAGGTAAGGACAATACTTCCCTGAACTCCATGAAACAAGACCAAGTCTAAATTACCACACCGAAGTTGTCTTTGTCCTTCCTATGAGCTGCAAAAGGTCTCAGGACAATTAGTCCTGTCTTTTTTACTGTTTCAGTGTGGAGTTTAACACCCCTGACCTTTAATCACATCTATTTAGCTCTATATCCATGGCTCAGGAAAAAAATTAAAGATGAGATGCATATTCTGTGGTTGGCAGAGAAATGCAGTACTAATTCATGTTCTGGCTACAACAGTCCAGCTGTGTTCAGTTTTTCCTTCCTGCATTCACATCTAAATCTTCCTCTTCTCCTCCACTGCTCTTTACCCACATTACCATCTATATGTGTCCATGTGTCAGTGCAAATCTTCAGAGTCAGTTTTCACTACAGTTCTCACTAGCACAGAATATACAGGGCGTTCTGCAAAGGTTTGGGTTTCCAGAATACAACACTCTTTTGCTTGTTTAGACGTGGCTCAGCCTGCTCTAAACGTGACCATAAAGCTTTCATTCCCAGACACTCAGGGGCCACAAAGCACGAGATTGACTCTGCCCCTGGTGCAGCTGCATGTGATGTTATTCACAGCCAAAGCCCCAAGCCATCTTTCTACTCCACTTTGAAGGAATCACTCTCTTTATCAGTGAAGGAAACAAGCAGCTTGTCTGCTACAACATTCAGAAACCTCCCCTTCCGTCTCCTTCCCTCCCTTAGCTACAATATGAGTATCAGATATGGGAGAAAATAACACTGTGTTTCCTGATGCAATTAATTTCACAATAGTTCAACTTTAACACCTTTGGACATAAGCACAAATGGGAAGAAAAAGTAAAGCTTAGATTCACAAAGCCATGAAAACAGCAGTAAACATCCAGAAAAAAAAAAAGTTTCCTTATCATCTGCAAGCAAAGGATTTAGCCACTGGGAGATGTTTTAAAACCAATTATTTTAAAACTTACATAAACACTATTTCAGATTCCATGTGAAAATCATAGCCAGTTCCAAAGGCTCCAGGAAAACCAGGCAGAAAACCTTGAGCTCTTACTTGAAAACAAGAGGTATCTGAAAGTGCAGCCTTCCCTGAGGAACCAACAAGTTAAATACCAAGTTTTAGACAAAGCAGAAAGACAAAAACTCCAAACCAACTTACACCTTGTATCAAACCCAGCTGTTTTTACAGATTAACCTGAGTTTTTCATTACTATGTGTTTTGACAGGTACGGTGCCACCAGGTGCCACCCACCTGCCGTGCTGGGGACACTCCCCCTGTGCAAGAGCCCTGCTGGGGTGAGGGAGAGCGCATTGGGCACATCAGGTCAGCCTCTAATTTCTCCAAAGCAGAGATATCCCTCCCTTTGCACAGCCCAGCATTAAAAGAAGCTTTGACTGTGGTGAAAATGTCAGTATGCAATGACTGAGTCCCTGGAGCTTTCCCAGCTAGATTGCTTTTTCTCCCCACACCTTCACCCCGGCTTTTTTTTTTTTTTTCCCCTTTTCATTTTGGATTTTTTTCCCCATGACACTTCAAAATGATATAAATATTATGGGCCAGGTTCTTGTCTCCTGAACTAATAATATTGAAGCAGTGAAGGTGTCTGTGTTTAAGAACACAGGACTCTCACCAGCTACTTGGCTGAATGTTCTTTGCTATGCAAAGCTCTGCAATATTTCCAGTAGTGCCTTATAATGTCAGCCTTTGGAGTATGATAAGGTATCTCTGTGGTTTCATATTGCATCAAGTGGAAATACAGCATACAAATGACTTGCTCAGGAATATTCTACACAAAATTATTGAAATTTTTAAGCTGTTTCTGCTTTCACTGAGGGAGTGAAATAGATTATATGGTATTGAAGCATTTTTAGGCAAGTTTTTACTTTTTGAAAAGACCACGTAAGTGAGGAGTGTTGTATTTATGGACTATCACATATTTGTGCTCCTGTATGTTCCCCTCCATCACCCAAAGAAAGGGCAGTACATCAGGATGGTCAGCAAAAATCAGGTCTGTTTGGTAATAATGCTATTTTCAGACCATGCAACGACCAACCCATATGAGATTTTACTAGAATATCACTCTCTTGCCTGCAGAATGGCTCTGCACCTGATGTTCAATCATTATGTTCATTAGTGGGGAAAAATCCTTCAGGACTATCATTCTTTTTAAAAAGCCATATGCAATTGTGTGGTTAAAAAGCAGAAATGTCTTTAATTATATCAACCATGCTTGCAAATTAAAGGCATAATAACCCATCTGCATCTGTGTAAATCGGGTATTAGGCCTGAAGTCAGGATTCATTTGTGTACATCTATTTAAAAAATAAAGGAGTAAAACACATGCACAAGGATAATGTTTAGAGTTTGTGATGGATTGGAATGATATCAAAGGGTGTCAGAACAGTGAGTTAGTGATATCACACAAACAGAAAATCATGGGAGATCCTAGATGATGGCACGAGAAAGAGGAAAATTTACTTCCACATTTAGAGACTTCTCCACAAAAGCAATGTGAATATTGTTACTCAATCCTTCACTTTATCAAATTTGCAGGACAAGGCTTATGAATAACTTAAAATTGGAGTATGAAGCTGGCACCCTTCCCTGAGTGTCAAAGAGCTCCCAGTAGCAGACATCAATATGATCATTTAACTTTCTCCTCCAGACCAGGCTTCAGTTTCTGGCAGGGAGCTCTACTCACTCATTTTAGATGTAAAATTAAAATTTACATCAAAAGAGTTTCAACACCTATATGGAACATCCAGAAGTCCTTTCCCAAACACTGAATAAGCAAAGGCTCCAGGACTGGCTCTTGTGCTCGTGTGTATTTGGTTAAAATATACAACAGCATCAGTGTCAAACAAATGGATGTACTTGAAAGAGCTACAAGGAATTACAAAAGACTCTTGCTCTCTTTACATCAGCTCTGTGATGCTTCCTGCTCCTGCCTCTGGTTGAGGCTGCTGCTGTAAACAAACAAACAAATCCCACAGCTGTGCAGGGGGATCGGAGCCATCGCCAGCCACAGCTGGGGAACAAACCCAGGCATGCTGGCACTGGAAAGGAACACACACGTGTTGAGTCTCTGTGCAAACCTGTTCCCCTCAGCCATTAGACAGGGCAGGGCAGCAAGGAGTGGGTGAGCAAAGCCTGTGGGTCTCAGGGTGCTTCTCAGGACTGCTGTGGAGCTGCTGCTGCCATTGCTAACAGTGCAGTGCAATCCTCCTAGTTTATCAGCAGGAAACAAAAGAGTTTATAGGAGAAAATAAACCCCACAACTCAAAATGCACTCTACAAATACTGGGTCAGCTCCTGCTGCCTGGATTGACCCAAGCACTCAGGCCTTGGCTGATTGCAGAGCAGCCCTGTCTACAGCCAGGGCTGGTGCCAGTCACAGTCATTTCAGACTTACCTGCTCCCCTCTGGGAATTCCACTGGGAAGATCCATTAAGGGCTTATGGTCCCAAAGCAGAAAATGCACAGGGAGTAGAGAGTTTCCTCCAACAGGGATTAAAACCCTGGCCCTGGGTGTGTTAGCAATCCATAACCTTGTCATGTTAGTGCAGTTTGTATTTTGTAGTGGTCATACATCTAGCAGTAAAGTACATTTGGTTAATGGATCCTTGCCAAAGAGCACAGGAATTTAAGTAATTCTTACAAGGAAAACTTCTAAAAATAGTGCTACTTCTTCTAAGAGATGCAAATGGACATTACTGATTAAGGGTCAATGCTTCCTCTCCCACTGGGACTATTTCTGTGCTGGGCAGCCTGGGCTGGGAGACAGAGTTTGGGCTGATGACAGAAATTAAGGAAGCAATTCAGGAGTGACATGGGACCTGGAGGAGTTGATTCCTTGTCTCTGGGTTGTTATGCCAAAAAACCAAGGATATTTTGTTCTCTAGATGTGGAGTTCTTTTTTTCTCCTTTTTAATGTCTGCATGAAAGAAAATCTAGTTTTATCTGGTCTTAGACCAATTAGTAGTTCTGCCTGTAGAACCTATTAGCAGCATCAACAACAGCAGATATGTTCAAAATATAAAGCTGGTCATTCCTGTGCTTTCATCTTAATTGGAGCTTTAAATCTAACACTGTTTTAATCATTTAAATAATGCTGGAAAGAAAAGCGTGGGTTTGGGGGGTTAAAAATCCCTTATTTCCTTTGTTCTTTTCAGAAAGTTATAGTAATTATTTTTATAGTGACAAGAAGATTATTTGACTTAATTTAATATGGAAGATTAAGTTCTCAGGAAAAAAAAATTACTGTAATATATACAAGTGGAAAAACATTGCCAGTTTTTCCCTATATCATTAGAAGAACTTCCCCATCCATCTGTGGGACAATCCTGTCCTGGGATGTGTGGTAAAATTTAAGGTGCAACTAAAATGTGGGGCACAACCAAGGGTCAGACATCTACATCCAAGAACAGCTCTAGAAATTCCTTTTTTCCTCCCTCCCAAACAGTTCTATACTGGAAAGTCTCTAGGTTTTCTCCCTTACAATCAATTTTTTAGAAATTCTTTTAAATTAAGTTTAGCTGTGAACTAATGGAAATAAATTATCTATGAAGTATATCATGGTGGTCCTGGTCTTGCAGTCTGCGGTGCGATGATAAATGACCAGCCTCATAAAATAGCTGTTAATAGATTTTAAAGCCAGAGGGGAAAATTATGATCATCTAATTCTGACCTCCAGCACGGTGCTGGTGCCTGGACACCCCCCCGTAGCTTCTGCATCAGGGCCACAGCTGTTCACAGAGTGCCAGGACATTTTTCAGCCAGACAAGCCCAGCAGCCCCTTTGGAAAGAGTGAGATGGATTCTCACCTGGTGAAAATCAGAATGGTCACAGCACCGAGTTACACCCCATGGAAATCTGTTCTGCTGCTCTCCTGTTTTATGGTGCCATGAATCCTGTTCTCTTCCCTGACAGTGCCACTCTCTCTCTTTGCCTCAGCCCCTCTTAAGCTTTCCCATTGCTCTTGTATGTCCATCCCAGCAAGCTGCCTAAGCCCCAGCTCTCCTTCTCCTCTCTGCAAACTGCCCTCAGGCCCTCTCCCTTCGGTGGTCACCGTGTCTTCTGTGCTGGCTCTGCCAAATCCTCCTGTTGGCCCTGTTTCTAGGGACTGACATCAGTGGCTTGCTCATGGCAGCACAGGCTGCACAAGGGTCTCTGCTGACTCTTCATCCACCTGGGGAATGCTTCACTGATTATACAGAAACCATGATCACAGAGAAGGGGTAAATTACTTAACCAATCCTCTACCAATCACTTTGTTATGTCTGCTTTCAGCACTGTGAGCACCATAACTCTCCGATTTCAAGGTTTGTGCTCTAATCAGTTACTTCAAGACAGGAAAAAAAGATTTTTGCTCAGGTTGTTTTTTTTCCAGCCTGTATTTCCACATCCAGGAGAAACTCCACAAAGTAGAGTTCATGGCAGGCAGTGCTGATCATTACTGTTCAGAACTGCTACACTGTTCTCCTCCTGCTTAAAAAGTTTTAATGCCCTGTGGGTTTTAAAGCTATTTTTTCTACTAGAAAAAAGTCCAAAATGGAGTTTGAACCCAGAGAACTTACCAGTTTTGATTTGCACAACACCATTTATATATGTGTGCAGGCACTTTTCACCCTGATGGGGCAATGTGTGCCAGCCCAGACTATCTATGATTCCTAATAAATAAATACACAAATAATTAAATAAAGCAGATGTACAGACAGAAGATTGTCAGGTCTTGTTCAAAACCAACCACAATTGTGAACTGAGAGACAGTGACAAGAGAAAGACCAGAGTGGGCTCCACTGGCTCTCTCTAAGAGCTCTTCCTGGATGCCAGGGGATCACTGAAAGAGAAGCAATTGCTGAAAACTCCCCTGAAAGGCACTTGGAAATGCCTGCAGTATTTACTTAGTGAGATGGATTCCTGTGCAAGTGCCAGCAAACACTAGTGCATGAAGCAAAGGCAAGTCCCTCTTCTGCTGGCTTAGTCTAATCAAAAAGGATTAAAAGTGGGCTGATCTGAACTGATCCCTGAACGTGGCTTTTCTGGTTAGCACTGTACAATGCCCTTACAGCACTGACAGGACTTGAGGATGTGAGGGCATAAAGCAGATTTCAAGCCTGAAGAGCAAAATAAATTACTTGGCTTGGGCAGATGGAAAAGGACACTTCTTTTCTCAGCTGTCCAGCAAGCCAGGAGCAGAGTTTAGTCCAGTGAGAACAAAAATAGCCCAATAAAACCACTGGCTGCAGCAGTACAGATGGCTGGTACCATCTCCTAAGCCATTTACGTTCAGAAGCTGAAAAATGGCAGTGCTGAAATTTTAGGTGAACATTTCACTGCAGGTGATCATTGTAGTGAGAAGTGTTAACTCAGGCTCTTGTCTTGCATCCTTTTTCTCAGTGTTTTAACACCTCACCCTCTCCTGCCTCCTCCTCTCTCTCCCCAAAAGACCTTAAACCAAGCTGAGGCTTCAGCACCCATGGCAGGAGCATCAGTTTAGGGATTCATTTCAAAATCTTACAGTACATTGTTGCTGCCCTCAGAAACAGTTGCTGATTATCACTTTCACAAATATTTACTGCTATCTAATTCTTGAGTAGAATATATTATGAAAATCTCCATATGCCCAGGCACAGCTTGACTTAGTGGGTGAAAGACAACGACTCTATTTCAGATCCACACTGCTGAGAGAAGAACACTTAGTGTATTGAATTCATACCTCATTTAAAATTGCCTTTACAGATAATAAATCCAAATGTTCCTATGATAATTATTCTGTACTAAAATTAATGCCAAATAATGTGCAAGCAAGCAGGCAGGCCTTTATGGGTATGATTACAGCATTTACTTCTCTTTGGGAACTGCTGGAACTGTCTACATAAATAATACCATGCCATTATCCTTAAAGCAGCACATTTGTTTTACAATGAGCCCTTGCCGGGGGAACTTTTCACATATATACTATTGAAGCTTTCTGTGCACCTTAACCATCTATCATATCCTTTAAGGAAAGATCCCTTACAAGAGAACTCTTCACCCCCCCACTACTGCTTGACATAAAACCATAAAGGTTGCCAGGAGTATTGGAAACCCTCCCTCCCTTCTAAAAGACAATTTATCTTTATTCATTCTGCTTGATTGCCTCGGTAGTGAAAGAAACTTTTACTGTGCTTTGCCTGAAATTCACATACGTGCATATGTTATAAGTGCATGGTGAGCTGCCAGGGTTTCAGTTTTCCTGTGTCCCTGCTGTGCTGCAGCCCCTTCTTTAATTGCATTCGAGCTTTTTGGGGCACTTTCACCAGCATGGAGATGTGCCACCTGCCTGGGGCACTGCCTGTTGTGCATTTGGCTCCTGAACTTCGTGTGAAATCCATCAGTCAAGACAATTCCTGTGCCCAGTGAACACAGTTGACACATTATAACCTCAGCCTGTTTGTTGCTATCAATGAATTCTAAGTCATATTTTCTGCTAAAGTCAGATGAGCACTAGGAATTGTAAGATAGCAGCTTAATTGCAAGCTGGAGGGACCTATGCAGCACTGAGCCCATGAAATTACTGAGCTGCTCCTGACTAACATTGGCACCAGAAAACCAAAAATACACGGGTGAAGAAAAATGGCAGTTTTTTTGGAGACTGCTGCTGAGCAGCAATTACACTCTAATCAGAAACTTTAAAAGGAAAACCAGGAGTAACTCAATTCAGAGGCCTTTTACTGTCAATTACACCAGACCTTTTCTCATTCACTTTGCTGAGCAGCTCCTGAGTGGTTCTGATGGAGTGAAATCACAAGTAGAGAGTGGAGCTGCTCGCCAATGCAGCTGCAGCTCCCCCAGTCTCACCACATGGACACTTCTTGCAAGTCAAAATGGGATCTGATAAATTATGAAACAAGGACTCCAGAATTCAGACTGCATTATGAGTGGGTTTATATGCTTGGGTCCTTCCTTCCATAGAGAGACAAGTTGGAAATTGAGGTTGGATGATACACACTGAGAGTATTTTCCCTTCTAGGGCTCCTCAGCAGGGGAGGTGTCACTGCCCTCTTCTGATGGGTTCCTGTGCACTGCTCTCTGAATTACCAGGCTCACCTCTGCTCTGCAATGGTAAAAGAAGATTTAAAACCTAGAAAAACTCATCATGGACAGGGCCATTCCAGCCTGGCCTTGTCTCTGGCTCCCTCCTGCTCTGGCAGTGTCGGGCCTGCTGATAACTCCACCCTGTAAGGGAGGAGAGCTGATGCTCTGCTCAGGGTAGGAGTACCAACAACACAGTGAACACTGAGCAGCATGGATAAGCCTCTTCCCCCTTGGAGTGCCCAGCCTCAAAGCTAATAAGGCCACTCTGCAGTGGATGCTGAGAACAGCTTTTTTATCAGCTTAAATTTTTTTTTTTCAAGAACTTTGCTGATTGCCTCTCTCCCCTAATTTTCCCTCACAACATACATTTGGGTTCCTAGATTTTAGAAGTCTTGCAAATGGGAATCTTCATTTTTCTTGAAAGGTTGATTTAAATAGCCATCTTTCTGTCCTGGTTTTAACATGTGTTCTCTGAGCACTTTTCATATCCAGTAGTGTGCCCATCCTCTAACAGAGGCAGGGCATGGGGCAACACTTGCTCCTGAGACATACCAGAGTATTTTTATTGAGAGCTGGGAATTTTCTGACTTCTGAGGGTGACAAGTGGTTTCATGAGCATTTCCAGGGGTACTTGTTGGGCTGGTGATACCATTAGCAGTTGGTGTCTGTACCTTTCTTGTCTCCATTTCAGTAAACTCAAATTGCACCATTCACCTTTGGTAAGTGTGCAGGGACTCGGAGTGACTGCACTGGGACTGGCAGCTCAGACTGGAGGTAGACCAAGAGGATTCCATGGGAAAGCTGGAGTGATGAAAGGGAGAAAAACTCCCTGAAAGGAGGGTGCAGCCAGAGGAACCAGGGTCAGGACAAGAGGACACAGTCTTAAGGTGAGCCAGGGGAGGTTTAGGTTGGACATCAGGGAGAATTTCTTTAAAGGAAGGATGATTAGACATTGGAATGGGCTGCCCAGGGAGATGGTGGAGTCACTGTCCCTGGGGGTGTCTGAGGAAAGACTGGATGTGGCACTCAGTGCCAGGGTCTGGCTGCCAAGGAGGTGTTTGGTTCTCCATGGTCTCAGGGCTCTTTTCCAAGCCCATTGATTCTGTGATTCTGTGATTCTGTGCAGTTGCACCTCCCCTGGCAGCACACATTTGTGCTGCAGTAGCTGCTGTTGGATCATAGGACACTGCAAATGCCTCCTCCCCACTTCTGCCACCCCCAGGCTGAGCCAGGGGCTGTGTGTGCCATGGAGGAACCCAACCAAACCTCCACTCCTGGTGGGAGCAGCAGAGTGCAGCAGCAGCTGGGTGCTGTGCCAAAGCAGGGAGAGGCAGGTGCCTCCCTCTGTGCCAGCACTACAGCTGGCAACAAACCCAAACCCCCAGAGAAGAGTGAGACATGGCTGTGGTAACTAAAGCTGCACCTGAAGAGGTTTTCTGAAGTTCTTATACAAAAGGCAACTCAGAGGGGTCATCTCAGAATAAGAAATATGGAGACTGCTATAGTTTAGAAAAAGCAAACAAGAACTCCCAGAATGAAAAGGTGAAATGCAGCTATTGGTGCTGTGACAGAAAATAAGAAACTCAAAATCCAAGGGGAAATACTTGATTCTATGTTGAGAAGTCGGAAGGAAATGGACAACAACTGCACAGACCCAGTCCAATTAGGAAAAAAGATTTAATTTAATTACTTTCCACAGACCTTGTTCTCTGAGAACCAGTCAAATGCAGAGCTAGAAAAAGATAAAGGGCTGCCTTAGGGGTGAATATTTTCAGCACAACTCATCTGAAGGAAGTTGAACAACACAGGAAAATCCATGCAGAAGAAGATATATTTCTCCTCCAAGTTTACTTACTCTCAAGTGAAGTACTTGCCAACTTTTTTCAATTAGTTTTCTCAGCTGAAAGAGCTCTGGATTTGTGAAGCTTTACAAAAACACACGATTAAATTGACTTCGACAGGTGAGGTTCAGAGCTCACTAAAAGGTCATACAATTTAAACTGACAGGTATCACAGAAGACAACCTGACTAGCCCAATATATTTCCCCTGCTAGAAAAGCCAAGGACTTCTAGGCAACAGATTATCATGGATGCTGCTACCAAAAGTTATTTAACCTAGAGGGTAAATGAAAGTTCTAAGTGTAGAGACAGAGCTGGCTGCTGAGCCTGCCACTGCCTACGTAATGGGAAATCATTCTGTATTTTCTGCCCTGCTGTTCCCAGCCCCTCACAGACACTGCAGAGCAGGGAACACCTGCCACACTGATTCTGGATGCAGTTACCTAAGTGAGAGTTAGTGAGGACAGCCCAGTCTGGCCCAGCTTCTGCTTCTCTCACCAGTGGTCATCCCCTGATAATGGAAACAATGTGAGCAGCCAGTGCATTCCCTCCTACATGGAAGGTGAATAATTTCAAAGATTTTCTTTCTCTCACTGAGGCTGAACTTCAGTAACTGCACGAAGACACATCATCAGGACACCTGAAGACATTTTAAACAGTTTTAGGCTGTTTTACTAGTCCTGCTTAGACAGAGATGTACAGCCTCAGTTAGGCAGAAAATTTAGTGCTCAGTGAGGATATGGGAAAGAGAACCAAAACCATCCAAGGTTTGTTTAAAACCCCTTATTTAGTAACATACCATCTGTTGTAAAGAGGGGAAGAGCCTCCTTCATTTTCTCTCTGGACGGGGATACAGCTGCAACCCTGGCAAAAGGACCAAGGCAAGAGCCACACAACTTTACACAGCCAGGATTCCAGGGTGGAACAACAGCCCAACAAAGTGAGCCTCAACCTGCCCCAGAGGTGCTCACAAAAGGGAAACAACTGCTGGGAAATATTCACAGATTCACAGACCTGCACAGCACACTGCTTCTTACCTCAATGTGATTGAAGCAACTGCAGGAATTGGTGAATGGAAGACCTGGATAACTGAGAGCTGCTTTGCAGTTCCTCAATTTCTGTATTTTGTGGACCGAATAACCACGTGGATCAAATATGCCTGCTTTCCCTGACTAGAATGCTATTCTCATTAGGTGTTTTTATTGATACACTCAGGTGCTGCAGACCCTGGGTGGCAGACAAAATGTTCTCTGAGAGATGAGTCAGACTCATCTTGTAGCGCTAAATTACAGAGGGATTTGCACTGCACACCGACTGCAGCGCTGTGAAAGGTCAGTACACACAGATCTCCAGCTCTGGATGGCAGATGAGGAAATGCTTAAGCTTTTATCTTGTTTCTGAGTGCTTTGGGTTAAGCCTTACAACTTTGCTGAAAGCTTTAGGGGCTTCTGTCTGCTGAATGACAGAGTTAAATCACGACTGTGGTGGTGTCCTGCACGACACTGTTTGTGGCCAGCTCACCACCATCTCCTGCTGTCTGCAAGAAAAGCACGAGGAGCTAATAGGATTGGGGAGAGGGGCCCTATCATCTCTGCCTCCACTGGGTGGAACAGGAGCAGCCAGCCGTGCAGGCTTAGCGTGCTAAGGGGCTTAGGCCACTTCTGGAGGAGAGGCACAGCACACTGCTTGGAGAGCTGAGAGGGACAGAGGGGAAAGGGGAGAAAACAAAACTTAAAAAAGGTATTAAACTCTGCCAGAGAGAACAAACAAATGCAGAAACAATTCCAGGGGCAAAGCTGCATCATGGGAGACTGCAGTGGCACATGCCACTGGAATTTGAAATAAATACAGCCAAAGGATCTCAGTCCAACAGTGAGGGGCTGAGGGAGGGTGAAATTCACCTCGTGGGGACCTGCACTGTGTTTGTGCTAGTTCACTGCTGAGATACAGGATGCCCTCACTGCCAGTGTCAGCAGTTAGGAGAAGTCACAGTATTCTGTCTTAGAGGTAGCACAGGGCTACCCCTCAGCCCTTTGCAGGCTGGCAAGGTCAAAGCCAAACTAGGAATAAATTTCCTCCTTTGAATGTCACAAAGCCAAAACCTGGCTGTTCACTCTGCCCTCAAACGTTCAGAGCTGCTGCATTTGTGTTTTGCTTCTGCACTGCTCCTTCAGGTCGTGATTGCCACCAGATTTTGTGAGGCACAAGTTTAAAACAAACTAAAAGCTTTCCTGAATTTTTAGGAAGAAGTGAAGCAGAAGAATCCTTTCTTTCCTGATAGCAACAGCCCTGGCATTCCCCACAGATCACGCTCACCCTCAGAGACCTTGCATTTCTATTATTAGCATCACTGGCTTTTGCATTCTGTCTTTACATTTCAGTTCTGGGTTGTACCATGGGACTACTGAAAATTTCTGCTTGCTTTCTATTTCATAAATAAACATGCATGGGAGCAAAATCCCCAAGCACTCTTTATATGCATAAAACTGATTCACCAACAAATAGCAATTTTGCTATGAAAACTGATATTTAGCTTTTTCTGTTCCTGCCTCTGCAAATGGAGAGCAGTGACTTTTACTTTTGTGTGTGTTATTTCTCACTAACACCATTTTCTGGTATAGCTTTCAGTAGCTCACTAAAAAGTGGCAAAACCTCCCAGATATTTGTTTTATGGTAATAACACAAGTGATTACACTTTCTAAAGCAAAACAAGTGCTGAGAAATTCTCTGCTTGTCTGAAATGAGTTTTTGCTTGTAAGCCTTCCCTCATCACCAGCTCCAGGACAAGGAGCAAAGCAGATGCCTTTCAAACACTTCTGTTCTGACCAGTCAGTGCCAGGGCAGCTCCTCTGGCTTGTGCCAAGCTGCTCCTGTTTTGGGGAACAGAAAGGAAAGGAGAATGAGCCCCCCTTCAACCATTTATGAGATGGACAAAGCTGCTCTTCCTGTGCCCCAGGTGGCAGGGCTGTGCTCCTGTGCTGGCTGTGGAAATAACCAAATTCTGGCACTGCTCCCCTGGCTAAAACACCCCCACCCACAAGAATCCTGCTCTTGGAGCACCCAGAGGAGCTCTAGGAAACACAGACCTGAGCATGTTTCTGAACACTTGGTGACCCTGGGCATCTTGCCAGCACTGACCCAGGCTCTCCAGCCACTCAGGGCACTGCAGGGCCAGGGGACATTCTGCTGCTCCTGAGGACAGCTGCTCCTGGAGCAGTGAGAGTCTCCTGGCACAACCACGGAGCGTTTAACACAATTCCCTCCCTCTCTCGTTCTGCAGAAGCAGCAACGAAATCTGCAGTGTAATATATTCAGCAAAGTTTAAATGATAAATGCTGATGGCATTTCCACTCACTGTTAATATTAGAAAGCTGGGGAAGACTCCCTCTCCTGAGGTGAACCACTGCAAATCAGGAATATTTTAAATCAAAAGAGAGGCAGGGCCAACTTGCAGTGAACTCTCAATTACACGGAATGGACACGTGCTGAATTTAGGGATTCTGTGTAGCCCAGCTCTGCCTGCAGTGTAGGGTGAGATGTTCAATGCCATGCCACACTTTGATTACAGCTGAACTCCTTTCTGGAAGGATCTGACAATCCTGGCTTTTCCCAGTTTTCTGTGCAGAGCTGTTTCAAACCTTCCATAGAACAGCAACAAGCATTCTGAGCTGGTGCTGTTTGGTCCAGGCTCTGCAGTGGCATCCTCACCCCTCTCTTAAGCTGTACTTATGTTCAGTAAGGTGAAAAATGAAATGGGAATGCTTCAATACAACTCTGAAAGGAGCAGAAAGCTGGCTGTAGCAATTTAATGGGAAGATGAGGGCAAGGTGGGATTAGAAATCCAATCCTCCTCAGGGCTGAAGAGTGTTTGTGGAAGATGCAGGGAGCTGTGCCTGGGATGGGCTGCCTGGAGTTTTGCTGCATTTTTCCCTCAGGGTATGGCTGAGGTTGCTCTAAGGGGATGCAGAAGCCACCAAAGCAACAAAGCATCTGCCAAATGTTCCTCCATTGCTCCAAAAGGTATCAAATCTCTGTGCAAGCTGCTCAAGCTAACACAGTGCAGCCAAGGAAAACAGACTGGAAGCCTTTACCATGATTTGCTGCATTCACCTTTAGGTAACTGATAAGCAAATATCCACCATAAACCTTTGGAGCCAGTTGTTCACTCACGTGGAAAGAAAGGGGCTGTGAAACTGCCACACCTTGGGGGTTCCAAGGTGTGTCTCTCCACGAGAGGAGAGCTCGAAGAGAGGGGCTGCCACAAGCTCTAAATCCAGCAGCCCTTCATGCCACAGATGCTCACATGCCACCCCCATGGCTCAGGGCCAGCGAATGCTTCACCAGAGCCCAGCTAACACAGGCCTGCTTTGCCCAGAGGCACCAGGCTGAATTTAAAAATACATTGTTGACCTGGTCAAACTGTTTTGTCTAAGGAAACAACATTTCCTCAGAGCTGAGCCATTAATCCAGTTAAGTGTAATTAAAGCATTTGCACAAGTCTGAACTAATTTCTCTGTTTACAGAACAGATTGGATAAATATCCCTGTGAGAGGCAGAAAATTCATTACAGCAACAGCTTAGGTCCCTGTATTTCTAAGCTGTCCTGATATGAGGAAATTACTTTGGTACCCTAACAAATATATCATTTCAGTAAGCTCTTAATGCAAAAGCACTGTGGAAATAATGTCAACAAACTTGTGATGACTAATAAATACACTGATGCACATCCAGCTGCACACAATAAACCTTTAGAGAGCCTAACATCATCATAAGCCACAAGAAAAGGCATCACAAGATTACAGCTGAGGTTTTATACACAGGCACAACATTTCACTCATATTAATATTTCTTTTTCTCCTTATTCTCCCCAGATTGCTGCCCTTGCTGGCTCCACTGCCAGCCCTCTGAGCTGGTGCCTCATGACATTCCCAGCTCTCTCTGGCTTTTTCTCAGCTTTGAACTTTCTCAGCAGCAAATCCTGGAGCACTGCTGGATGAAACTTTTTACTTGTACTTTAGGAGAGAATGTTGATATTCTTGGTGCTGTGAGGACTGAAACTCCCAGGGCTCCACTGAGCCAGCAGGGACAGAGAGGAGGTGACTGGGCTGGTGCTGCAGTGCAGAGTTTGCCCAGTGAGAGCTGCAGTGCCACCCCCACCTCACACCAGGCTCCAAAGCACTGTGGAACACGAGGGACGTGTCCCTCCAGCCTCCTGGCCCAGGACAGTTGTTGCTAATTACACACAAGACAAAGACACTGCTTAAAACCTCAGCTGTACAACTTTAGTTCCCTTACAGGAACAACAGACTTTTGGTGCATTGTCCCCCAGCTGAGCTGTGTCAGTGTGATTAGAAAAAGACCAAAGTGATGTGTGCCACAAAACCAGGTAGCATGAGCTGGGAGGAGATACCACCATGTGGTGTAACCTTAAGTGCAGGAGGTACCACAAGTGGAAGAACACACCTCAGTACCAATCTCCCAAGCATCCAAAAGTGCATGTTTGAATTCAGCACAGCTGCAGATTAGGGAATTAGGAAGGATACTGACTGTCAGTTCACATTTTTTAAATGACTGATATCTTTTTCCTGTAAACATTTGCTTATAAATGGGTTTCACTATGACACAGACTTTGGAATGGAGAATGTTCTCAAATTTTCTTTCCTTTCCAAGTTTCTGTTGAGTATCAACAAATCTCTGTACATTCCCAAATCAGAAGAAAAATATATGTGAGCAAAAATTTTTTCCGTCCTTGTTTTAAAAAATCTCAAATACAGCTACTGTTGCTGATCAGAAGCATTTAGTATTTAATTTTTATTCTTCATCTTTAGTCTCCAGGGTGTTAAGGTATATGATAAACACATCCAGCTCTTCCTACCACTCCACATGCTTCTCTTGTGCTTCTTATTTCCACAGGTTCAGGTCTTGTCCTGGACACTTCTTCCCAAAGCAGGCTGTGGGGAAGGAGCCTGCCTCCCAAAGCAGGCTGTGGGGAAGGAGAGTGCCTCCCAAAGCAGGTGGCCAAGGTGCCATGGTGCTCGCTGCTTCCCGAGATCCCCCTGTTCTCCCTGACAAGGGATGGGGTGGTGAAAGCCCAGCCTGCAAATGCTGCCATTCTCAGGTTCGTATTTTCTGACATCCTGTTTCTTGCCTGGTTGCACTGCTTGAGATGTGAGCTGGCAACCAAACACCTTGTTAGGAGATGCTGTCTTGGAGAAGAATGATTTTGTACTCTCACAGCAGCCAGATTAAGCTGCTGCTAAAGCACCCTTGCAAATCCAAAATTACTGTCTCCTTAGTTTGCATACAATAAAAGCATCAACAAAACACACCACAGGCAGAGGCAGCCAGCCCTGGGAATAGTATGGCAGCTCTTGAAGTCCTTGAAGTGGTAATTGCACGACCTCTTTATTTATCCATTTGGGTCCATACATCAGTTCTCCACAGGAATCCAGGAGAATTTTTAAGTGGCTCTTGTTAATACAGTGAGGAGATAGGCTGATTACCTTGTGCTCATTAGAAGTGTACAAGGCTACCAGAGATAATTGGAGAGCTCAGTGAAATATTTGCCTTTCTCAGGTTGCAAATATTGTAGAACCTCATTAGTTTACCCTGCTATTGCCCACTGACTCACTAACCAGGGGTTTGCAACCTGAAAGGGCAGTGGATGAATTCCTAACAAAACAAGGCAATGCACTGCTCTTATTTCTGGGTTTTACTACACTAAACAAACCTTCTGGTACAGTTTTGTCTGTGCAAGAGACAAGGTACTGCGAGTGAGGAAACCGATGTAAAAGAGAATTCAACTTGATGTCATATCAACAGTGCTAATAAAAGTGCTAATAAAAAGGGCTCTGCAAATGTGAAAAAGAAAAGCAAAACTTCTCTATTTAATATTTACAATTAATTTCCAGCAGAAGACCAGTGAAACTAATTTAGTGTGAAATAGTTTTGTGTCAGTGTTCATCCACGAGCTGCACCAACACATTCACACAGGTTCAGGTGTGCAAAGGGATTGGTGTATTCACATTCCCATCACTGTGGATCCAAAGGCTGTCCTGAGCACGGCTGCAAGGAGGGCAGGGACAGCTGCATGACCCCATGAGAACACCCTGCAGCACCTCCTCCAGGCAGGCTGGACAGCCAGGCTGGCTCTGGACAGAGAGGAATCACCTCCTCCAGTGGACACAAGCACAGCTCAGAGCCCCCCTGACACCCAGCTGTGGTACTTCCTCAAAGAACCATTTCACCACTACATGGTCTGCTTCTGAAGGACACAAGTACCAAAGGAGCCTGTGCAAAACAACCTTCCCCTGTGGGCTTCTGACAGACACACTCCAACTTACCCCATCTCACCTTAAACACTGGAAGCAAATCACCTGCATCTGATTCCAGTGCCACTAAATCCTGAATCACCTGCATCTGATTCCAGTGCCACTAACTCCTTCTGAATCACAGCAGGTATTTGAACACAAACCCAAATCTTGATTCATCTCAAACTATTGATAGGAAAAGGAGAGAGGAGCTCTCAGTCTCAACTGAGTCTTTCTAATTGACCTGTGGCAGCTGCATTACAACACAAAATCTTAAAAAGAACCCTCCAGAAATGCTAGTATCATTTTGAAAAACCCTGTAGTTTCATGGCACAATTTAGTTCTAAATGATTATATAATTACATTTGTGAACGTAATCCTGGGGGGTATTATTCTAATTATAGACCACAATCCTTCTTAGCAGCTTTCAGGGAAATAATTTGCGTAATGAAATGAAGGTTTCCAGCTGCAGCAAACAAACCAATCTCAAACCTATTTTGTAAATGACAGGCTACCCTTAATGGTGTGATCCATCTTGGATCAATCCACTGACTCTGTATTTGCCTGGATTTTGGGGGGTTCCTTATTCCAGAGCAGAAAATGGCTGAGAGCAGCATGCTACCTGCAGAACCCACAGATGTTCTTTAAGATGATAAATAATGCAAAAAGAATTTAAAACTGAGGCTCCAACTATTCCACCCAAGTGTGAAGTAGCACTCCAAGTGCTGTTGTACACAGAGGCTGAAGACAAGGAACTCCTGGCCTTGTGAACATGTTTATTCTGATGATGCAAAAGGAAATTTTGCTCAAAGAAGCTTTTCTCTATGAACACCAAACTGCATTGCAGAGCAATGAATGCATTTGAAAAGGAAACACACAGTAACTCCAGACAGGTGCAGCAGCCTTCACCTCTCTAAACTGGGACCTTCCCAGATACTAAATGTCTCTGTAGGCATTCCAGTGCCACTGATTAGTGCTTCATGGTACTGTTTCCTGAGCCCCAGGATAAAATCTGTTTGCTGTCCCAAAACTACTGCCAGTCATTTGTTGACACAAAGAGCACCTACAAACCAGCACTTTATTGTTTCCTGTTTCCTAACAAAATGTGTCCATGTGTCCTGCAGGACACATCTGCACACCTCTTGCCATGTGAGCCACCTTGTTTAGTCAGAGAGAAGCTTCCTGAGGTTGTGTCCAGCTTCCCTTCTACAGCTCTTTGTACAGAACCTCTATGCAGCCCCTCAGCCAAGGTAACAAGGCAGATGGTGCCAATCCCAGGCATTGGAGCATCCTGGGAGGACAGAGGTTTACAGATGCTAGAAACAAAAGGGACCCACCAAGCCAGTAAATCTCCCTTCATGCAAGAGGAGGATGTTGGTCTTTGATGAGGAGTGCCCAGGGAACACAGCTGGACTACAGCCACTGCCCAGCCCTGTGCCTTCCTACAGCTCTGTAAATACACACTGCAGCTGGGCAGACAGTGGTGCATCCCTACAGCAGCTCACACTGAGAAGAGATGAGCAGGGAATACTCAGACAACAGAGGCTGAACCTATTTGGTGTGACCTGTTTATTTTGGGTTGAAGCTTATACATTAATGTACCGGGGGACATTGCATAAAATGTCTGTTCTTACTGTATTATTTGATTATTCCTGGGGCTTTTTTTATTCTTACTTCCTTAAGCAACCAACCAGTAGATTATAATTCTTTTTTTTTGGCTCAGCATTGTCATAAATGTTGATTATTGGTGTTACTGTTACTTATAACTAGGTATACTTTGATCTGCTATAAAATCAGAGTACTCATACTACAATCAACACATGGGATGGCTGTGCCTGTGCAGTCCAGGACAAAGGCACGTGACAGAAGGACTTCTGAGAATGACTGGCACTTGCTGTAGCTGTAGTCAAGGCTGCTTGCTAGGCAAGGCAAGAAAACAGATATGCCTATTTTATGTAACTCTTCTTTTACAATAATAGTGTTTGTAGAATTGGTAGTCAGTTTGAATTGTGTTCTGTACACTGCATTATACATGCAAATTAATTCCTATTAATCTTTATAATGTTAAGCTCCTGCTAAAAATGTTCATTTAGGAAGTGCCTTTGTTCTTCTGTCTCCCTAATTTCAATTCCCTTCAGTCTCTTCACCCCGTGTATTAAAGCCCCTTATTAATTTTGTCACGTTAATCTGATCAGTGCTGAACACACCACGGTTCCTAAAGCCCCCAGACAGGACTCTGAGCTGCACTGACACGCACACACAGAGCCCAGCGTGCAACAGCCCAGCAGCTCTCGTGGCACTGCTGCTGGCAGGAGGTGACAATCTCTGCCCTGCTTGGGGCCAAGCCCACCCAGCTCTGCAGCACTGTGGCCAGAGGCCAGCAGAGCTGCAGCCCCAGCACAGAGGGCAGGGCAGGGCAGGCGAGGCAGGACACGCAATTAAAACCTCATTAGAATAACGAGGGGGGTTAAGTGTGTCATCAGAAAGGAGGGGATAAAAACCTGACACCAGCACAACCACCAAATTCTGTGTCATCCTGCATATTACGGAAGGGAAGGCCCGAAGCAGAGAGGATTATCTCTGAATGGTGATTACCCAGGTCTATGGAACTGGCATTAATTCTGAAATTATGGGATGAAAATAGAGAAATAACTAGCAAATAGAACTGTCTCTCCCATTACAAGATGGACGTGTTAATAAACTGAGGTTTTATGCCAGAACAGATATGCAGGAATTCATGGTAATTCATAAAACACTATGTACTTATAAGAACAAATTTCTATTTTAAGATTAATTTTCATTCCCAAAAATGTATGTCGAAAAAATATATGTTGATTTAAACATATCAATACTTTGCTAGAAATTTCTTTTCCTTCTCCATTTATGTTCACTAAATTCTTGCAAGATTTTAGCAAGTGTTTTGGCTAATACCTGATAAAAATGTAGATAATTTGATGTTCAGGGGGTATGAAATAGAAGGGTCCTACGTAACTTGCCCAGAGCTCCAGGCAGAAGCAACAGCAGGCACAAGCAGATTTTTCTGACTGAGCATATTTTATCTCATTATGTGATTGTTGATTAAGCTATGGCTAACAGGGAGGTTGTGATTGATATCACAAACTCTTAAAAAAAAAAAACCGCCCTATTTTTCTTGAATACACACGCATCTGAAAACAGAATTTCAAAATTTCATCAACAATCCACAGCCTGTCAGATTTTTGCTTACTTGTAGTATTTATTAACTATTTCTGAAGGCAGAATAGATTAGGAAATTGTGAGCCAGTTCACAAACATTTCATTAATCCCAAAGAAAATAAAACTTATAAAAATTATTACTATACTCTACAAATTAGCTATTCTATGACAAAAATATTTTCTCCTTAATAACAGAATCGAGTTACTATCTTGAATACTTCCAGTCTGTTAAATGCCAGCAACATAACTGGGGGCTGTATGATATGAGGAGGACAGATGTGGCTTGCAGTAAGCACAAATATTAATTTGATTCCATTTTTTCAATTCATTTTGAGTAATGAAGAAGGGAAAAAAAAGGAAACAAAGTAATGTGGTCCAATGGTAGTGGTGTGCAGCAAAACTAAATGGGACAAAATCTAAAAGATAAACTGCAGTAGTCACGTCTGCCTGCTCAATATTAAGGAATAAACCTATGTTTAGAATGAATTTTCAAGGCCTTAGACACACCACTTCATGATCTGTGAATAATCACAGAGGAGAAAAACCCCAGTCCCCTGCCAACTGCTTCTGAGAAAGTTAGATTTGTTGAACATGCTGTTCACCTATATAGTCCATACATAGTTTTGACTCATAATTTAGATACCTGATGCTGTTGAAACACAAGAAGACTGCAAAGGACAGCAAGTGTTAAGAATTCCTTTTCCTATCTCTGGATCTAAAAGAGCATTTGTAATTATAACACTTTCAAGCTCAGCTCAGTTCAGGAAGATTTAAACTCTTTATACAGTTTTATGCACAAAACCATGGTGACTTAGAAAATTTGACTGCATCGCAAATTCTGCTTTCTGTGAGAGTTTTGTTAAACTCATTTAGAAAGGGTGTATTTTGTAAACTTTTATTCTTTGTTCAGAAAGCTTTTGAATTATGGAACATTTGAGATAGAGAGGAAATTGGTTTGGATTAGTGGTTAAAGACTTTGGCCACAGTCCCTAGTCCTGTTGACTACCCAGCAGAGCGTGGCCTCGGCTGACTGAAAGGCCTCCCAACATTATTTATTCTTGTCTACACCAACGGGCTAACCAGGCAGAATTGTTCAGTCACACTGATTGCTTCACGCAGTGCTTGACAGAAGTTTAATTCTGTGGTTTAGAAAAAGTTCCTGATGCATGTGATGAGTGCAGGGGTCAGTGATCACCAGCAAGGCTGGATCCAGAGCTGACGCAGGAACAGCACACACAGGGACTGGCACCGTCCCCTCTGCGTTGGGCAGGATACAGGAGAGCAAAGGGAAGCAGTTTTTGACAGGCTGCTGAGCACTTTTGCTTGTGCTTGTGGTGAAAAAGATACATGAAATACTCTGACAGCAGGGAAAACCAGAACCCCACTCAGATTTTGACAAGGCACCAAGGAGAAAATGCACACCTAAACTGCCTTTACAGAGGAGGATTTTTAATGGATCAAATCCAAGCCACAGTAGCTGCAGGCTGCAGCACAGCCTCTGTGACAAGGCAGCAGAGGGGCTGCACGGGGGGCTGCAGGCTGCCAGCATTCCCTCCAAGCTGCTGTCTGGTCACAGGAACAAAGGGAAGGGAGGTCACACTGTTTGCTCATCTAATGAGATACCACCAGGGCAAATGTTCTCAGCCATCCTGAGCAGCGTGTTTCTGTTGGGAGCATTCACCTGTGCAACTTTCACTGGTGAGCAGGTGAGCCCCAGAAGGCTGCAAACTGGCCCAGACCTTCCCTCTAATTCCAGAGGAAGGCCTGTCCTGCCCAGCACATACTGGGTAACAGACAGTTTGTTCTTGAATTCTTTTTTCCCTGATCTGTCTTAATTTCTAAGCAATAATCCAATGTTTCAAACAGCTGTTGGTAAACACTGCTCTCTGTAAGTCTTCAAACAAGACACCTGGGTCATCCATGTAAAAGCTGAGCTCCCGTGGATCTGGATAGATCCTCTGGAGCCAGGTAAAACAGTGCTGTGGTACTGAAGGTGGATTTCCTCAAAGTGAGTATCATCCTATCTGCAAACACATCATAAGCACATGAGTGTGAAACATTTTTCCATCATAATGCTTTAACTATTAATGGGAGTATATTTTAGTATGATAAATATGAAAAAACTAGCATCTAGCTCCAAACAGTTGAAATAAGACTCACTGCATGCCTCCTACAACCCAAGAAATACTCATAAGCCCAATCCAAGCTGTGAGACTCTGCTATGGATGCAAAAAATGGGGCAGTAGCAGCTTAAGCATTATTACAGATTTCTCAAAGGTGCACAGAGGGTTTCTGAGTGCTCAGCTCCCACAGAAACTAAGCTACAGATTTCTTGCCTTTTCTAAGTCTATCAGAGACATAACTTTATTGCAGTTTTACCCGTTTAGTGAAATAAATACACTTTGTAAACTTTGGAAAAGTGCAGCTCTGAAAACCTTAAAATAATTATCATTATCTTCATCTATCAAAGATACATACATATCAAACATAGGTGTGAGCCTTGTAGCAGTTACTGGTACAGTGCTAAAGGCAATGATTCAAATTCTCTTCAATCCTCCACTGAAAAGTCTCTCATCAAGGCACTCTGGCCATAAAGGTTAAGTAAGTTTTGGCAGAACTACAAAATATTTACAATGAAGACCAATAACTTCAGAGATGCAGAAGTGTGAGAGGAGAGTGGCATGTGCCTTCTGCAGCACAGGGGATTGAGATTCTGCCCAGCTCCTCACATATTTGATTGCTTGATTTATTTCCTGGGAGCCCTTCATTTCAGATGGCATTCTACTTCTTTATCTTTTTTGTGCACATTTTAACTTGTTTACTGATTTACTAAGCAACTTTGTATTAGCTCCCACCCAAAGGACTGCTGAAAGTGCTCTAAGTATTTACTTTCAATCAGACAGCTTTTCTCTTCCATTTGTTTTCTTGACACTATCAATGCCTTCATATGAAAGAAGAAGCTCCAGCAGTGCACCTCTATCACAGTGGCTACACATTTTAATCAGAAGGTAGAGGAAACAAATCTGAAAAAATTAATATAAATAGGATACTTGAACTTTCTAACATGACTCTCTCACAGCTTTATGTCACAGGCATGATAGCTTCTGCATCAGGAAAAGCTCCTACTCAGCGAATAACCAGAGAATACACTTTTGCTGTTTTTTCACAGATAATTTACAGAATACAGCTGTCTCCGCTCAGATCAAAGTCCCTGTTAAAATGGCCAGATTTCTCTTCCTTGATAGGATCTGCTCTTCAGCTTCTACACTGAGGGGTCCTCTGATTTCCCTCTCACAGCAACAGCAGAGGTCCACATGGAAAGTGGTGCTTCAGTGGAAAAATCCAAGAATGCCAATAGTTACAGATGAATATCCACTCTTATCCTACATATCTAAGCCTTGCA
This sequence comes from Rhipidura dahli, assembly GCA_013399225.1. Classification (NCBI taxonomy): domain Eukaryota; kingdom Metazoa; phylum Chordata; class Aves; order Passeriformes; family Rhipiduridae; genus Rhipidura; species Rhipidura dahli. The sequence continues at coordinate 41,727 of VXAC01007837.1, forward strand.
GAGTAACCCCACTCATTCCTTACCGTCACCAGTAATTTAAAAAACATGCTTATTCTCATTTTTAACCCAGCTAAAATAAATCTTTGTCTCTTTCAGTGGGTTTTGCCAAAAAGAAGTGCACATGTATGTAGGTTTCAGGATACTGAAGTTTATAGGGAAGTTATATAAGTTAAGTACAGGGGTGGGAAAAAATGGTCAGAGTTTCCTCTTAGTGAATTCTATAGGACTTTGCAATTTACAGCAGCTTTTCCCTGGGGAGGACATTAAAGTAGACCCAGGTTGTCACTGACTGTCAGTATGAAAGTCCCTGTGATTTCCTGAGTGAATTTCCAAGCTCTTTTGTGGTGAAATCACCAAACACTGAACACCAAATAAGTACCAAAGAACACCACTAACTTTAAACCAAGTTTCCATCCTCCCCAGACACCACTGGGCGTACAGTGAGCTTAACATATTAGGTGTCAGACACAGACAGATTATTAAATAGTCATATTGGCTCTTCTGAAACCAAGCCCTGTGATTCCCACAGAGCCACAACACTACCCACACTGCCTGACTCCATGCTTGACTTAGCTGTTCTTGCTACTTTTAATTCAAACTATGAAGAAGTAGACACAAACCTCAGAAGTGGTAAAACCACAGCTCCTTCTCCATTTGAGAAGAAAAACCAAAGGGCAACCCCCCCAAAACTACCCAATTCCCATGTTCCTGAATTTCTGTAGCTGATTTCTTGGTGACATTTTTCATCTTGACAGCACATTCATGAAATGTGACAAATTTAGGCAACGGTCTCGTACTGAAAAATGTTCCTGCGAACTTTTCCCAGTTAAGCTGCAATGAATTTGCTTAGCAAAAAACAAAAGGTTTTTCCTCAGCTTAGCTTCCAGTTACTTTGATACATGATGTTTCAAGTAGTTTTAAAAAATGGACCCGGCCTGAGTTTTTTATTCATTTTTAAAGCTCAGAACATCATTCAAGGTCCTGTGGCATTTCTCACGGCTGGCTCTGAGAGAGGACTGTGGGCTTCTGCAGTGCCAAGGCATCCCCAGTGCCCATTTCCACAGGGTCCAGTTTTCCAGAGCACCCTTTCAGTTTGTGGCAGCAGCTCTGTGGGTGACATCACCTGGCTCTGCAGTTGCAGGGATGGTGCATAATGCAGCCTTGTCACTGTCACACACTGCAGCTCGGGCCCAGCAAGCTGGGGACCTGTCTGCTGCTTTTCAGCCACCCTGGCATGAGCCAGGCAGGCCTGGGGAGGTCTCACATGTCTGAAATGAAGCTATAAACCCTGTCACAAAGCTGAAATGAAAGCTTTGGCAAGCTGTGAACGACTGGAGTGGCTGATGCCCTGGGAGGGTCACAGATGATAACTGGGCTCGGTGGGGTGCTGCACAGGATACCTGGGGTGCTTGTGGATTATGACTCAAACAGAAAATCCAGGCTGGCATGCTCGTGTGGATTGCAGAGGAGGAGAGAGGAACTGCACACACAGATAGGTGTTGAGGAGGCTCTTAGCCAGCTGCACTCCTAGCCTTAGCAGCCAAGAGTCTTTTAATCCTCTTCTGCTTTTATAACCTCTCTCTACCTCCTGAGTGGAATTTCAACACCAAAACTCTCAAGGTCACCTTTTGGTGAATGTTTAGCTCCACAACCATACTTCCTACAGAGCTTTCTCTCATCCTCATCCGTGGGGCTTCAGCAAAGACTGCAGTATAAATGTACTTTCTGAGATACATTCTGACTCGGGTGCATGACCAGGTTACCATGAATTATTACAGAAAACATTCTTTGTATTCATCACTAGGGACTTCTGAGATCAACAGCAAAACTACAACTTCAAGATCCTTTCAAAGCATATCCTAAAGCCCCCTGGATATTTCTATTTTATATAAGCTGCTCTTATGCTCTGCCTACAAGGGTCTCACTGTAAATATAAAGATCCTTTGGGGCTGGGCTAGCAGGACTGAATTGGAAGACGGTTTTTTCTGGACCAGAAACACACAAACCCAGCTTTTTCTTGTTGTGGCATTTGTTCTCACAATAAAAACCAGCAAGGAAGAAATTAAAAATCAGCTGCCATAGCAAATGGGTACAAAAATTGCTTTGGATGCTACATACAACAATGAGAAACAGAAACCAAACTGCAGTAGGGTAACACACACATTTTATCACCACCATTGAATTATCAAAGCCCACAACCAGTCTGGAACAGAAGAAAAAGCACACAAAGGAGAATTTTATACTAACAGTGTGCTCCTAGGGGATAAATGTTAAATACCATAAATGCCTAACCTTATCTTTGAGAAACAAAGTGTTTCTTGAAATGGGATGTTAGCATGTTCAAAACTAGACTTGTCTTTGTGTTCTTGGGAAACTTTCACTGCACAAGTGACTCTGCTTTTGGAAGCTTCTCCTTTGCAGGCTGGTGGGGTAGATTAACAACAGATCTGGTAATTTCATCACTCCCCATGAAACAACCAGTATGCTGAGCTCTGAATACTGTGCCTGTGGGAACAGTTTGTTTATTCTTGCTTAGCATGAGAAATTCTGGAAGAACAATTTGTAAATAAAAATTCTAGAAACTTTAAAATGAGAAGATTGGAACCATTGTTTCAAGATTGAGCACCTACAATTCATTTACTGGAAATTCACACCAGTGTTTCTAAGACCTTCAGGCACATTGGACAGTTGGTGGCCTTAGATTCTCAATAAAACACAGAGTTAATTCAGCTCTTCCACGCAGAAATCCTAAATTTTCATCCATGATTCCTAAAACCTTTGAGCACATACTGCAAAATGCAAATAAGGCTACAAAATGTTCATCTGTGATCAGCACCTCATGATTTGAGTGACCTGAATTTGGAGAATATTCATGGAAGCATAATAATTAGACATGGAAAAGACCTGAGGCTGTCCTCTATTACCTAATTAGTGCAGCTCTGAGCCAAGACTGATTACTTTTGACCAATCTCATTTTGCAAAGAGCTGTGTGAAGGATCTTCCACTTCTTCTCTTGAGAGGTTTTCCCAATAAAGCAGATCTTGCTTTTAAAATATTTGTCTTGATAACCTGTATCCACTTTTTGAACGTTCTACTTCACTTTGATACTGGGCACACATTGCCTTGCTTTGAAGAGAGGTGGGCTCAGCTTTTCAAGTATTCAAGGACATTCCAGGGGCTCTTCAGCTTTTGTTTGGTCATATTGTTCTCTGTGTGCTCTTCTCTTCAGCACTTCAGAACCCCAAGGACATTCCTCAGGTATCTTCATACAAGTTTGGTCCTCCAGAAAATGGATAAGAAATGAGAAATTTTACTAGAAGGAGCCTATGAAATCCCCACTGGACTGCACAGATGGCCAGAAATCATAACTGGCAGCATTCATACATATTTCAGAATGATACACTGGGGAAAAAAAGATAAAATGCAAGAGGAAAAGGAGCAAAACCCCTCAACTCAAGATGCACTTTGGCTGAAACTAGGTTGGTGTTTCCCCTAAACATCCATCATGCAGCCCAATTGATGACACTTGAGTTAAACAGATCCAAATGAAGCATTGTTAAACAAGGCTCTCTTAACAACTGTGACTGCTACAGTTTGATTGCACATCTTATCTTCAGCCAGAATATTAAATCCACGAACAAAACAATCCTGCTAGATACAAACTACCCAAGATATGTAAATACATGGTGAATTAGGAAACACGAACAGTGCAGACTCTAGGGCTGCACCTTAATGCCAAGGCAGCTCTGTGGCTGACATCATGCATAAACAATAACAACTAGGACACTCTCTGGAGTCCAGCCAACATGTAAGTTTTGTCTTAAAGGATACACTAGCCTAGTGTTAACATTATTATTAAAATCATGTGAAATTTCACAGATTTAGAAAAAGAAAGAAAAAAACACCACACCCAGAAAATGCGTGGAGAAACAAGAAGAAATCTAAATATAGTTATTCCATCATAAAGATTTTATTGGTGCCAGTTAAGAACGATTTTCTCACTCGTGTCTTCAGCAGATTTGTGCCAATTTTGCAATTTTTGTGCTTTTACATCCCCCCTGCCAGTACATCAGACATTCCCCTCCCTTTGGAGTACACCCAAAGAAAATGTATTCCAACCTCAGGGTTGGATGAGCCGTGGCTGTAAGCCAGGGTTTCTGCATTGAATTCCCAGGTTTTTTTCCAAATCTCTCTGCATATGCTCTGCCAATTCATTGTCTCCACAAGTAAGAAGAAGCTAATAAAGCTGTGTTGGTATGTTCAGTATGGTTCAGCACTCTCTGCTAACCTCCTGCTTCACTAGGCTGAAACCCCACCCTCCAGGGCTAAAGCACACTAAAAGTTTTGGAGGGGTGTTACTGGAGAGCATTTGGTGAAGGGCTCAGTGCAGGTAACTCGTAAACTCGCACAGAATTTCAGAAGCTGTCTTTGAAGGCAGGACAGATTTGCAGGATCAGGGCCCTGTATTCTGAAGAGCTGATCTGGACTGGTTCTTTGCCAGTTGAACTGGTTGGACTTCACTAGAATTGCTCTTGACATAGCAGCAGCAGAGAAAGGGAAAAATGGCCTTTGAAGATGCAAGTGACATTTCCTATGGCTTCTTTAGCTTCAAGGACTTTGATAATACCACTGTGCAGAGCAGGGAAGTCTCTGCTAGGTTGAAAGTAACCTATTTTATTAAAAATTTTCATCTCTGATGTTTAGTAAAAGCCAAGTGGCCTCCATTATCTGCACAAAAATAGCCCACTAGGTATTCAGGGCTGTCTTTTCTAGTATCTCTGCACACTCTGTAGCCCTGGGTATGTTCTTCATGCATTAGCTGAACAGGATTCTCTGAGCAACTCCTCAATCTGTGGTACACTCCACATTTAACATTGTTGTGCACTCACTCGCTGAACCATTTTAAAACTCAGCCTCCTGCTGAGAGCTAAATGCACTGTTTGTATTCTAATCTTTGTACCTACTGCAGCTCAAGTAGTGGTTCCAGAGCTAGAAGGCAATAGCTAAAGTGGAGGAAATGTAATTAAGAAAAATAAAAAAAATGATTGATAGAAAATGCAGCACATTGCTCTAGACATATTAATTTAGTGCTGAGTGACTTGAACAGCTAATTTATTAAAATTACCTGGAAGCATCTTATGATTACCCCAACATAAGCAGTCTTTAATTCTCCTCTGCCTCTATTCCTGGCAAGACAGTCCACACTTTGCATGCTCAACATACAAGAGGCACAAAAACCAATTAATGTTGTTGACCTATACAAATAGGATAACACCAGTGGACTTGATCAGTGCCAGACAAGTGCAGATAACTGGTAAATTAAGGACTTGGTTCTAATTTGTGAAGCCAGTCAGAATTAAAACATGCTGAACTCTCCCTGGCTTCCATGCGAGGTATGAATGTTTAGTATTCTGTGCCACTCTGAGATGGCTGTGACACTTCCATTGCCTGAAGAGACCAGAAAATGAACCCACAGAAGGGACAGGAGGCTATAATGAGGGGATATCACCCACTTCCATGCCAGGCTCCTGCTCTCTTTGCCCTCACAGCTCCATCCCTGCCAAAGCTGCCCTTGTGTGACGAGCTCATGGCTGCTCCAGCAGAGCTAAAATCACACCACAGGCTCCTTCACTGCATGGAAACATTTCAGAGGCTTGGTCAGGAAACACAGAAAAGGCCTTGGTTTCTCACTCCACCAGTAAATATGCTGCATATTATTGAACTGACTCTCAGGGTTTGAGATTTCCAAGGTGGTTTAACTACACCAAGCTCATCAGTGAGCTCCTATGTGCTTGCTCAGAGCTGCCAACAGGACGAGATCCATGAAAAAATCTGAACAGGTTCATCCAGAATACCATAGAAAAGAATTTCTCTTATTAAAAAATGAAGTCTAATAGAGGAAGACATCAGATATAAGTTGGAAATCACTTTAGAGAACTTTGTTTTTGTTGGAATATTAAAGAAGGTTTTGTTCAGTGTCCCCAAGCAAAAAATGGTGAAAAAAGTGGAAACTGATAAGCAGGACATGTCCAAGAGACTGCAGAAGAGACCCAGCCTGCCAGGTGCAGTGCTGTTCCACTGCACTTAAATCTGGAGAAGAACATGCAGCCCTGTGCTGACGGCTGGGGGAGGGAGTGGCTGTCAGACCACGAGCACAGAGACCGACTGGGAAAGAAAACAAAAAGCCCCAGAGGGTCAGTACACCCAGCAAAAAATCACAGCCCAGGGTCGCCTTTTGCTGCCATAGGCATTTTCCAGTGGTTAAGAATAAAAGATGCTTTTAACATCTTCAGGTTTCTGGTGGATGATCAAGCAGTTTCTCCTCCCAGGAACTGCACTGTCACCTGAGTCTGCTCATCAAGGCTTCACACAAAGGCCAGGCACTGTTTTGTCACCCCACAATGTCCCACAAAGAGAATGCACACCACATCTGGCTCACTTGGGCACTCAGAGTTAAAATCCCTCCCTGGAATACCCAGCTGCTCCTGGCCATGCTCCTCCCCAGCCTGTCACCAGTGACACTGTGGTCTTGAAATCTTTGGCCTGCATTACATCTGACAGAAAGGAGGCACAGCTACCTGGTGATAAATGTCATGGCCCATAATTATTGGAAAAAAAACCCTATTTAATGGGGATGGAAATCGTTGTGCTGACCTCTCCTTTTAGTATCTGTATCTCTGGTAAAAGGCTGCAATTCACAGTAGGCGTGAGCCAAGTTCAGCACAGTGCTCCTTCAGCAAAGTGAGGGGGATTGCATTAAGGAATGGGTTTGGCCCCTTGTGTGCAATCAGAACGTGATAAAGGTGCTGCTGAAATGACCCACTGCACTGCATAACAACTGCTGGAGGCCAGGGAAAGGCCCCTCTTTTGTTTGTAGAGATGGCACGGCTCAGCTATAAACCTGATGTTAGTGCCTCTGATTTTCCCTCAAGTTCATTTTCTAAATGATTATCCAGCATATGACTCTCCCAGCCCTGTGTCTCTTCTGATGATTAGTTTGCTGCCATCTCAGGCTACATGGATCTTCCCTGAGTCCATAATGGGAAAGATATTAATTATAGTCAGGGAAAATTGAGTTTCATGACTCCCAGAGGACCATGCTACAGTCTCCATGAAACAACTTCTTTCCACCTTTTTATGTCAAGTACAACAGACTCCACATAAATGGTGCAAGACATTTTTATGAGTTCCATCATGAATGGAAAAGAACAGCAATTGTACTGAACTGCTTGTGTGCATTAACCTTGTTTCTGAGGAGCTAAAATTATTTTTGGAAGCAAAGTTAAAGACACTGCACTGAGTCTGTCACTTGGTCATCCTTCTCCTCTTTTGCCTTTTAGCAGAGGTCATACCCCTGCCTGCTTGAACACTGCAGAGGGTTCTAGATGGTAAAATTTGCAAACCCTAAAGCCATGCACTTAAGCTCTTACCCTGAGGAACATTTTAAATGGGCACCATAGAGGGAACCCTACCCAGTGTACATTAAGTGGACTACAAACTAATTTCAGGAAGCAGCTTGCTCTGGAGAATGAGCCTTAGTTCCAACACATAACCATTTCTTATTGCTCTTATCATGACAGCATCTTTCAGAAAGACCACTGGTCTCCCAGAAATAAGTGAATTATCTTAAATTCATTAAGGGCAAAATCAACGACTGCTGTTAAATTTTCCTTGATTTGTGCTGCATACTGACAATCATTAAAATACAGCTTCCTTGATCATTCATTTTTTATTGCTTGATCTTCTTCTGTATGAGGACTATACTTTCCCAAGCAGTGTAATTTGAAAGTGACAGCACAGAACTGGGAGAAAAAAACCCCTCTTAAGTCTGAATCCTTACCCTGCCACTGAAAAAAAAAAGAAAAAGGGAAAAAAACCTCCCTCATTGTGTTACTTCTGGAGAATGGGAATTAATTGCCTTGCACATATACACACACAATTTCAAACAGGCTCAAGCAGCATACGTACAAGAATTAATTGCACATGCCTGTTTTCTCTGAAGTAAAAACACATTAAGGATGTAAAGACATTTCCAGACCCATGGGAACAGTATTCTTATACCAGCAGCACTCTACTGGAATACAAAAGAAGTGTGGGGTTTGCTTTTTAAAATGTGTTTAGCATGGCTGAGGAGCCTAGGACTGCTGCTGTGGCTGCTGAGTCCCTGCCAGTCCCAGGCCAACAGCACAGGGAATGTCAGGAGCCTTGTCCAAGTGTCCCCAAACCTGATGCATGCACAGAAGACACATTTGCATACAAGAGGAGGGAGGTGTAAGTAAAAAAACTCTAACACAGGTGGGCAGATAGGGAAAGGGGCAGCAAGGGCAGGAATGGACACAGAAGCTGCTGGTGCCAGGAGGAGAACTGAGTTTGAGCATCCTCTCCCCTGCCCTTCTCCCTCCCTCCTGCTTTTTAGTTTTCCTTTCCAGTTTTCTCCAAAGCACTGACAAAATGAGAACAAACACAGCCTGCTCAAAATGAAGCCCTGAGTGCTGCTTCTCACCCTGCTCCTGTTCTGCCCTGGAGAAGCAGGAGGGAAGGCTCCACAGCTCACTCAGGGTTCATCCAAGGCCTCTCTGTGCTTGCTCAGAGCTCTGGTGCCCTGTGGGAGCCCAGTGCCCAGTGGCAGCATGGAGCAGACCCAGTGCATGCCTCCTCCCTCCAGGAATGCACCTGATCCTGCCAGGAACAGCTCCCACCTCAGCTGGGGAGGCTGAGCCATCACTGCCCACCTCTCAGGGGTAAACCAAGGGGAGGAGAGACAAACCCAGCCCAGGCAGAGAAAGCTATTGCCCGGGGGAGCAGGGAAAGGAGCTTCCTCCCCTGCCCCTCACACGGGTGTGTTGCCACCAAGAGCTCATCAGGACCCCCAGGCTGAGGGGCTGGTCCTTGTCTGAGCAGCAGCAACACAGCTTGGGCATCCTGGGGGCAAGCAAAAGGGCTTGAGATGGAGATTCCCATTCCTGCCATCTAAGAGAGAGGAAAAACCCTATAGTTTTCCTGTCTCACTCTTCCTGCAAAGGAAAACTGCAAGTTATGTGTGTAGGGAGCTCACTCGAGTTCAGAGTGCCTTGTGTGCTTGTTAGAAAGGCCTGACACCAACATTCAATATAAATTTCCAGTTCTGGAACAGTCAGGGGCTTAAAACACAAACAAAAATCTAGCCTTAAATTTTGTGAAGGCAATTTAAAACGAGAAAAGCTTCACAGATTTTTTGAAAATGCTGGATTCTAGCTCTAGTAAAATCTTATTCTTGATTACATGCTGCTTCATTGAAAACAGTGTGTGATTTCTCATCAGCATAAGTAATCTGCTATAATACCTGTGCAAGCTGTCAAACTATTGTCAAATTGAAACACTGATTTCCCCTTTCTGTCCATTTGATCATAAATTCCATTTGGATTTCTCTGCTTTCTCTGCAAAGGCTTTTGAGCTCAAGATCACAGAGACAATCTGGCAATAAAAACATTCAAGCAGCAATACAGAGAGCTGGGAATTTATTGTATCAGGATTTATTTTTAAAATATAGGTTTCTCCTGATAAACGAATATTGTCATCTGTTCTGGTGGCAGAGCATACTGCAAACAGCAATCTTCCCTGAGAGAAAAAATGTCAGATTGTGATTTATGAACAGGGAGCCACTAAAGAGTATGATTTCACCCTAAATTAGTAATTTATCAAGTAAAGAACAACAAGCAAATAGCTGAATATTGGTGTCTTAAAGGGTCAATAGGCTTTTCACTAACTTTTGCTTCAAGCACAAATAACCAGAAACTCCTCCAAGGAAAAGCTGTTCTAGTGGATGCCCTAGAAAATGAAAACATTTAGGTCTAAGTGTTGAGGAAAACATTCCCAGCGTGACCTTTGAGCGTCCACAGGGGTTCAGAGGAGCCCCACACAAGGAGACTGCACAAGGCTGCTGAATGTAGCAAGTCCTTTGAAATGTAGTAGAGTAAATCCAAAGGACATAGTGGGGAGAAGGGGAGCAAGGGAAAGGAAACAAAGCCATCTAAAAGGGTGAGTGTTTGTTTGCAGCCTTAATTAACTGTCTGAAGTGGAGTGGCTGATTTCCATGCACAATGGATTATGAGTTATTGGAAATCACTATGACACAAGCCAACAGGACGATTGCTTTTTAAAATCCTCTTACAGGCTGGGGAAATGAGTTTCTAGACATCCATCTGGGAGGAGGTTCCCTCTACCTCTGATCAATTTTGGGCAGGAAACATATACCATCAGTGCCTAAAGGCATGACCATGGATGCATAGTTACTCAGCTAGGACTTCAAGCAAACCAAGGAAGATCAAACTGTAATTCCCTAGTCACTCCCTCAGAAATCCTTTCTCCAGGCTCCCCAGCCTTCACTCCCAAGAATGTCAATGATTTGTAATTTTGTTGACTTAGGAGCTGCAGTGCACTCGAACTCGCACTGCTCTCAATCTTACAGGATGAAGTATAAATTCTTTCTTTCCAAATACCACACTGCAGATGTAGATGTCTGGATCTGGGTCCATAATTTCCACAAAATTAGGCAATTAAAATTTTACTTGCGGCAGTTTAAGTGCATCTGTAAAACTGCTGCTAGATGTGTCAATAGAACAATTTATGGTTCCGTGCCTTTAGATCTGGACTGTTAGAAGATTTCATGGTGCATCAATCCAGAACTGCCATGAAAAATGGGTGTTTATTTTACTGGTTAGATGCCATCAATCTGTTTCTTTATATGGTACAGCTGGATTTAATAATGAATGAAGAACTTAGTTTCTTAACTACTGCACAAATTTCTTGTCCATCCAAGAACAGATTCAGATTTCTGTTGATGTAATTCCACTGTCTCCTGTCAATTTGTATAGGTCTGCATCTTTTTCTGAGATTGCTCAAATAACTATAATCAAGCCTATAATATATAATATATAANAGAACAAGCAGAAGGCAGCTCTCCCAGCCTCATATTCCCACTGTGCAGCAGAAAGGTACTAAATATACTACTTTTCTAATAAAGTTCTCTGATTTTTCTTTTTACCATCCTTTGTAATGATGCTAAAACTTCCTTGGGTGACAATATGGTCCCTGCTCTTTCCAGCTGCAGAGAACAAATGCAGTGGTAACCAGAGATATGGAGAAGTAAAGAGCTGCAAAAGAAGGAGATTGGTGTAACACAGGAAATTTAGTGCGAGACACCCAAAGCCAACCATGTAAATCAGTGTCACTGGTAAATGTTCAGTTCTGATCCTGGAAGGTTCTGGAATGGAAGCCTTTCCACTGTAGCTTGCTTGAACACTCACAGCATCTGCAAATGGTGTATTTTGGCTTTGTGAGAAATGAGACAGTTGCCTCATTCAGTAGAGTCAGTTCCCAGGTCTGGTGGTCTCAGTGCTTTTGGCTTTACTGATTACAGTAGATACACTTTGGAAAAATTAAGAATGATTACTTAATCTGCCTGATGAATATGTGTACTTATTCTATAGACATTGTGTTGGTTAAAGGAAGGTGGCAAAGAGGACAGAGTGGCAGCTGCCCTTTATGTCTGATCATCAGCTCTCCACTGGTTCCTCCCACCAGAACCATTTCCCAGGCCAGAGGAGCAAGCTCCTGATGGAATCCTCCTCTTGTTTAAATTTTGGCACACAAACTGAGTCTAGAACGACCTAAATTCACATTCTAGGGACACAGACTGGGACAATCAGTAGCAAGATAGGCCAAGATTCAGTTCTGACACAAGTAACCTGGTTACAAATTTATCCTGGGTAGCAGAGAGGCAGCCCAGGGAATCCTGTCCAAAAGCTTGCTCCAGCATTCCTGCATTAATTGCCTGCAACAAATGCACTTGTGCAGCACAAAAGCTGCTAGAGACATTAAAAACAGGCCCAGAAAAGCCAGAGCACTAATGATCAGTGTACAGGAGTACAAAAGGAGAGGCAGCTATTTCATTTTGCTGTCCTTAGAGCAGAGAGGCCACAGCCTGAGTGTTTACAGGGGCTGAAGCCTTGGAAAGAGCCCGAGGGTTTGCAGCAGGTGTGAGGAATGGCCTGGTCCCCTTGGGTGATCCAAAAAGGCAGAGGGATCAGTGCCTTGGCCACAAAACTGATTAATGTGAGCTGGTCTGTGTCAGCCTCAAACCTGGGCAGCTCACAGCTCAGGGCTGACATATTTCAATCAAAGCAGCTGAACTCAATAACCAGGCAGCTCACTGAGTGGTGGGTGCTGAGCAGTCCCAAAGCAGCCCAGGAATTTTAAAAGGGCCCTGGCTGTCAGATGCTGTTGCTGTATCCATGGCTGACATGGACATCAAGATCCCTGCTCCCCTCCATGGGCACTGCTGTGATGCTGGAAAATGGAGAGGGCCACCTGGGATCACTGCCCTGCACGAGCCATCCCGAGGCTGTCCTGTGCAATCTCTTCTGCATTTTCCCAGCAATGACATTTCATCACTTTTGAATGAAATAAGTTCTTTTGCAGTGAAATTGCCTTTTTTTTTTTTTTTCTGTTAGCCAGAGGTCAGACAGCCTGCTTAATATAAAGCAAACCAAAAATGCTGCCTTCTTTTTATTCTATTTCTTTCAATAAACATTGTGATTGTTTTTTATTTGACTACCTAAATGCATTTATTTGATTACAAAAGCATAGTTTTTTGGGGGGTGCTTGCAGTCCCCTGAATTCCTGCAAGAAGCACTTAAGTCAACAAAGTTTTAAACCATTTCATACCACACTGCTCTGTACCACCCAAGTGTCATTTTTGACATATAATGTGCATTTCAAAGGCAGAGGTTATTTCCCAGAGAGTAGCAGAGAGCATACACCCAGAGCATACACCCTTGCATTCACCTGGAGCCAAACACTTGAACATTTATTGAGGCTGCCAAGAGTATTTCACAGGATTTTCACATTTCAAATGAGTTTATCTGACATAAGTCATGGGAATTGATTTACTCTGCCAAAAGAAACAGCTCCAGCTTCCCTACCCCTTTAACAGTGCCCCTCCAGAGCCCTGATGGGCAGTGGAAGCTGCTAGTGTAAGGAACAGAGCTAACTAGCAGAGGCCAGATTAACACACTGAAATTGTGCAGCAACTTCCATGTGGACTTTTTTGTCCCATCCTGTTCATCCTCCTGTGATCACAGATCATCATAAAACCTCAATCTCCAAAAGTCTTTGCTGGGGGCTACTTCAAGATTGATCTAAGTAGCAAGAAGCACCTAAAGTGAGAAGCCTCAAAAGAGACCTCTCAGGTTCTGGTTTGAAGCACGTGTTAGTTGAGGTTTGTAAGATTAACAGAAACCTCTGCTCGTATTAGAACTGCACTGGTTTTCACTTAGCCACAAAAGCAGTTAGAAAAAGGGCATTTGCTGGCAGGAAATAAAGCAAAGATGGACAGGCCTTACTGGATACAAAATACAGGACTACTCAAAACCCAGTGACAGCACCCAAGTTGAAGGAAGAGTCAAGGATAAAACTGGGGTACAAGAGAAGAAAAATCAACTTCCAAGAAAAGGAAGAATGAGATAACTGTCTTGGCATTAAAAAAAGTATAAAATGCAGGTTTGGTTTGATTTTTAAGCCAAAATAAAATCCCAGTCAACAGCTTCCCATGAGCAATGACCTACAGAACAAATCACCACAGAAATCTGCATTCAGCAGTTTGTTGCCAAAGTCCTACTCTTTACTCCCTGGAGCACACAGCCCTCCCAGAGCCATTTGCAGTAATGAATGGGGCACATTTGCTGTGAAAAGAGACCCAGGAATAGGGCAAGCTTCTCACCAGAGAGCTCTCTTGTAAAGCCTCTGCCTACACAAAGCAGCTTGAACGCCTGGGGAAAGTTGTGCTGCTGTTGCTGGCTGAGACAAAGCACTGTGGAAAGCCTAATCTCTATGTCCATCAGTTATAAAACTAATATTTACCCTGGCTACATTATAATATCACAGGAATAAGGAGATCTTATTTAACCCAAACAGGCAACCCTGTTCTCACACCCCTCTTTTCTTATGACAGTCTGTTCCTGTATCCACCTTCTTGTTTTACAGGAGTTTTTCCCTTAATATTTTATACGACAATTTACTGACAAAGGTAGCTCGTGTGTACTAGAAAAGAGACACAGAATCAAATCAGGTGACAGTAAAAACCAGACAAGGGGAAAAAAAAACAATTCAAACCCAAGGAAAAGCTAAATGGCACAGAGAGGTACAACTATAACAGCAATAATCTAGTGCTACTGAGGTTTCACTTCTCCTCCTGCACAGACACACACGTCCAACACCTGGGATTTTACTGGCATTTGCTACCAGGGTATATTGTATGGAAGGCAGTTTGACACACCAAACCCAAGAGGAGTCCTTAACAACTCCCTGACACTTTGACCAGTTCAGCACTGGAGCACGAGGGACAAATCCACAGAGCCACTGTGAAATGTTCTTTAAGCTGTCCCTGCAGCTCCACAGGAGCTGGCCCCTCTCCCCGAGGGATCACTCTGTGCAAGGCAAGGAGCTGCAGGCTCCTCCAGCACACTCAGTGCTGGAAATGCATCTTCATGAACCCTCAGGCAAAGCAAGCACAGCCTGCAGGAGAAACAGAAGTGTCTTCTGGGTGGCTGAAAAATGAGCACAGTCCTCCCTGCAAACGTGGGGGTCAGCTGTGCTGAATGCAGTGGAGTGGATCACTAAAACCAGCTGTGCTTGGCCTGGGGAACAAGAGAGTGCTACTGACCCAACTGGAAACAACTGCTCTCAAGGAGTAGTCAAAGTCTCAATGCTGTGTGCAAAGCTAGTTCAGGGCTGAGTTTAGGGTGTAAGGGTGGCAGAGGAACCCCACAGCTGCCATAACACAGGAAGCTTTCAAGAGTTAATGCTTGGCCTGATGTCACAGGGGTCCTGCTTGCTTTTGTTCAGGGCTAAATGTGGCCACCTGCACCACAGTTAAACCTGGGATTAGCATGAGCATAGGGCATCAGGAGCAGAGGACTACTGAGTGTGACTTCTGCACAATCCCTCCCTAAAGAGTTCATTAATTAAGAGAGGCCATCAGTGGAAACCAAGTGCAGGTATTTGAGGCAAATATGGGTCACTAGTATTTTTTAAAATCTAGTACCATATCTGTCAGGGAGTTTCAGAGAGAGGTATGCAAGGCAAATCTTCAGTTCTTTCATATTCCTTAAATGTCTTAATATTCAGAATAAGTATAGACTTTATGGCCTATTTTTACGTTTCAGGAAATTCTGACTCATCCTTCCAAATTAAAAAAAAAAAAAAAAAAAAAGGAAGCATTTGGCAGTTCTATTCCTTGTATAAGCATTACAGATCCATACATATAAAATCAACTCCATAAATTAATAAATATAAAAAGAAAACATGTATTTATATAGAGGTAGTCATCTATCTTTCCCCAAGTTATGATGGGCTTTGAGACTGGTACAAAAAAAGACCTGTGCAGCATAATTTTGGAATACTCTGACATTCTGGGTTGTGAAATCATGTCTGTAACTGATTAGGATTGGTGGATTTTGACAAAGGAAAGGGATTACTCAAGTCCACAATTTCTTGCAGTTGCTATAAGCAGACACAGAAAGCACAGCAAAATGAGTAACATCCCTCCTGCCCCAAACACAGGGTGACAAAGATGACACTGACCCAGGTTTTCAGAAAATCCTGCCTGAACAGTGGAAGCTGCAAGTCTGGAATGCCAACAGCAGAGCTCAGTGAGAGCTTACCAGAAGCCAAGCCCACACGGTTTTTCTGTGGTCTTTCTGCTGCTCAGAGAAAGAAGCAGCTTCTCAAACATCCCTTAGCACGAGCACCAAGAGCAGAGAATGGGAGCAAGCTCAGATCAGTGACACCAAGGTGGGTCTGGTGTGCAGCTGTTTCACTCCATGTCCTCTGCAGATCAAGCCATGCACAGTGAGGTGCTCCCGAATAAAAAGGTGCAAAACTAAAACTAATCAGGGAAATTTCAGCAAGTGAAGGAATCTCATGCTTCAGCTACTTTTTCCAGTTGGGTTTACAAACACAAATGATGCTTCTGTGACTTTTTCCTCTCTGAAAGGAAGTGGAGTGGCTAGAGATTAACTTTCATCCTCCCACCACACTGCAGGTAGGAAACAGAGGGAGAATATTAAGCTCCTTTCTCTGAGTAATGATCTTCTGATCTAAAAAAGTCTTTTACCTCTTACAACTAAAAAATATGTGAAATGAAGGGAATTAGAACAAAAGCAGTTCCACTTCAGCATGCAAATATCCTTACGAGTTGGGAGCTCAGAAACACCGCTGTGAATACAAATATATTTCATTTGAAACAGAAGAGACCTTTTATCAACACAAAAGAGAGGAATAAATCCCCAAATTGGGTCATGAAAGTGCACTTTGGACTTATCTTTATTCTTAATGGAAAGCCCATTCCTGCAGCTTTTAGGGAACGACTCCAAAGAAGCTCTGGTACAAGGAGAACTCCACGCACCTCCAAGTGCAGAGTGCTTCTCAGATAAGTATTTGTACTGACTTTTTTTTTAAAGTAAGTATTTGTATTGCCTTTTTTTTTAAGTTACAGAAAATGTTCTCTCCAGAGGCCGAAAAAATGATAAATGGTTTACATTATTCAAAGAACAAAACCCCAACTCATCCTGCCCACTGTAAGATCTCTAAATATACCTGCCTTACCAGCAGAGCCCATCTCAGAGAATGGATCAAATTTCTAGCATCGATAATTTTACAGAAGTAATGCTCCTCAATTGTTTACCAACAGGAAAAATAATCTGTGGGGAAACAGAATGAAAATACCAGAAACTCAGCTGCTGAATACTCCAAAAACCAATCCTCACCAGTGGTGTCAGTAGAAGGTGCTTAAGCAATCACTCTTTCTGTCCCAGCTCTTAGCAGACTTAGACATCCCCTTGTTTCTGACTCTGTGTTGCCTATTGCATTCTTACATTTCATCCAGAAGTTTGTTAAGAAAAGCCAGATTTTTCCAGTGTTTATTCCAATCATCTGTTCTTGAGGCCAGCAGATATCTGGATTCTGCACTTCTGAGAGCTTGTGAACCTTGTTGTGGTTAACACAGGCAGAGGAAAATAACACTTTGTCTTTAAATGCTGTGCTACCATTTCATATTTTATCATTTTCTATAAAGAAATTGTGAGGATGTCACTTGCAGTGCACACCCCTGCTAAAAATAAGGGTGTCTCCTACATTAACATTTCTCAAAGGCAATACTTCCCAATAAAACAGCTTCTTATTAAAAGGGTGTTAAATCACCTTTCTACGGGGAATTCTGGCATTTGTTTTTATGTCAGATTTGAGTAACAAGTGAAAAAGTCACAATCTACAGCAAAATCAGATTCCAGAAATATTTCCTTTAAGGAAGATCAAACTGCTTTGTGTCCAGAAGGATTTTTTTTCAGTCTTCATTGCATAATAGTGGAAACAAAATTTTTGATACTTAGGGTTCCAATGATTTCCCCTAGCATTCTGATAAAACTCTATGCATTTTTGGGAAATGCTCCCATTTTGCCAAATCAGTAATATCAGACAGAAAAATACATCAACCAGCACCACTCAGTCACCTCTGAATTCAATTTCACTCATTCAATTGCTGCACATGCTATTTTTTTTCTCACTTTTTATTGACTAAACTTTGTTCATTGGATTTCAAAAGTGTTTTCCCAATAGTTTCTTTAGAAAATACAAGAAAAAAGCTTCTCGGCTGGTGGAGGCTGGCAAAGCTCCAGGGAAGTCAATGGGGCTCAGCTGAGGCAGTGGCCCTTTGTGAGGGCTCACAGAGGCTTTTTATGTGCTGCAGAGAGGCTGGGTTATGCAGAGGAGTCAGGAAACCTCACTGTGTCCCCAGCTTGCAAAGATTACAGATATTTCAGCAGTCACCAGTCATTTAAGGCTGGTGGCACAGTTGTGAATAAAGGAGAAGACTCAGTGGGATTCAGGTAACTGTGGCTGCTTTACCTGCCCAGCCTCTGCCCAGAGCCCCCAGTGCAGCTCTGGGTGTGCTCTGGAGGGCCAGGGGATGGATGCTCAGGCAGGTAAGTGCCTGTCTGGAACCTCCCCACAGCACCTCCTGCTGCTTCTTGCTTTCATTTTCACTCGAGTTCTGAGCAGTTTGAGGAATGAAATCTGTACCTCACAGCTGGAGGAGAAACATTCCATGGCAAAGCTTTCAGGAGAGAACAGCCTTTCTGTGAGGATGTGGGATGTCCAGGAGAGGCTCCCAGGCTGTGACATCACCCTGTCCATGAGGCTGATTGATGAACACAGGAGGGACCCTGAGTGCAGCCTGGCCATCTGAAACAATTCTCCTTCCTACCAAATTATCTCAAACCTGCAGAAACTTTTTCATGTTGGATCTAGAGCAAAGGCTTCAACTAATGGCATTTCTGCATATATTTGCATTATTTCTTGCTGTGGAAATTGGCCAACAGTCTCAAGGACTTTCATCATTGTGGCTTCTTACTATAACTTTTTATTGCTTCATCTGCATAGAGTCTGTCATGAATGGCCACTGCCTGCAGACAAGAATTTATTTGCCTCCACAGTAACCCAGACACATCCTGTGGGCTATGGAGAAGTCAAAACTCCTCAGAAACCCTCACTCCTTCACCTTTCTTTAGTCTCTGAACAGGTGAAAATCAGTACATCTGCTTTAGCCACACTAAAGAAGATGGCACCTCTGAACCCAGCAGAAGAAGAGCAGTGAAAGAGCAAAGAAAGAAAAATGATATAGAAAAATACTACTGTGATAGCTGGTCCTGATCCACCCCAAAAAGTAACGGAAATCAATAAAGAAAACTGATTTCATGTGGTCTTCTTCTAAAACACCAGCATTTGGCTCTACCATGGTGCTGCTCACTTGCTTGAAAGGGGTGTCAGTTCAGGAATTTCCTGATAACGACACTGCATTTTCACAAGAGTAAGGAAAGTTCATCTTGCAGAGCTGCTCATGAGTCAGATCTGACTGAGCCAAATGAAGGGTTTTTAATTTCAAGAGAACTGAAAAACATTTCAGGGTATATTGTTGAATTTTTAAGTTTGGATGTTAAAAGTGTCTACCATATAGCAGCATCTGTAGCATAATAAAACATCACCTATTCTATTCGTAAGAGAAAGAAGCAGAAAAATTTGGTACTGCACAAGAAATACAGTTGAGTAGTCTGAAAATCAAAAAAAGGCAGGAATAAAGAAGGCAAAAGAAAGTGAAACAGTATCAAAAACAAGAAAAGAGCACTGCATTTTAATCCAGTTCTTAACACAAAGTCATGCCCCAGTGCACAGATGGCCAGGAGCATTAGAAGAATACTGGAGTCAAAAGCACAGGAGCATACTTTCCTATTCCCCCCAAACAAAAGAAGAAGTCTTGTTTGAGGCTGCAGGAGATGAGGTTTTGACTGTGCCAGCAGCAGATCCAAACCCCTCCGAGCCACTGGCACCAGTGTGAAAACCACAAACACCAGAAAAAATCCTCGCCAAGTTTTTTAGAGAGGAGGAGATCACCTAGGTTAAAAATCATCCTCCCAAATACACCAAGTGCAGTAAGCTTTTTGCTGGGAGAAACGGAGCTGCTCACAGTGCAGAGCTGTGATCAGCAGCCCTTGGAACCAATGACAAAGCCCTGCTTGGCAGCAGTGCTCGGAGCAGGCTCCACTGCCACAAGGCAGCAAGTGTCCCTCTGTTCAGTTCAGCACGTCTGGAGGGACAGAGCTTAAGACAGGACTGTGCAATAAACAATTTTAGGAAAAGGTTTACAAAAATGCCATTCTGAAGGACTGGGAACACGGACAATTCACCTTAAAGCTTTGTAACAGCTGCTCTGCCCAGGGATGACAAATGCAACCTCCTCCACTGAGATATGGAGAGAGAGAAATCAAATGTGTCAGCTGCTTTTACTGGTAATGCTGCTTTCCAATCTTTGAAAAATATCAGATATTAAGAGAAACTTGTGGAGAGAATGTGAACAGGTTTCTGAAATAGAATTATCCAGAAAAAATGTTGTAGGTATTTTAAAATACCCTGAGAGGTATACAACCCTCACACAGCAAGGAGAGAGAAAAATTACAGCTGATAGAAAACTTGTTCTGTGTTCCTCTGGCACTGTAAAATAAAATATAACATGTAGGAAAATGAATGTCAGGGTATGATACCTGATTGCTGTCAGACCTGGCACCCAAATGTTAAGTTTTTGGGTGCTCTAAAAACAACAGGTACAAGAGATACATTTAGAAATGGAGGAAAACGGAGGGAAATAAAAGGAAAAACTTTGAGCATATTTTCAGAAACAGTACAGGACGCTGCAGGATAAGCCTCTGGTGTAAATGTCATTTAGTACTTCTCAACATCTTACCACCTTAGTTCCTTTTCCTTTATGTTAATCAAACCTGTGTTTTTTCACTACATCCCCCTCTGTTGTAAGGAGATGCTGTAGAGCTGGACTGTAGCTGCACCTTGTCTTTAGCCTCTAAGAATGTATTTCCTTCCTGTTTCACTCAGTTCCCCCAGGAATGACAGTCACAGCATCAAAATGCCCACCAACAAACCTCTGTGTGCAATAACTCTGAAATGGTACTTTTGTACAAAAATATTATTTATATTTAGGCATTTATACACCACATATATTTTAACTTATTTCTATACATAGCTCTCTATTGAGACCTTTCCTACATCTAGGAGTTATTTGAATAATCCTTTGATGTAAAACTTTCTCCTCTGCATATTCACAGGGATGATTTAGTTCTACATTTGCTCTGTTTATCAGCAGATAATCCTTCAGCTGAGGCAGGATCTGTGCCTGATGCACAGGGCCCTTTCCTCCTGTGGTGGATTCATCCCTGGCATGAGGATGGCAGTGGGGACACAGCAGGGACAGGGCCCTGAGATGCTGCTCTGTCACTGCCTGGTGAGGCTGTGCATTGCCAGGCATCTCTTTAGGACATTTTTGTAATTCCACAACTCAGGGAATTCAATACAGGACTTTCAGACTCAGTTTGGCAAAACACAGAAGGCACACCACACTGGGCTTTCTGAGGTTTTCATGAAGCTTTGGCAGCATTTGCCATCCACCCTGGTGCAAGGTGCTTAATTTTTTGAAAAAATTAGGGAACTGCTATTTGGCTTTTTGGTGGCTGTTTTTTGTTGGTTTTTTTTGTTTGTGTTTAATTTGAGAATACAGACTCCAAGATGTGCAGTTCATACTTGCAATTAAAATACCAGTAACAGTGGCTGCTACCAAGGGGCTGGTTTTCTGACATGGGTAACTCTTCACCTTTCTGCCCCAAAACCAAACACCCCCTGCCTCTGTAACTGAAGTTTTGCTGCCTACCAGACAGCTACATAGCTAGCACCTGTTGCATTAAGAACATTTAATATGTTGAACCTTTCCAAATCTACCTGCAGATTTCCCATTTCCAGAAGGAACTAAAGCTTCACATCAGAGAGAAGAAAATGTTCCCTCTGAGGTAAATATCCAGCTGCTATTCCTACCTGTACAAGGTGGGAAAAGGCACAGCCTTTACTTTTTTTTTGATAGAGCTGCATAATGCATTTTGTGGTGTGAAAAGTTTCAAACCCTTCAGACCATTTTGTATTTATGATGCAGGTCTTTGCTGTACCAAAAAAAAGCATCTGAGGTGATGTAAAATAATGCCTTTCTTGTTAGACTGCAGCAGAAGCCTTCCCTACTTACTGTCTGCTCTGTAGCAATTTACTTCTAGTTTGCCATTAGGATAAAATATTTTTTTCCTCAGAATGGAGCCCAGGAAATTTTTCAAGGTGACACAGGATGATGTTAGCAAAGAAAAAGTTTTGTTACATATTTTGTAAAGGACAATTTCTTTTGCAGCCTGAAATACCACTTGCCTCTTGTGACAGTGCTGGTAAATCCTGGACTCAAGTTCTCTGAAAATAGCCTTTAACTTTCTTAGGTTTTGGTCTCACCTGAAACCCAGCCATGGAAATAGCAAATCATTAAAACCAACCAAACAAAACCTCCCAGCTTCTGAGATCTGTTGCTATCATTAATATTTTACTACAGGGGGAAAATGCCATCAGTGTTTGGGAGCCAATGGTCAAGAGCAACATACTGGAAACTAATTAATTTTAAAAGACTCACAGGCTGTGTGTAAGTCAGCATTATTGCATAGGTGTGTTTAACAGATCCAGGTTTTACTACTTTCCTGACTGCAAACACTGAATCGCATCCATTTTTACCTTAAATTGCACCTATCTCAGAAAAGCAGCTCTTTCCAAACTCAGTAAGAGCTAATACTGGCATTGTACTGTAAATAAAAGTACCCAGAGGGAGATGAGATGAATAAACTGGTTTCCACAGACTCCATCAGTGGCACACGCAGGGAGAGCTCCAGGAAAAGGCCAGGTAGGTCTTCTGCTTTACCTCTGTGAGCAGAAGCATCTTGGAGAAAAGTTATTAGTAAATAATTTGCTTTTTGGGTGAGAAGCCTGGGCCTGGAAATCACTGGGATGTTTCCCTCCTCCTCCTCAGCTATAGCACAGAACTCACAAAGTTCACACCCACCAAATATCTGTGAGAAAGCATGATCATTGCATGAAAGTACTGCTGCAAGATGAAAATACCTCTACAAGCACAGACAGTCATTCCTGTTGCTTAGAATACTGTAACTATTAACAAACCAACCATTTAAACTAATAGAGTACCTGGTTTTCTGGTGCTGTTTATTTTACTGAATTCAAACTGGAAAAATGACATTTCAAGGATCAACACTTTATTATAAACTAATACCTTTCCCAGTAACTGAGGTTTTCCTGTAATTCCCAATGTGGCTCTCACTCTGACTGAAAGGCTGAGTTAATTTCTCAGTGGAACAGCAGCTGAGAGAGGGATAGAAGAAAAAGAAAGAAACCTGAGATAAGGCTGTATAGGCTCGAATTCTCTTCTAATTTCATAAAGGCAGACTGAGTGACATAATATGAATTTTAACCACAACTTATGCTGGAGGATATTTCTGAAAAAATTGTTTTGTTGAAATCTTTGTGGAAAAGATTTATTTTTTGATAGCTTATGGAAAAGAAGGACAAGGAGAGGAAGATCCAGCACTCCAGCAGTCACACACAGCCTGGGAGCCTCACTTCTGCCACAGCTCAGCATCACCAGGGCCAGGAAATTAAATTTAGTGAGAGTTCTGCCCTCAACATAAAGGGTCAGATTTAAGCATTTATTAAATGTGGACCTTCTTACACACTATTATTGAAAAGGGTCTTCTTCAGAATGTACCTGGAAAAAAATTAGTCCCTTTCTTAGAGCTTCTGGTAACATAATGAAAGGCTTTCAGAGAGCTTCACTTTTCTGGCAGAGTCTTTCTGAGAACTAAACTAAGATGTTTGAGTTCTTTGTTGAATTGAGCCCATGATAGAAGAGTGCTAGGAGATCTATTTTGTTGTTTGTTTGTTGTTTTTTTTTTTTTTTGCTAGTTCTTGATCATTTCTTAAGACTAAAACTTTCTTTCAGTCTGAGACTTAAATTTGTCACAGCTGATTGGTTTTCCTGTTTCTGTCCAGAAGCATTTACATTTTTAGATTCCTATAACAATATATACCACTGATATTTTTGTACTGACATAAAAGTGACATAATACTTGACTATACTTTTTTTTTAGAAAATGTTTTTGCTATTCACTTATTGATCTTTGTAACTCACCTGAAGTAAAATGGTAAAGGAAATGCACTACCAGGAAATTGCACTACCAGTGATTTGCAAATGCAGCTGAACTAAACTATCAACAATGCAATATATGTTAGACCATAACAAATATCCAACAAGATAAACCAGTGATCATAACTATACATTTCCACATCTCAATCACCTTCTGTAAAATGCTCCTATTCTAATTTTTCTCTGTTATCTAATTTCCTTAAGGGTACCTTTATGTACAACACTACTATAAATTACTTTTCCACTTCAGATGTTTAATTACTTAGAATAGAAATCAGATCTTATTTCTAAAATATCACTCTCATTAACATTGCTAAATGGAAGAAAAGAATATATTTGATCTTTTAATGCTAGCAGCTCAGTTTTCTGCAATCAGTGTTAAAAACCTGTACACTTTCAAACTCTGAACTGCTGCAGAAATGCTCTGCCAAATGCAGGATGCTGCAGACCCAGGTTTTGCAGCCTTCTGTCAGGTTGCTGGGAGCTGGAGCACAGTCCCTGCAGCTCCCATGCAGCCTGGAGTGTGCTGGTTGCTGCTGGGCAGCAGCTGTACTGAGTGCTGTTATGTAGGAGATAGGTAGAGAGATAAATAGAGAGAGAGGAAGAGAGAAAATGAAAAGGCTTTTTTTCACTGACAGATCTCAGAGCAGACCCAGAGCAGCTCTAAGTTATGGAGTGGTGTAGTTTGAGATATTTCCTTCCCTTCCACAATGGAATCTTTTCTAACCCCCACTCCCTCAGAAGGAAAAGAGACTGGCCTGGTAAACACCATCAGCTCCTGACCTGGCAGCTGCCCTCGTTCTTTATGGTGCCCAGAGGTCATACAGAGCACACACCCACAGCCCTGGGAAAAACCATCCCTCACCACTGCACTCCTACAAGACTCTAAATGTACCCCAAAGCAGCCACCCTACACCCGTGGAACCATGCAAGAGGGCTTCTGCTGTGGGACCCAGGGGCAGCACCAGCTCTCCTCTCTGCCTCAGCAGTCCCTGCCAGCAATGGCAGCACAGCTGATGCACCAGCCAGGCTGAATATCTGTTACTTTCATCAAAAGTTGTAGAAGATTCCTGATAAAATGCACACAGACTTTTTATCAGTCTACTTGTGCAGCCCCTTGACCCTACAGTCTCATTTGCCCCTCGATGCACAGAAGTTTGTGATTGATGCTCACTCCACTCTCCATCCCAGCATTCCGACTGCCAGGCTGGAATCACATCACACAAGTGACACGTTGAGAGCTAAACTATTGTGATTTCAGCAGACTTTTTCCTGTTGTAACAACTTCAGTCAACAGTCAAGGTTTCTTTCTCAGTTTTGTTGTTTGCTTTATGTGGCATTTTAATTCATTGTATACTAATTCCAGTTCTGCATTAACTGTATGTTTCTGCACCGTAATTAACTAATCACTATGTCACTCCCTCTCTATTATGAATAACCTCATTAATTCAAGACTGAAAGCTTGGTGCCTGCTGCCATTGCTATCAATTTTCTTGGTTCTTTCTGCTGCTTCTTGACTTATAATCAAATATGAAACTCATGTATTTTTAAATACTCTGTCTTCTGTTTCTCCCACTGAAAAATTCATTGTGCTATGAAGCCCTTTAAAATAATGTTTATTCATTATGCATTTCTTTGCTAGGCAATCAAGAGCTGTTACAATAAAGCCTGTGTCTTGCTCTCTTTATGGCAGTGATTCTGCTGTGTCAACATCTCCATTTTAATCCCAAGTTTACTAGAAATTAGAATTTAGATCTAAAATTTAGCTCCAAGGTTAAAGGCACCATCAGACATCTTTGCATGGGGGGAAATTTCTTTATTATTACAATTAATCGTTTGGACATTTCTAGGTTCTGTTTGTGGGTAAAGACTCCCAGCCACAGAGAGCAGTGGCAGCAGAGCTGTGCTCGTGTGCCTGGAAGGTCAGAGCCTGGCCAGTGGGAGAGAGTGTGGGGAGATGCCCACAGCACAGACACACCATTCTCATTAACAGGATGCACCAACAGTTCAAAGCAGTCACACACAGCTCTGAGCAAGGGCTCTGCTGCTGCAGCCTGGCAACTCCTCAGTGCAGGAACAAGCAGCAGTGCTTAGATTCAAAATTTGCTGAATCAAGGCCCCACACCTCTAAAAAATCTTCTTTAAAGCAACTGATATTTCATACAGGCTATTCATAGAGTACCCTCTTGTCTTTTTTATGCTCAAAGGCAACAAGAGGCTTGGATATATATTTTTTTCCAATAAAGGCAATAAATTGAAATGCTAAAATGTGCGAACACTTGAAAGGACTGGATGGGAAACAGAACAATTCTGCAATGCACATGGATGTACATGCACAGTCCTAATCCAAACCTACTGCAAAGACAGCTAAAATAGCTAATTTTTAGTAGTCACTAATTTTTAATTAAGGATTAAAGCACCATTTTTCAAAGACAGGTAAACACTGGGGCAACACTAGAGGGCAAGAGGATGGTTCTCTGCTCTTACAAATTGCTGCAGTGAAACACAATTCAAAGGGAGAACGTGTGCTTGCAACAGCCAAGGGACTACTGCAACTTTTTTTAAAGGAAAAGGAATAGGAATTGTGAAAGTCATCCTGGAGTCCAGGAAATGTAATTAGGAATGTATTAATCCTTTAAGAAAGACACATGTGGTGTCCAAACTATTTTCCCATCAAAAAATAGAAAGACTTAAACTAAGCTAACAGATAATGAATATAAAACCTAAAAGTTTATCTGGAATTTTTGGAGTGGTTTGATTACAAAAATCTTAATTGCTGCCTCTTACAGAGAGGAGTAGAGGCCCCTCTGCAGAGAGGATGCTGCTCATGAATGGCCTGGCTGCAGGGCTGCTCAGCTCCTGTTCCCTCATGCACTGCACAGCTCCATTCATCCCAACACACATTTGTACAGTGGGCCAATGGTCTGTTTGCTGTCTGACAGTCCATTTGGCCACCCCTGAGTGTGTGGTTTGGGTGTGCAGTGAGAGAAGGAATTGCTGCTGGTGCTCTCTCCTCCCCATCTGCTCCTGCCCTACCACCACTGCTCTCATTTCTGCCTCAGACCCTGCTGCTCCTGCTACTACAGCCACCCACCCCTTATCTGTGTGCCTTCAAAGCTGCCTTTTTATGCATGTTCAAGGTTTTCTGCTAGTCTGGTTGAGTATTTCCATTTTCCCTCTCTTTTTTACTGTTTCTGCCACTTACCTGAACTTATTTCTGTTTCCCTTTGTCTAATCCCATGTGGAAGCCTTTACCTCTATGAACAGCAGGTATAATTTTGTTCAAATTAAGAGCTGGCCTGCAACATCATCACCTCTTAAAGTTTAACTGAACCCACAGTTGTAATTCAGAAAGGTGATTTTTTTTTTTCCAAAACAATTGTTTTCCACTGCACAACTAAATAGTCCTTCAGCAGGAAACAGAGAAGAGAAAAATGCAGATATCTGCATAGCTACAGACTCATGTAAAGAAAAGGATGGCCTGAAAGCTGAAAAGGTTGCAATAAGTGAGTTATTTACATATATAATTAATAAATTCATTGAGTCCATGGAGGCTTCTCATTAGCCTGTTCTGAGCAGTGTATTCTGGACACCTGAGGTGGTGCTCGTGCTGAAGGCAGTTCTTGGCTTCTCATGGTGGCACTAAATGGGAGGTCACCAAGAGGGAACTATAAATATCCATCATCCTCTCCTTCCCCTTTTCACAGGGAGAATTAAATTGTTAACAAGGGTGACATCTAACTGATTGTGCAGGACAGCTGATTAACGTGGTGCCAGGATAAATAAGGCAGTTTGTGCCTCTCCACACCACCAGAGCAGGTTCCCTTCAGGTTTAGTTGACATCTCTCCATCCCTTATAACTATTTAATTTGGGAGAGGCAGGGAACAGGGAATGGCTTGAACCATGACCATGGAGAGCATGAAGGAGTACGTGGAGCAGAAAAGATGGCATGCCATCAATTCACAGCAAATTCACCCTGATTCCTTCAACAGAAAAGCCTTTATACTCCATTTTTAAAGGGAAACTCAGACATGGCAGAAAAGAAGTCACTTTGAAACAGTGACAGCTGCATCTCCATGGCCCAGCCTGATCTGTGCCCTGCAGACAAAGTACGAATCCAGACTGCCAAAGGGTTGTAAGAAAGCAGACTTGCAAGTGCTTCCATGACTTATGTCCCAGGTCTCCAGACTTCAACATACCCAAGAATAAACTTTCAAGATCAGCACTCCCCCTGAACACAGCCCACCCAAAAGGATCTGCATCAAATTAGTTTAAAAGAAATACAAATCCCTACATGCTTAATTGCCAGGAACTGCAGAAACACAGTCTGTAAATTGTTAGGATGTGGGGATAACCTGTAAATTTTGGGCACTAAGGCACACTCTCTGTTCTGTGTTTACACCCGAGTCATCTGCACAGGCACCTCATTTTTAAAACATGAAGTTTATAATTAGGCTGGTGTTAGGAAGAAGGCTGGCTGTATGATGTGAGCCCTTTAAGGCTCAGAACAAAACCTTTATGTTCACTGAACTGCTTCAAAGAGAAGTGATCACATCTGTACACACTGTAACCACTGCCTTGTTCCGTGAAAGAACAACACTGGGAAAGCACCACAGGATCTGCAGGCACTTTCACCTTTGTATGTTTGCCTTAAGACAAGTTATTTAAAGCAATTTGTTGTGCTTATTGGAACAAGAGAGTATCCCATGATTTAATTTCTCAGCAAACCCGGGTTATCATGATTTGAAGAAGTAACAGTGTTGTTACAACTGATTGTTATACACAATTAAATTAGAGCTCCTATACCTGACATCTCAGAACAAAGTTAAGGGCAAAACTTGATAGGGTATTAGAAAAACTCAGGGTTTGAACTTAGTTTGGGAAAAAAATTTACCATTACTAGTTTTGGATCCAGGTCCTATTTCAGTTCAGCTGCAGGCTTTATAAATAAAGACATTTTAGAAAAACAAATATCACTTTCCCTAACTCCAGTCTTTCTCAATACTTATGTGAGAGACACAGAAGAAGCCTCCTGCTTTTAGACTGGATCCATATCTATCCTAAATAATCCACCATTTACATCAATCTTGCTAAACTGCTTGCCTGTTTGTCTGCCAGTAGCCTTTCAAATTAAATTACAACACAGTAATTGTTTCTATTGACACCATGTGTCTTTGCACTGGGGAAGGGAACTGACATTATCTGTTTATTAAAAAAACACTGACGGCATTTTTCTCAGCATAACTGAGTTTGAAATCCTGCACTTACATTTATGTCTTCTCCAAATATTTTCTGGTGCAAACCTTGAATGAACAAGATACAGGCAGGAAAAAATGGGCAGAAAATGCCCACGAACTGAGTCTGTGCTTGTTCCAGTGAATCCTCACACAGTGTCTCACAGCAGCAGGTGTGGCTCTGGCAGCTCAGCAGAAAAGACCTGGCAGCAGTTGTGACAAATGAGTGGAACTCACCTTACTTCCTGTGAACAAACACGAGCAGGTCATGGCACGGCCACAAAGCCAGCTCCTGGCTGCCCCATCTCCTGTGCTCTCTCCTGCCTGCTTACTGTGGGATGGCCTTTGAAGAAGTCTCTCAGGGGGAACTTTGGCTGCAAACCACGGTGTGTTTCTATGCAAGGAGTTATATTCCTCTGCACTCAGACTATGGCAGGCAAGAAACAGGCTGGGAGCTGGGCTGGGAGAGCTGGATTTGGATCCTTTAGTACACAGACCTTATTTATCCTTTCCTCAGGAAAAAGCAAAAAAAAAAAAAAAGAAAAAAAAAGGAAAAAAAAGAAAAAGAGAAAAGAAAAAAAAACATAAGGAAAAGAAAAATCTCTACAGATCTAGAGATACAGTTACAGTGGACAGAAGTGGAACATCATCAGTTTGGCCAAGAGTTAATGGGACTACGTCTCCCCAAATGGAGCAGGAATGACAAAAGCCTTAAAGAATGAAGGCAGTGAAAGTGTGACAGAGAAATAAATCACTGAATTTTGTGCTCCTCTCCTATCCAGGACACCACTGATGGTGTTTGCTGCATTTCTGCTGTGTCCATTTACAAGAGATGTCAGTTCTTTGGTGGCCTGTATAATAACTTATTATCAGAGACAGCTAACACTTTTAACAGAATTAAGACTGCTCACAGCAAGCCAGAGGTACATATCAGACAATTACTGACCTGCAGATCTCAGAATACAGGCAGAAGATGGCTTAGAGAGCCTCAGCTGATTCTCTGAACCACAGTGCTAAGGCAAAAAGCACCTGCAACAACAGTTTCAATCCAGTTGCTGCCCCACATTCCCCTGTTCTTTTTCTCCTCCTATACTGAAGGTGTGCACTTTGGTTTTGCTAGAGGACATACATGCTGTTCAGTCTGCTTGCTTTTTCTATTCACTGACTTGTCAGAAAAAAATCAAATTTCAAAATAATTTTGGCAAACCACAGCGAGATGCAGAGAACCAGATAAATGGTTATTTTTGGACAGTAGGTTATCAATTGAAATAAAATTGATTTGAGGTAGAAAGGATCTGTTGGGAAACAGTATAGGAGCTACTACAGGTATGGGTTCACATCAGTCAGCCAAGCACAGCTCTGGAGCACGGAGAGATTCTATCTGCAGCTCAGCACAACTGTGCTAACAGATGATGAATTGCATCAACTCCCAGCTGCAGCCTGCAGTTTCACCTCATCAGTTGTCCCAGCCTTGGGCACAGTCTAATTAACTTGCTAGTGCTGGTCCTAGCTAGGCAGGTTCCTATTGGCACCTTATGATAAATTCTGTACTGATTTCCTCCCTAATCTGGGTCATTAACGCTGCTTTTGAAAGCACTGAAACAGCAAAAATCTAAGGCAGGATTTTGCTACTGGATGGGAGTGAGATAAAGCAGCAAATTCAGACTGTGGCTCACTGAAAGGACAGACCTTTGGGTTTTTCCTATAATTCTATTTTGATAATCTTTGATGCTAAATCAATATGAAATCACTATAAAGTGCTATAAACTTCCAATGTGATTTCAAGGAACACAGTAACACCACAACATTATTAGGTGCTAACATTACAGATCCTTTTCAAACCTCAGTTCTGAGGTCAGCCTGTAGAGCTTTAGGGCTGGATGGAGAGAACAGACAGACTTTTCTTGTTATCATCTAAATCACACCACAACCACACTGTTGAAGTGGCTGCAGTACCTGCACTGCACTTTATGGGAATTATTCAGAATGCAAAGTGACTTTCACCCACTTCTCTCTGGCTTACAAAGGTCAGTTTTGTAAAACCTGTCATCTTGATTGATATCCTGATGTCATTTTTTGATAAATTGTTTTGTTGATAGCTGTAGCCATTGGCAGGGTTTTTCTCCAGATTACTGAGGAAGCTGAAGTGTGCAACAGATGCTAAACAGTGACGAGGTCTATCCACATCTGCCTTGGAAACTGGATCTTGAAGAAGATCCAATGTCCTTTTTGAAAGGAATCCCAAGTGTAAGGAGTGTCCTCGGGCTGGAGACTGAGTTACCACACAGAGATCAGATTTTCCTTTCAGGAAGGTGACCGAGAACCTGGCAAACAGCAGCCTGAAAAACACCCACAGGGTTTTGGATCCATGTTGCATATTTCCAGCCAGGGAATCATGCACAGAGCTTCCTGCTGCACCAAACAACCAACCCTGTGGCCAGGTAATGGGAGTGCATCCAGTGGGGCTCCTGCTGAGCACAAAGTGTGGCACTGAATTTGCTGCTCAGCAGTGGGAACCTGCCCAGTTCCTCTGGCTCCTCTCGAGCACAGCTGAATTGTTACCAGCACCAGCACAGAAGATTGTGCCAAAATGCTCCCTGTCTTTGGAAAAGGCAGAAGCAGCTAAACCACTTCCTTACAAGGTCATGAATCTGGGCCATCTTGCATAGAAATATTTTCATGTCTGAGACAAAACTTCTGGTCAGAGGTCTGGGAATACTCACATATTCCCTGTGTTTATAAGAAAAGAGATACCTGAGGTGAAAAATGGGCCTCACCCTGTTTTGTGTTGTTCAGCATGGACAAATGAACTTCTCTGTTCTTTGTCTTAGCAGGTATCCCATGGCATAAATGAACAGTGAGAAAAAACCCTCCTCACTCACTCCTTTTTGCCATGAAATAAGGGGGTTTTTTTTTGAGTCTTGACAAAGCCACACATTCCCAAATGTCAATCAATGTTAAAGACATTATGCATTCAGGAAAGCACTATTTCAATAAGCTGAGAAGGTCAGAAAGACAGCATTTATTACAGCCTTACTGCAATTTGAAACTCTAGGAAGATATCAAGATTTACCTAAGAAAGGCTCATTTACATCCTCCACAGATAATGCTTATAACAAAATTTTGATATTCTTTATACTGCTCATTGCAGGATTTGAACAAAGCAATCTCTCACACATCCAAAACCAGTCCCAAACTTCTGGACAAGGTGTGGTTAGGTAAAATTTCAATAGATATAAAAATAAAAATAGATACAAAAATTGCCTATGTTCTAGGGGAGGATTCTTTTGAAACCTGCTCTTTCCTACTTCCCCTTGTAGCTTATGTCTGCTAGGCCTGTATACAAAAATGTGAAGAAAAGAAGCAAAATGATTCAGAAGACACTCAAGCTACGTTGGAAAGTAACTGCTGTAAGACAAAGAGATACAAAAAAATAAATTTCAGATCTAAAGTTACATATTCTCTTAACATGACATTAATTCAAAAACTGACTGCCATTCAGCTGAAAAGTAAGTCTGTCTTTTCTCTCTGATCCTAGTAAGGTTTCTCCTATTGATATGTTGTGCCTTTTTTTCTGAGCACAGTCTCAATGCAAAGATTCTGCCTTGTTCTGTTTAAATGCCCTTCTGAAGTTCTTCATTCCTCTTTATTGCCTTTAGAAATGCGATGAACAGCACTGAAAAAGCCAGAAAATTACTCTGGACATACCTTCTAGCTACAGATGTTCCCTAATATTTCCCAAACAAGCAAAACAACAACTGAAGCCTAATTTCACCCATGACTACCTTGAAGCAATTTTCTGGTGTAATCCAGAATCATTTATTTTACATTTTTTTGAATAACAGAAGTGTCTAGAAGTAGTTGCTTTTAAGTTCCACAGTTTCACTCTACAGAGGTCCTCTGGGCTTCCTTTTAAGAAAAATGACCACCAAGAACCAAACAGAATCGCTTGAAGATTAATGTCACTAATTTGTCATTTTCTTTTCATTTGTTTGTAAAATTCAGGCTCTTAACATCCAGCCAGAGTATACACTCCCATATCCCCCTCTGATTTCATACTCAATGCACAGGTAAGACATGTTTTGTCTTTGTTTAAATGTATCATTGATTGCTCCTCTTACTGCAAACTACAGACCGTGGCTGCTGTCAGGCTAAAGGCGCTGCAGTGGAATATCTGTATTAATTGTACTCAGGAATTATTGCATGCATTTCATCACTGTTGACTTCAATATAGCTAATTCTCATTAA
The DNA here is from genome assembly GCA_013399225.1 of Rhipidura dahli. Lineage (NCBI taxonomy): Eukaryota > Metazoa > Chordata > Aves > Passeriformes > Rhipiduridae > Rhipidura > Rhipidura dahli. The sequence continues at coordinate 74,881 of VXAC01007837.1, forward strand.
GATGCAAATCTACTGAGTCACAGCAATTAGAAGGAAGAAAGTTTGTGACTCAGGAGCACGTTCTGATTGGGTGCTCTAATGTTTATTTGGGATCGGACCAGGGTCATTCTCCTCAGTGCCCCCAAGAGCCATTTAGAGTTGTAACTCTGCAATACTGTCTTGAATCCAGAGGGAAATGTGCCCATTATGGCAGAGTTGTGTGAAATATTTTCTTGGTTTATGTGCTTTTCCATGGACTAATTCCTAACATATTCCCTATCCAATCACAGAAAACCAAGGTTTCAGGTAAAGTATTGTCTTTATCCATAGGGGCAGAACAATGGGGCTGGGCTACATGGTGGCAGCAGAACCAGCAAACAGGGTCTGCCTCCCAAAAGAAGAGAGCCCCATTCCACACCTTTCTGAAAGAACCACAGCATCACAGAATCCCAGCCAGTGTTTCAGCCTCAGTGTGCTCTATATTTAAACTGAAAAATCATTATCTATTGTTATCATTAAATGGTATCCCTTCTGCAGTCAATACCTTGTCTTGATCAGGGAGAAAAGCAGAGAAACACATAATCAAGGCAAGAGGCTGCAGAGGTGGATGCTTCACTGTGCTACGGACTTCATTTAATTAAAGTCTCTTAACCTGCTCTTAATCAAAGCAAATGGCAAGTGGTATGCTCAGCAGATGGATACAGCTGTGCATAACAACCATGCAGGTGTCTCATTTTAGATTTGGCAAGTACAGAAAGCAGCTTTCAAACATTTGAAGAGGAGGGGGTGGTTAGTGAGGGAGGGTTTCCACGGCACATTCCACTGAAAAAGGGAGATTATTCTGCCACTATTAAGTTACTCAATCAACTTCACTAGTTTTGTGTTAAGTCCCAGTTTGAATTACAGGGGCAGATGTATAATCTGTGAGGCTTTCCAGAGTAATCCCTCTCTCCTGCCCCTCCACCCCCATATTTTCTTAAAGGCTAAGTGTACTAAATGGCAGATTTCTCTCTTCTCAGACACCCAAAAATTCCACTTTTTGTGTCCTCTATCCACAATACAAAAGACAATGAATGAGACAGAAGTGACAGATATAAACCCATCCTAGGCAGAAATTTATCACTGATGGAGCCAGGAGCTCCAGAAGCATGTGAAGGAGGCAGTGAGAGAAAAGAACCCCAAACATAGAACTTTCCAAAGTACAAATCCAGAAAAGTAATTACTGAGATTGTCACAAAATAAGAAAAAAGAGTACTCCTTTTAACTAGAAGTCTGCCAGAAATGTAATTAAAATGAAAAACAGTAATTCAAAACAAAGCCAAGGAAGGCTAAATTTTGCATTTCACTAACATCAGTTATCCCCTGCACCCCCAGGAATTCACAGAATCATTTACCTGCAAGAACAAAACAGTAACAGGTAAATGGAACACAGGCAAAATGGCAAGTATTTGGCATCTCCTGTGTTAAATATACCAAAGGAAGGAATTTTGGAGAAGCAAAGGATCAACCCAGAAACACAGATTGAAATAGAGTTTTGCTGAAAGGTAGAAGTGGCAGTAGCATTATCTGCATCAATACCCAGACATTCATTACAGCTACAGACAGGGAAGGAGGCAGAATGTGGATGAGGCAGAATATGCAATTTCAAAAATGAGAGTCAGTGTTGGTGTTAAAGTGATTCAGAGACTGCCACGATTATTTTTCCACTCATTTTCACATACTACAGTGGGTTAGCTTAAAATAGATTACACACTTTCATAATATTTCTTTCCCACATATTCCCCTGATATACTATAGTCTTTCAAATTAAAATAGAAATATCCATCAGATTCCCTCTGTGTTTTTCCATGCACAGAAATAAGTTCAAATATCCTTGTTTAACAATCTGAATATAAAGAGGAAAGGAGCTACTTAAGAATTCCTTCCATCAGGATTTCTCAGACTTACTGAAAATGCAACCCCGCTTTTGGCTCTGTTTCCATCTGCCTGCAAACTCTGAGATAGTTGGTAGAATATATTGAACACCTTAAAGCTTTTTCTGCTCATTTCCAGTTCCTTTGGCATTCTTCTGTAGTCTTCAAGAAGTGGGACACCCCACAGCTGGAGAAGCAGTGGCTTGGAGAAGCATCATAATCAAAGCACACAGAATTTTAATACAGAAATTACTCAATAAGATTCCTTGTACTAAACTGAAGGTTTATAAACACGTGGATTCTTTCTTATGCAATAAAAGAAATATTTATTTTGTTTTCAGTCAGATTGATTGTCAATCCACCCAACTCCATAAGCACTTCAGGTGCTCTAGGAGTCCTTCAGGTGACTGAGTTCTGTGGCAACAAATGATACCCCAACCACCCAGAACCCTGTAACAAGTCCTGTGCCAAGGAATAAAACAGATCTACAGGTGAACTTCCAGAAGATCAAGTTCTGAGAGCACTGCTGTGAAAAACTTCCTCTTTCTGGCTTTAGTTTCGTGGTATTTACATTTTTGCTTTGATTCGTATGAAACTGAAGAGCCCAGGACTTGAAACACATTTTATCAGTTTTCCTGTTGTAACAGCCAGATTTCAAACAAATAAAGATGAGTGCACACTCTTCTCCCATAGAATACTGATCAAATTAATTATCATCAGCTGGTTTGTTACACAGATGATAACAATCTATAAAACAACCACCCAACAATAGCTTCTTCAGCTTCCAACAATAGCTTCTTCAGCTTCCAACAATGCAAACAAGCTTACCTTCAGCTTTCAAAGTATCTAATTTATCTGAAAAAGGTCTTGCTGCTGTCTGTGTTGAGGCAAGGATCACAAGGTGGCACCTGCTTAATGTCCAGTGGCACTGAGTTCCTCCAGGAACTGGCAGGAGCCACCCTGGGATACCCACTGGCATCCCCCATCTGCAGTTAGTCCAACCCAAAGCATTAAACCTTATCTTTCAAGCACTGCATTTCCAGCATTAAATACTGAAATCAATCACAATGATTGGAAACACCATTAGCTTTTTGTAAGAAAGTATTTTCGTTTTAAAATTTGCCTCAAAGATAACTGCCTGGATGTTTTTGAAATGCAAGTTTCTAATGGCAAGCATGTTAAACATGGAGAAGTAGTTGAGAAAGGGGAAAATTAAAATAATAAAGTGACTTGATTTACCTATAGTCCATAGCATAAATCAAGTCCAAAGGACCACTATACTCAAAGTACATACATGTGAGAAAAAGTTATAATTCATCAGACATTCCTTAAAAACACATTATTCAGCATTTTGATTTACAAAACTTTTCCTGTTCTGTTTCTGCAAGCATAACATGATTTTGTTAAATATTTAAAGTCTTCCTTCTCGGCAGTAAGCAAACTGTGTATTTGTATAGCAGATGAAACACTAGTTAGACCTTGGAGAATTACAAATATAAACAGAAAAAAGCATTCAGGTCAAAATAAAAACAAAATTAGAGCCTAAAATGTTTGTAGGAAATAACACATTTTGTATTTACCTAATTCATGTAGAATTAAAGTAGAAGAAGCTGTGTACCCAGAGCTAACTTTTACAACAACCAATACTTCCATAAATAGTTATAACATATCTAACCTGCTAAACTATTCTAGCCATATTTGCTTCTCAGAGTGATTATTTTTGCAGCTAGCATATTAATTTCCTTAAAATTAATAATTTATTATGGTTATTTTTCATTTTCCCCTCGTGTGTATTTTCAAGAAAATGGTGTCCTAAGGCTTGAATATTTGCCAGCCAAATTGGCAAGGTAATTGCTCAGCAGTTACCTTGATCTTTGCTTGAGCTGTTTGTACGTGTGCGTGGGTTATCAGAGCTTCCCTGGATTTTTTTCCAGCAGACAATATTAGATAAGACTAGAAGATAAAGTTACAAGCTGATTCAAATTCTTTTAGAATCCCTATGATTCGAAGTTTTGATAGCAACAATATGCAGTTATATAGGGGCATCTCTTTTGATCTCTGCAGATTATTTGGGTCTGTAATTTCCATCTACAGGTGGAGTTCTCTGATTTTGTTACAGACAGTGGCAGAGCCAGGTTAAACACAGGTACTGCAGGAGCCCTTCTGAATGAAACAGGGCTGCAGTCATGGCAAGCAACACTCCACGTTTAAGAAAAATAAATCATGATGACTCCAGCAGGTGCTGCTTTTTGAGGGACATTTTGGGTTTGGCACTGGCACATCCCTTCTGTCCTGGCAGCAAATCTCTTCCACCACTGCAGAGGAGCCACAGACTCCACCCCAGGAGGCTTCTCAACTCAGGGATCAGCACAGGCAGCCACAGATGGAGCAGTAATTTATGGGATTTGCCACGCTGTTCTTGATTGGAAGTGGATTATACTTTTGGTTGAAATTAAAGGAACAGGAGAAGGAGAAAAAAGACTAGCAAAGGCTAATACAAGAGCTAGTCTTCTAGTGAGCAGGTCAAGGGCACAGAAACTCTCTGCTCTTGATACTTTTATGTTCCATTCAAAGCTGCTTGGTTTTGTTCCATGTGCTTAGAGCAAAATCTCTACAAAATGCCTTTAAATGGCCACGTTTGAAAATGTAACTTTTCAGTTTGCCCCTCCCGTTTGGTTCTGGGCAGAAGCAAAGCCAGGCTCGGCAGAGCTGAGGGAACACAATGGCACAGGTGGAGAGTGGCAATGCTGAACGTTCTGTGCTCCCATGGAACCTCTGCTGTCCCCAGGGACTGCCAGTGGCAGAGCCACGAGGGGTCTGAGGCAGCCCACACTGGGACAGAGTGGGCTCCACTTCCACTGCTGGCCCTGACGTGGTGGCACACTGATAAACACAGTGTACTGGGGAAAAGACCTGTTGTCTATGGAGGGACATTTTTGTGTCTCAGTCACTGTCCTCTGAAGGAAAACTGGATGAAGGTCATCAGTGATTACAGGATACCTGGAGCAAAGAAATGCTTTCAGTGAGATCCCTCAAAAATGAACACACCAAGCCCCAAAAATGGTCATCAGGAATGACCACATGAGGCCAAATATGGAGCAGCTGTGCACCTGCAGGACCCCTTTGTCCAGAGACACCCCTGGCAGTGCAAGGGAAGCACAGCCCTCTCCTGCTCTCCTGGCTGCCCTGTGCCCGTGGTGTCCCCTCAGCTGCCCAGCCTTGCAGCCACGAGCTGACTCCAGCTGTGCCTCTGCCCAGACACCGCTGCCAGCCCCTCTGGGTGAGAACTGGGAAGATGCTCACCCTGATAAATTATTAGCCTCAAAGGAAAACAATCTGTTGGGAAACTGAGTGTGAAGCAAGCTGCTGCTTGCTCTGCTTCAGTTAAGCTGCTCAACATTGGAATCCTTGGAAAATATCAGAATCTGAGTATTTATTATAGTTCAGTATAGAAACTGCACTTTATAGGCAGTATTTACTGTCTCCCAGCTTCAGCAGATAACACACAAGCTGCAAATGGATACGAGAGTCAGCTCTTCCAGAGGGGAGAAAAACACATTTCCTTCACTGTAAACTGCATGTAAACATAAAATGGAATTACCCAGGCAGCAAATGGATTTCTCTTTCCTTTTCAACTTGCAAAACATACCCTGATACAGTAAGCAATGCAGAAGGCTACAAATTGCATATTTCTACTATTTCTTAGACAGACTTCCTAAGTATGAATGTTAAATAGATAGTTGCACCAACTTCTAGACCTAAACCTGTCAGCTTTCCTTACAATCACCTTAAACTTTTTAAAAAATTCACAAAGTTTCCATAAGGACTAAAGCATTGGTAGTTACAGTATAAGCTGAAGATGGAATTCACTGTTATTGTTCTGCATCTAATGTTTGCATGAGGCTAATCGATGGAGACATTCCCAGGTGGTTTTAACATTTAACAGGATCTATAAAATGACAGTCAGAATTTTTAATACTCACAGAAGTCACAGAAGAGTGGCATCAATAAGACAAATTGTATGAGTAACTGGTATTGGAGTGCACTGGCAGTGCACCCAGAAGTTATTTTTAAGGACTGCGACAAGAAATACTCCAATTAAGCTCCGTAAATTACCAGAATGTAGCCATCATTACTGAAAAGAGAATTTCCCTCGTTACTATAAAAAGAATTCATTGTAGTGACTGGAGAAATATATACTCTTTTGACTTATTAATAAAATAAATGTAACAAGCTATAATTAAATGGATCTTACATTGCAATAATTACTTAGAAACGATGAACAGACAGGCACAGGTGAGCACTACACACATCAAAGCCCGCAGCGAAGAAAATGAGAATAAATGCCCTCTCTCTTTCAAATGCTGTGTCTTCAAGTAAGCAAACTGATTTCAGCTCAGCCAACCAACGCAGCTGATGTAATTAAACAATGATACAGGTTTATTATGTAACAAATGGAAAGCTGTAGACAGGTCTGAACAGCACTAAAAGAAGATTTAATTAAGTTTAGAAGATATAATTATGCGAGTTGGAACCAAAGTGTAGGAACTGGATCTGTTCTGCTCTGACACTTCCCAGCTTTTTATTCTAGAATTTCAAAGATTATTTTAAAAATTATAAAGAAGGAAAAAAGGAACAGTTGGTCTGAAGTAATGAATTTTTCACTTCAAAAAAGAGAAAGCTACACTGCAACAGAATAATGGCAGGTGCACCAGAGACAAGCTTTCATATTTAACCTCTCAAGAAGAAGAATATTCATTGCCTTTCATAGAATGGAAGTGTGAAAACCTAAACAAATCTCGTTGTCAAATCCCCCTTCCTGATGCATTCCAGGTTGACAAACACATCCTAAAGCCCCAGACACCCGTGGAGTTCAGCTGAGAGCCCTGCAGCCCACCCAGGGACCAGCCACTCCTTGGTCCCCGCTTTGCCCCTCTGCTGCTGGGTGCTGGGGGCAGTGGCATGTCCCCACTGACAGGGGACAGGTGGCCTGGTGGCCTTCTCCCTGCACAGCTGTCCCCTCACCCCATGACATCTCCTGCTGGGATGACCCAGCCCCTTGTCCTGCTGCCCAAACAGCTGGGGACCAGAAGCTCCGTGTTTGCCTCCAGGGGCTGCTCCCTTTGCTCTGTTTCTCATCTTCCTGCAGGGACCCCCTTGAGCCCTGCAAAAGGCCAAGCCTGAAAAGCTCCATGGGCTTTATTGTGACCTGAACCATCAGCTCAGCAGGCTCTTTCTTGGAACAAAGCTCCTCTCCCAACAGCAGAAGTTAAAAATCAAATATATTACGATGTTGGTCTTTTCCCTCGGGAAGGTTCACTGTGCACTCTGGAAGCATTGCCACCCCCCCAAAAAAAGGCACAGGGCAGGAAATATGGAAAGGGAGCTGCCAATCTGACTGAGCTCAGTGCTGCTGAGCTGCTTGGCTCCAGTGAGGCTGGACAGCACAAGTGACATGCTGCAGGGCCCCACGGAGACACGAGCAGCTTCAGCCTCTCCGCAAGCTGTGCTCCCCTCACACCAGCTGCCAGAGAGCCTCAGCTGTACTTCTATCAGCTATGATTTAACAGTGTGATGATAAATGCTTTTAGTAAATACACTGGTGACATTTTAAGTCTGTCAGTGGAATAAATTGGTGTTAAGGTACATTCCTCATTATCTAGTTTTGTCCAGAATACTTAAATTAGATTTTTTCCTTTGTTCCTGGTTTCTGTTTGGTAGTTGCATCTGTGCTTGATCAGTGATTTCTTTTTGCTCCTTTAGCTCTTGTCTATACAGTGACATGCTTAGACACATCTGAGAAATTCAAGTGTCTTGTTCTCCTCACTCATGTCTATCTCAATTCAATTCTCTTTCAGTTCTCTTTTCCTCTCAGACAATTCCTTGTTAGTATAAATCACCTGTCACTTATCTTGATAGATTTAGTTGGATCCAGACTGAGAAAGCTGGGATAATTCTTGGTTCTCAGAATTTTTATTTTACCATTCTGACATTCCACATAGAAATACTATCGTTTCCAAACTCCATTTTAATATCATGGATTGTTAAATTACAGTTCTGTTAAGAAGAGTGATCTAAGGGAGATTTCTGATTGTTCAGTAGGTGTTCTGAAGTACTCTTTTCAGCCATGATTTTCATTGCCTGCCAAAGAAATGTGTTTTCGTGTACCACCATTATGGGGAGAGATTCTACATGCTGAAAAAATATGTGCCTGTGAGGTGCCATAATACTGTTCACCTTTATTGATTAAAATAAACGGCGTGAAACTACAGCAGAACTCTGAAATCTGGGGGTTATCCTGAGAACTACACATATTTAGACTACAGTGTTTTCAAGGCAGGGCTTAGGGAGGCCAGGGTGAGCCCTTCACCCATTCCAGCCCCCAGCCCACACTGCATGGAGTTAGTGCCAAATGAGGCACATGAATGGGTGAGTGCAGAGCAGCACTTTAACACCTCTTTTTTGGGTGGTGTTCTTTTCTCTTCCCCTTGGCCTGTCTGAAGTCTTTGGAATAGGGTGGTTTTGGACAGCAGGCGCCACCTCCTTCCCACCTGACAGGGTGACAGATCACACAGATTGTTGGCAGCCTCTCTGGCCTCGATGGGTCCTAACTCTGAGCATCTCCCAGCTGCATCTGGTGTGCAGTGCCAGCCTGGCCTCTGGTCTGCTCCTTCTGATGGATGACTCCAGTCCAGCCACCAGCTCTGCTGAAAGGAGCCCCTAAACACCACATGAAGGAGGCAGTGCCCAGTAACAGCAGTGGAACTGCCCTGTGCTTGCAAGAGCTGTGGCTCATGCCACGACTGCCTTTGTCATCACAGGAGTGAAAATTTAGGAACAAGCTCTAAATATTTAACAGTCAGACTATGAAGAGCTCGCCAATATCAACAAGTGGAACAAATGAATGAAACCAAAGACAAATGTGGGGAGCACTGTAACCATTCTAAGAATCAATTTTAAAAAAGCACTTTTCTAAATACCGGTAAAAATCCCTGAAGTTCAAAGAGGTTTCCCCTCCACAAAAAAACATTATCAATAATTTATGGCTCATTATAACATGATTTGGGCAGACATTAATTCATTAGGCCTTCAGGGATTTGGGTAGAATCCTTTTGGGTGAATGAAATCAGACCTTTGGTTCTCACACATTCCTAAAATCATGCCACGGTTGTTGGTTCAATTATACTTTTTTAAATACTCCTCAAATACAAAATGATAAAAACTTCTTCAGCAATATCCTTACAATTGTGGTAATGTGTTATGAATTTAATTCCAGCGCACTCACGCTGAAGGTACCCATTTTCACCCTCATTTAATACATTATCCCCAGGAGGATTCATTTTGACAAAGAGAGTACATGCTCTGAAAACAGCTTCAAAAATGATGATACACTGCCAGCAATGCCCTTAATTGTGAAAAAGTTCATCACTTTGGAAACAGGGACTTGATTATGTTTGTAATTTCTAAAATTCACTGCCTACTATTCTGTTCAAAATCTCCAAGCTACTGAGGAATAGCAATGCCCTTCTGGTAGGGCTGGCAGGACCTTTACCATATGGAGATTATCCCCAATGCAATAACATGATGAGCTCAAAGCCCATTAAAAGCACTGCTGAAAGAACACAGGAAATCCTGAGCTTAAGAAAAGCTAGAAGGGGAAGGATGTCATTTAATTTTATTGACATGTTAGGGACACTTAATTTTTTCTTAAATTTCATGCTATCATTTTAAGTCAGACACTATTAATATGTATTCATGTGTGCAATTAGCTGTGCAGATTGGGAAGAAAAGAGGGGGAGAGAACACCAAGCTTCTGTTTTCAAGTGTAGGAGACAAGTAACAACTGACTGCAAAACAGTGTGCTGACAATGCAAGTCTATAAATGGTTGAACATCTTGTCTGTGGTTTTGCAAAGCTTGCTTTCATTCTCCTATGTGATTAAAAAAAGTAAATATAACCTATATGTAAAAAAAATTTATACATTAAAAAATTGCACTTTTGGCTCTACCTCTTCTTCCATGGTAGCAGTGAGATGAACTACAAATATACTTCTACCATTTATTCTATTAAATGCTCTTCAAACAAATGACTTTCTATTAATAATACCTGAAGTTTATAATGGAATTGCATTACTAGGAGACTGAGAAAATAAAAATTTCATGACATCTCTGTTGAAAACCCACTGATAACTTTTATAAAATGCAGATACATCACAACCTATGTTAGATAAAAAATGGCCCTTCTGATGAGGGTCTGTAGCTAATGAAGAGTAGCACACAAGAATTATTCTAATGATGGGGTTTAATTCTCTCAGAATTACACTCTTACTTTTCCATAATTCTACTATTTATAGCATCTGAGTTTAGAAGTTAGTTCTGCTATAGGTCAGTTGGTAGGATGCTGAACGTTTTGGCCATGACCCCAGAAAGGAATAGACACATTTAAAAGATACAACCTCCTGGCATCTCTGATAAGTTACTTACACAAAGTAGTGAGAAGTTACTTATGCTTGCTATTAAGCATATGAATCTAATTAATTTGCTAGGGTAAGATACTTAGGCCCTCAGAAGAGGGGCATCAATTCTACACCATTTCACAGACATGAAAACCATGCAGAAGGTCAGTGAAAAACTCTGGACCAGAAGAGTGGAATTCAGCCAGTTTTCCATCCTACTTATGAGGATGATACCCAGACTGCATCATTCTCTTGCTCTTTTTGCAGCTCAAATCTCACAAATTTGGTGGGGTTTGTTTTTGTTTGGTTTTTTCCCCAGTTAGAACTGCATTAACCACTTTTTACTGAGATTGCTTCAGTTTTGTATTCTGCTTACAAATTACAGCAATTCTCCTCTCTGCTGTCAGAGATCTCCACTGTGCTCCTTGTATTACACTTTATTCACTCTCTGGATGGAACCACAATTGACTCACAGAATTATAGGTATTTTCATTTAAAATTCTTACCTTCTCCTTGGAAATCCAGCTTGTGTTTAGCAGCAGTGGTGAAAAGAAGAGAGGAAATAAAATACTGGAAGAAGCTTTTCTTCACAGAAGCAACCAAGGGGCATCCATGCAGATCCCATGGCTGAATGACCCCTTCAGCCAGCCAGAGACAGGTGAGCACAGGAAATCAAACCATCCTCTGCACAGGCTCTGCAGGGAGCTCTCTGCCTCTGGGCCCACCCTGGGAGCACAGGATACGGACCTCAAAACCACAGGCACAGACCACCTGTGACAGATACAAGTTCAACTCAGAGTCATTCATCTGTTTTTTCAGCTCTGAACACAACAGCAAAATTTCAATGCCTGAAAGCTTCCCTAACACTTTGGAAGCAAACAGAAAGCTGTGGTACATGGTGAGAAATTCTGCTAGAGAGAACAGCAACATCTCAGAGTCAGCAAAGAGATCACAATTATTACTGCCTCAGGGTACTACAGAATAATAGGAGCTCATTTGAAAACGGATAAAACCATGGGGCTGAATGAAGTTGAGGCTCTACTGTGGACTTTGTCCTGTAAAAGACATGGCAGTTCTTTTAGCAGTATCTGTAGTACAGTTTTATGGTGCACACTCAGTCTGGCTGTAAAAAGAGATGTTACAGATGAAGTAAAAAAAGATTCATTCAAAATAATATTGATCAAATAGCAAGATCAGTGAACAGTGAAACAAGCGCGTTTTCCTGTAGGTCTTTGTCACTGATTGACTGTGGAGCCATTAGTGTGAATGTGCTTTCCTAATGGGTGAGCAGAATTGACTTCTGAATGACAATGTTCTTCCTCCAGGCTTATAGAGCCCCAAAAGTGCAAGTTTTGCTGGACTTTATAGAACAAAGTTTCTCACTGCCCCAGAGACAATTCAATTTCTACTTGCAAAGAAGGTATATTCTACAGTAACTTATATTTTAAATGCAACAGTTGAGTAGAAGGGAATTATAAATCTCTAACAAAAAGCAAACCAACATCCATCTCCAAGTGGGCTTCTGCACTTTGCTTCTCTCAATTGCATGGGCATCTCACTTTGTGTCTCACCAACAGCAGCTCAGCAATGCTCCAGCCAGCATGCCAGCTCACCAAGAGCATCCAAAGGACCCTTAAATGTGGGGAGGCAGGTTCCAAGTTCAGTAAACAGTGAGAGAACTGCCAAGGACTCAGAATGCTTCAGTGACAACAGTGCAGCACTGACGCAGCTTAAAGGCACCTCTCACAGATGCACACAGCAGCAGCTGCAAAACCTTCCCCTGCACCTCCAGACCCACCCACCACGGGGGAGCAGGAGTGGGGCAGGGGCTGCACTGGGACCAGGGGAAGCTGTGAATGCCCGGGGGGATCTCCCCAGTGGGAACCACACCAGTCCAGAGCAGGAGGCACTCCCTGCTCCCGGGGGCACCCAGGGGGGCACGGCTCTCTGAACATGAGCAATCCAGAATTGTTCAGCCCCCTCCCCACAGTCACACACAGTTAAGCTACTGATGGAGAATGAAAGAAAACTCAACGTTGTGTCTGACCAGCACAGCTGCCAGAGGTCCCACAGAATATTTAACAATTAGGTTTTAGAGAGCATTGTAGGCAGAAACCTTGAAGCCTGATGAAATTTAAAGCCAGTATTTCACTGTCAGAGACAAGAAACTGCTCTTGTTATTGCTCATAGTGACTTCATGTCCAGTTAATGACCATACCAAATAAATTATCTGTCACTTCTAATATTCTTGTCATTTGCAGAGATACTGCAAATTTTCACGCATTTATACAGTGGGTAATTTATCAGTTATGCTTATAAGAACTCAGACAATCTAGAGAGCACTAAACCCTCAGTCACTGCTGAGATGCACTACAGAAAACCTGAAAGACTGGAGAGGAGCAGGAGAGGAGCTCTATTGCCCAGCTGGTTTCCATTCTGCAGCTCTGCCCTGCTGTACAGTGATGCACTCACAGGAAACTTCTGGGATATCACAAATTATCCTTTAGGACTTCATCTAGAAAGCACAGGCCAATTTAAATAAACTGATAAATATTCCTGAGCAAACATAACACATTGTTAAAATACCTGGCACTAAAATTTAAGAGCAGATAGCTGCAAAGAATATAAAAGGTGTTTTTCTCTGCTAATCAGGAAGTAAAAAAACCCTGTCCATTTGGCTTCTATCAGAATTTCCCCACTTACTGCCTCAGCCAATGAAACACGATGTACTGGCAGTGTCATTTCTTTTACCTACAAACCTCATCAGAAAGAAGATGCATTTTGAGATTAATTTAGCATTTACCACAGAATCTTATCCTTATATGCCTCCTAAGATGCTTTATTTTTAATACAGCATACTTCATAGATTACACACAATTAAAACATAAAACAGATATAAAAATTACTGTTACATTTTCAGCCTGTGATCAATAAAAATACATAGGCAAGCTTCCTTGTCAGAGACTCCTAAAAGACATAAATACATAATTTTAAAAAATCAGCCTAAATAGATTGATTTCATGAGGAAATAAATTATTCAACACTGACAGTGATCAAGGGGGACCCAACACAAATAGGAAATATTTAAATACAGATTGCAAATATACATGTATTTAATTAAAAAATTAAAGAAGCAAGTGTTCATTTTGTCTGTCATGTATCTGCTTTGTGGTGAGAACAGATATGTAATATAGGTATATAAATACATTCACACACACAGGCACATCTGCTTCCAAGAGTGTTGCTTAATTGCCAACCTGAACAGCAAAAGTGAAGTGACACTAAGTGTGTATATTTAGAAAAAAGCCTGTTATGCAGGAAATTGGAGTGATGACACCAGGAGGTGAACTATTAATAACAATATAACACCAAGGAGTACAGTCTTAAGAAGCCCTATAACCAGAAAGTTATTTATTTTTGGACTGACAGGGGCAGATTTTACCAGATACCTGGTCCCAGAGCAGCTCCAGCAGGAGCAGGTTTGATTTAACTTCCTCCTGTCTGTGCGTGGCACAGGGAGCAGCCTCCTAAGCACAGGGGCAGCCAGGCCTTGCAGATACAGCCCAAAGCCAAGGCACAGAGGGGATCCTCCTTTTTCCCAACTGCAAATCAGAAATAAATTGTCTTCCTTAGTTAGTTTTCTTCCTAACAACCTTCTTTGACATCTCTAGACTCGTCTATCACAATAGAGTCTTCTATTAAAAAAAAAAAAATAAAATCACAAGCAGCAAGTCAGTGTTGTTTCCACTGGCAGATGTTTGTCCTTTTTTTGAAGACTAAGTTCTCAGGTGTCTGCAAGAAGGAGAAGTTTGTTTTTCCAATCCTAAATTAAGGAGCCTTTCCTTTTCTGTTCAGTCCCTTTCCAACTCCCTGTTCTGACCACTTGCCTCTCACAGAGTTAAGGAGAGCAAACAGCTTAGATGCCTTACAACACCTTCCCTCCTCCAGAAAGGTTCCCAACAGGCTTTGCATAATTTGGCTTCAAACTCCTGAGTGGTCCCAACTGCTGATAAAATTAATGGGAAGTGAGTGCCTTGCAACTTGCAGAATTAAGTCCATTCAATAACACTCAGGCAACCTCAAATCACTTTCTTGGTGCAGAAATGAAACCACCTCCAAGATGAAATATGGAGGAACAACAGCATCCTTCCCCCCGTTCTTCAAATGCAGCAGCACAGCCCGAGGGGAAGGGGAAAACATTCACCAGGTTTAAACATCTGCCTCTGAAATAATTTCCTGCTTCCACACCCCAGCAAGTGTGACATGAAAGAGAAAAAAAAGCAAAAAATAAAATCCCAAAAAAGCATCTAAGTTCAAAAATTAAGCTTCATTAGAGTTTGAAATAGCAGATACACTACATAGAGGACATTCTCCCCAAAAACCAAAATTCATCCCTGTACAAATAATAAAATGCAACCCTAGAATCACAAAAATCAAAGTAGGTGCAGCTGGTTCTTTTCATACTTTTTGAAAGCATAAGAAAATGAGATCAAATACATTATGAAACAGATGTTCTATATGAAATAGATGTTCTGCTAATTTAAGAGGAAATTCAAAGCAGATATTAAAGGGCTATATGATGTAGAAAATTGTAGGAGACTCCTACTGATAATTGCTAATTACAAAGCATTCCTAATGCTTTGTCATGCAGGAGTTATAGATCAGTCCCTAATTCTAGACCTTATTCCATGTTCTTGCTATATATAATAGTGACACATTTGTACCACTGTAGAAAAGGTTTTGTCAGCCCTTTCACCATAAACCTCTTACTGGGACTTGAAACTTTGTCATGAAATGCATTTCAGGATGCAAACTGGCACGGAAAGTCCCAGTCCATCAAAATCACAGTGAGCATGTTGCAAATATAAAATCAAGGGAGGGCTGAGGTTGGACAGGACCTGTGGAAATCTTCTAGATCAACTGTGGCAGGTTGCTGAGAGCTGTGCCCAGCTGAGACCTGATAAACCCTCTGCATGGAGAATCCAAAAACTTTCCAGGAAACCTGTTCTAGTGTTTGATAATCCTTACAGTAAAAAAAAAAACCTTGCATTTATATAGGTTGTATTTTATTACAATATCCACCATATATTGTATACCATATTTAAGCAAACAAATTTTGAGGTGGCAAGAGTTAATGCTATGGCTAACTGACCATAATCTGATTATCTGAAAAGGACAAAACCATAATTCATCACTGAGGAGTTTCTGTGTTTGAGACAGGCTCCCTGTGTTACTCTCATATATTGGACACCTGCCATTCTCAGTGCTAAATTTGACATGGCCTGAAATTCAATTAATTTGAATTTTCAAGCCAAAAGATATGACCCAAGTGTTTGAGAAAACACTGCGAAAACTTTTTGCCTAAAGGTGATGACTTCTCTCAGTAATCCAGCTGTAAGGGGGAAAATGAGCAGTGGAATATGGTTTTCTTTAATCCTCTTGACATAAACAATGGAATCATTTTGCTGAAATTAAAAACTAAGAAATATGGCCAGGCACTTACTGTAAGAGATTTCAAGCAAGTTGTCAAAAGGGTAAAATTACAATAAATAAACCAAGGAATGTACAAATGAATCTTAGCATTTGAAGTACTGGAAGGGAAAAATATATCTATTTATATACAGTACCATAATAACAGCCAGTAACTTGTACTGTTACTAGGATTACTCATAAAATCTGGGTTTTTAATAGAGTTTGGTTTAAGTACACTGTCTGAAAATGTGCAAAAGATAGTTAACTCATGAATCTAAACTCCATGTTGTTATAACAGAGTTTTACAATGTTTCGATCACTTTCTCAAATTACATCAGTAAAGTTCTCAACTCGGTTTTTGTTAGTCCATTATGGAAAAGTTATTATACTTATAAACTTTTAAATCTTTTAGGCAATTGTAGGATCACCCATGCATTACTTTTCACCTGCTTGTTCTATCACTTCAATCTCCTTTCCAAGTCTCCCATTATCTTGAGCAGATTCTAACAAATCTTTTCCATAGTTCTGATTTTATTTGTGGAAAGATAAACTTCTTTTTGTCCCTCTAGTTTAATCACCCTTGGGTTTTTTTGAGACTTTTAATGATAGGGATGTTCACATTTCCTCTTTTATTTCCTTTTTTTTGGTAGCATCTGCACATCATCTCTTTAACTGTGATAATCATTGCCTCCTCAAAAGACAGATAATGTTGATTCTGACAATGGAGAGATATGCTCCTAGATATGCATTTGAACTAAAGGTTTACTCAGGACCCATTTGAAAATGGGGTTATTTATGGCATTCCTCAATTCTCTTATTACTCATACACTTCTTGGAGGCTGCAAGGACAATACACAGACTTACATACAACATATCTAACCATACTGGCATCCTGGGCTGATACAACCTCTGAAATCCATTCCCTCAATATGTAGCTTGAAAAAGTAATGCCAGGTTTTTCATACAGGATTTAGAACACTGGCAAATCAGGTGTGAATCTGCTCTTTCTTCTTCTAGTCAACTCTCATCCACAGAAGAGACAGAGCCTTCCTCCCCAGTGCGAAAAGCAACAGGTTTGCATTGTGTGTCTGCAAATCCAGTGCTGCCACAGAGCACCTAACACAAACTGACTTGGTTGCTCTGTTAAAACACTGATTCCACTCACATACACAGAGAAAGAAAGAAAATCCATGTTGAGGGAAGGCTATAATTAACAGATCTCTCTTCAGCACAGATGAGTACCCAGAGATGAAAAGGCTTAGATTACCTACTTCACTCTGATAAAGTGCAAAATAAAACCCTGATCAGCTTTGGAAAGGCATTCCACTGAATTTAGGTAAGCCATTAACAATTGTACAAATAAAATTTGGCTGAAGTTACTTAAGAAAAAATCAAACAAGGAGATGGGGAGTATTTGGTGGGGGTTTTTGTTTATGTTTTTGTAGCTATTTTAGTTTTGGTTTCATTTTTGTTTCCTTTTGTTTTGCTTTGTTTGGCTTTTTAAAAATAAACTACTAAACATTAACTCATCCACATGGGACTGTGAGTAGCAACACACAGAGTGTGCAAAGGGATCCCTCAGCTACACAGCTGAGCTGTGCAAGCAGTCTGGAGACCTACAGGTCACTCTCCCCAGAATTCTCACCTCCAGCAAAACAAAACCTCTACCCTTCTGTATCTCTTTGGGAGCTTTGGGCTTCCCTGTGCTCCAAACCAGAAGTGGAGAGATAGCAAAGCCTGCACCCAACCTCGCCACATCCTTATGGTCCTTTCAGCCCCAGAGTCTGACATTTGACAGAAATATTAAACTGTACCAGCTAACAGCTCAGTAAGTCCCAGTATAGAAAATGCAGCCCTGCCAGGCCTCACAGTGACTCTCTGAACCGTGTGACAAGTGGTGCTAATGCTTAACAAATGTCTTCCAAACACTGGGGAAAGAATATGCTTTCATTGGTATGCTGTTCTGATGGATTTGTGGAATGAGAGGCACTGCATAGCTGCATTTCTGAGACAACTTTTATACCTCATTAATGCAGTACATAAGCTGTACAATTATACATCCATATGTCACTGCCAAATTTATACACTTTTACATACTGTTAGATTAAGATGGCTTCATTTCATTGCTCTGCAAATGGACTTTTGAAAGGATATTTCACTCAATTTTTTGTGTAGTACTGACAGGCAAAGCATATGAAAGACATGGAGTTCCTTGTGTAAATGCAGCACATGCCCTGAAATAAAAAAACATGACACCAACAAACAATTTTTACACTCTTCCAATACAGTGACCTTTTTAGAGTGTAGGCTGCAGCCCAGTGTCCCCTTCCCCTGCCAAGAACCACCATTTCAGACCAATTCCCCTGGATTAGGCTATAATGCACTGTGATGTCTCTTGATCTGACCCACTTCTTCAAGTCTGATGGGTTTTTGTTTACACTAGAAGACATTTGATCCAAAGCAGCAGGAGGATTACAGCACTGTCTAATTAGAATAACTTTTCAATTTATAGTGAATAATGAATGTACACTATTGGACACTGCTTTCTAGTGGATGGGGCAAAGAACCAATAGAACTGAGCTCTGCCCCTTAAGGCAAAAATGACAAAGAATGAAAAAGAAAAAAAACCCAGACTTTAGCTGATATTCTGTATCTGTCTCTCTGTCATACAGCCTGCTTTTACCTCTTTAGTTGTCATTTCTTTTTCTCCTGAAAGAGACTGCTTTGCTGAGCACTCTTATAGCAAGAGACTGGACTATCAGGTGCAGCAGGGCAGGATTCACTTCATGTTTGAGACACAGCTGGTCAGAGACCACCACAGCCATAGTGCAGGGCCATGGTGCTACGAGCAAGGAAATTAAAATTACTCTCTCCATTTGGTTATTGGTGTGCTGCATGAACTTGAACACAGCAGGTCACATCTTGTGTTTGAGTGCTACAGAATGTGCTGAGGTGATCCCTGAGAAGCCTGAGGTACTTGTAGGGTCCATTTTCCCAACAGTGACCAAGGAACTGGTGCCCCTGCTGCTCCTACTGCCCTCAGTTCCATGCTAACTACCATCCAGGCAAATCCAGAGGCACAGTTCTTCATCATTACAAGGGCAAGAGACAGAGCTAGAAATTCCAAAGGCATTCCTGCCTTCCCCTTGTCCCTTTTCCCCAGCAAGGCAATCGTGGGAGCAACTTAAGTGGGCCCCTAACATTGACACATTGCAAAATTTGTCTGGTTCTGGCAGAACCAAACCCACAGGTTCCAGTGTAGAACAGTTTCAGGAAACCATGCAGGATCATACAGTCCTGTAACAATAAACACAGCTACAAACAGCATGCAAGGGAACACACTGGATAATTAAAGGAGAGAGGGTAGTAAGTAGCAGCCATGAAACCTGAAAGGAATTATGAATAGCCTGGACAGATTTTTTTCCCAGTAGGTGACTACGGAATGTCTCTGCAACTGCTCTCCCTTGTTTTGAGAACAGAGGTGCAGCTACTGCATGCAGCTTGTTCTTATGGCAGAGCCAGATGGAAAGTGTGCAGGGCTGCTGCTTAACACAACTGCTTACAGGAAGCTGCATTACAGGAGAGAAGCTGTGGGAAAAGGATCAAAATGATGAAATGCATCTGGCTTAGCACACAGCAGTAAACACCAGCAAATATATTATGGTGGTTCAATTACTGATAGGATACTAGAGCCTGTTCAAGACTTAATATCTTTAGACTACATCAGTTGTTAAGCTGTCAGCAGCATCTGTAGAGGGTACATAGGTGGACATCTGCTACAGACTAAGAATGCCATACACCAGCAGAGCTGTTTGCCACAAATACACAGAAAGAAATTCAGGAGCTCACATTACAACCACATCTAGCACATAAAACATATTTACAGCAAGGATACCAGCTTGCATCACACTGTGGCTGGTAAGAGGCAGAAGGACAAACTGCTCTGACCGGGGGCTCACTGGAGGGAGCAGTGAATTCTGATGCAGGGGAGATGAAAGAGCACTGTTTAAATAAATCATCTGCACTGAACCACCCAGAAATCCAGCTGAAACTAGGCTTACATATCTCTCTTGCATGCAAAAGAGTGTTGTAAAAGATTACTCAGTTTGCAAAGTCAAGTCCAGTTAAGTTTAATTCAGCTTCTTCAAGCAGACATCACAGCACTGTGCATGCATAATTCTATGAATGCATCCTTTTTTGCTACCCTGGGATTGTCATGGATTGGGTAATTCTCAGAGACAGGAGTCCTAAGTACTCTGATCCCAGAGCTGCTGCTACCCCATGCACCCACCACCCACACCAGTGTTTATGGACCTTGCTTGATTAAATTCACAGATACTCCCTTGCCTACAGTCTTCCTCCAGCCACTCCTCACCTCAGAACTCCTTATTTCAGCTTCCAGCATCCTCTGCCCAGTCAAAGTGTCTGTCCTGAGCTCCAGACCTTGCTGCATATTTAGTCTTTGGGAGTTACCCTACCTCAGGGCCCCTGTGCAGCATTGCCCACCTGAAGTCAGGATGCCTCCCCAGGACCACAGAGCAGCTGTGGCTCTGGATACATCCCTGAGCTAGGGCAGCTCCAGGAAAAGTGATGTCTTCTCATTCAAAGCCCGTTCAGCCTCTAATGAAGCACATGCAATTAAAATCAAAGTCAGTAACATGACTAGGTTCAGCTGGATTCTCAAGAGAGGAGCAACAAAGGCTCATCCCCACTGACAGAACAACCCTGTAGACAAAACATCTGGTCTGAAATGCAGAAGTGTGAGAGCTTTCCAGCCAACAGTTAAGATACTCCTGCAAGAAGCATCTCAATTATTTCTGCTGAGAAAGTCTCAAATTCATCCCACAGCAGCATCCCAAAGCTCAGCTCAGCAGGAACAAACCTGAACTCAAGGCAGCACAACCAGCTACACCTACATCTCATCTCACAGGCTTGCATTCCCTCTGCTCTGCACAGTGACAGCAGAGCACAGCACAGTTAAGTGCATTGCTTTTTAATGATCTTTGAGGAGCTAGAGGGGACAATAAGGTCCTGCCTGTCTAAGCCACATCTCTAAAATGTTGAGGGATGTGAACACCTGCAGTGGGTTGGAAACAGCTCCTGGCACTCCAAGCGATGCTGCCCCATTGGTGTTCATTTGTGAGACTGATCAATTAGCAGCAATCCCAAAAGCAGGGATATTATTTTTCCAGCAGGGTACCTCATGATCCTAGGAAATGGAACGTATAGGGTTTGTGCTTGCACACTGTTCAGTTTGAGTATGGAATTGACCAAATTTCCTGTGGCCAGTGACCCTTCTGGCATCACAAATCCGGGTATTTTAACTGTCTTTTAGGTCACTGAGTGCACTGGGGAGACTTGTAGGAATTGATAATGGCAAAGGTGACTTTGCAATTTTGCAGAAAGAAACCGAAACTTTTACTTGCTTCTTCTCAAGT
This sequence comes from Rhipidura dahli, assembly GCA_013399225.1. NCBI lineage: Eukaryota > Metazoa > Chordata > Aves > Passeriformes > Rhipiduridae > Rhipidura > Rhipidura dahli. The sequence continues at coordinate 96,138 of VXAC01007837.1, forward strand.
CTCTAGGGCCATTAGGATTTTGTACTGTAAATGAACCTTAAAGATTTGTTCAAACAACAACTGAATTTGCCTAAGTAAATTTCTTTTTCTTAATAGAAACCATTGCTTTGTATTTTTCTTCTGCAAGGTCAGACAGCAGGGACTTGGGGCTGATTTTATTTGTGTTTTTTCCCCTTTGTTTATGTTTTGTGTTTCTTTTTAACATAATTTCTTTTTCATATATTTTTTGGCTCTAACTGTCCAGTGTTGTTTAAAGATGCAAATATTAAAATGTAAAGTTAAATACATTTTCACAAGCACTAATGAAAAAAAAGTCTATTTTCCCATTTTCTAGACTAATATTTACCATCTTTGACAGCCTCATTGCTGAGCAGACTGCTGCATATTTCAGCATTATCTTTTAAAAACTTGACAGATCCACCTATTTTCCTGTGATTATTTTATTCCAAGCTGGAAGCCTAATAGTTGCTTTTTGACACACTGAACCACAGAAGTGCAGCACAGCATACAGACCTGTGATTTACAGTTAGCATTTTGAAAATGCCTTGTAGAGCATATTTGGATTTCCAGCAGTGTTGCTTTGTTGGGCCTGATGGGGTCAGAAATCCAGGCAGCAGCCCCAGTAACCTCGGGATGATTTAGGAATTGAGGATCAGAAGGTCACTTGGGAACCACTGACTGCTGCAACAGCAGGGACTTCTGGCTTTCTTAGTCGAGAAGGAAATTTTGTACAACTTAATTCTGGCTATTAAGCAAATGCCAGCGGTTTCTAGTGCCAGTTATTTAAATATACAGCATAGAAGCATGGGATGGAGAGCTAAAAATGCACAGAGATACAGCACAATACAGGAGGAAACACATGGTCCCATATGAGATGTGCTGCTGTAAATGCAGGCAGAGGACATGAAGCAAATTGCTTTAATAGCAACTGCCCTTTCAAGGAAGTGCATCACAGACAGTTCAGCCACCCAAACCCAGAGAGCAGAAGACTCTGCACGTTGCTCCTTCAGTCACTTCAGCTTTATGTATCTTCAGATTATAACTGGCAATTCTACTAATTATTTCCACCTAGGTTCCTAGGGTTATTACAGAAAGGATTTTGCACCCAGTGAAGCACAGAAGAAGCTTTATTTATTTTCATTGCATGTGCAGGGGAAGTAAGACTGGAAGGGACCTCCTGGGCCATCGAACACAATTCCCTGCTATCGCAGTACCACATAATGCAAACACTTCCTAAATGAGTAAGTTCCATCTTACAAGTAATTTGGTTTCTTGTCCCCACTACTCTAAATGGAAAGTTGCTCCAGAACCTCTCCACTCTAGTCTTTAGCAACCTTTTCATTACAAATTAATTAAATTTGTAAAAATTTTATTTCAGTGCTGGTGCCAATGCAGCCCCTTAACTCAAACATTTTTCTACCTTTCATTTGGTCCATTTACAGAGAGAAACCACAACCACTCCCCAAAACCCCTTCTTTAAACCCTAGGTGACATTAGAGCAGCCAACCTGAGGCTTTTTTAGGGTGAGACATCCTGATCTATCAGTGTTTTTTCAGCCATACCAATTTACATCAATTGAGAAGGCATGAAAACAAACACAAATTACCACATCTAATGGATGTCTCATGGTATGCAAGTGAGCTCTGTGGAGTCAGCCAAAGTCTGCAGATGCCTAAAATAGTGAATGGGAACTGTTTATCACTACAAGATGTTAAGTACAAGGCACATTTCTCCAGATCCCTCATCAAGCCAGCCACTTTACAACACAGCACCAGTGTCACACTGACATCAGACCCTTAAGTTTCTTGCTAAAACCTTAATTAGGGTAACAACAAAGACATCATATTTTGTGATTTGAGGACACCAGGGACTAATTCACATTTAAAAAAAAAACCCAAAATTTTTACTGAAATACCATTCAGTATAGGTTATTTCACCCTAATTTTCTGTATTGTAGCACACAAGATGCCTTGTACCTGTCTGTATAAGCACATGTGCATGAATGAACACTTTGTGCCAGTTTTACCAATACATACTCACAGAAATATATAGAGAAGTACAATAAGCAACAGCAGGCTCCACTGGGAACGAGGAACAAAAATGCACAGCTCACTCTGGCTATACAGGGATTGCTACTTATCCCTGGCTTTGCCCAGGTGAGATCCCTTTCTGGCTTTTTTTTAATCAGCATATCTGTATAAAAGATAGGTGTTGCAGATGATGTAGATATTCCAGGTATTATACAGCAGTTGCTTCTCAAAATACTTGACAGAGATTGGGAAGTCACAGGTCTAAAATCTGTGTCTTAAAAAGTGTAGATGTTTTCTTGATACTTAAAAGCAAGTAGAAAATTTCATAGCAAAATCCTACAAATCTTCAGGAGAGGGAAAATGCATTGACAACAACACTGACAGACCTATTTATTACTCAGAAAATACTGACTGGTTTAGAAGGGAATTTTTGGGTGTTTCCTATAACTAACTTAGAACATAAGAGACTATAGGTACAAATACTGTATTGTAAAATGAACTGTTAAATCATTTGAGCAACAAGGTCTGAAAATTAGAACAAAAAGATGAGTGATTCAAAAGAAATTTTTGGTCAGTAAGGTAGAAGTAAAATGCATTACTAAACACGAGATCTGTCAGAAAGAGAGAATAAAACACTTAAATAAACCTGTTTGTGTCAACTGATAACCAGCTAGATTTGAATCAAGATTATGGTAATTCAAAAAGCAGGCAGTTGGAAAAGGAAAGCTCAAATTACCAGAAGATAAACATGCACAGGGTGAGTTTTATGGAGAGGATTAGGAATTTGTTGTGAAATAGTGGGTTGTGAGCTCTACAGACAGCTTAATAAAAGTGCATTAAAATAATATGAGAAATGAAAGAAAAGCACCTGTAAAAACCTGGTAGGTTTGAACTGGGCACAGGCCCTGTGGTAAGATGAGGAGTTCTCTTAATATATAGATAAGACAAGGCTATCAGAAAAGGATTCAAATAACAAAATTAAAGAGAGAGAGAAAAGAATTACTGATGGAGAGATTACATCTGGCAGATAGGGTTTGTTTTTTTTAATATATAAATACTTCTCCAAATGCAGAAAAGGATGTGGAGAACCAAGAAGAGGAAAAATTTTCTCCCCAGTTTCTCTCCTCAGTCCATACGACCTCATAGCTGGAGAGGTAAATGCCTGGCAGTGCTTGGCAGCGGGGCTGGAAGTGGCACAGCTGCAGCTCTCATGCTGCTCCTCTGCTCTACAACTCAGCTGCAAATTGCCTGGTAAGAGGCACCATGCTGGAAGCTGTCACACTCCAAACAGCCCCTGGGGAGGTGAGGCAGAGTTAAAGCACCAACCTAGTGCCTCAGACAGCTTCTAATCTGTGCATCAACGGGGAATGGGGAGGTACTAACTTTGGAGATCTCAATTTAAGTTATTTGCTCCACAATAGAATTGTCAGGTAACTTCAGGCTGAAGGTTCATTGACGTTGAGGCTTTACAGCTTGGGTAACGAGGCACAGGAGCCCAAATCAGGTAAATCTTCATACAGGCATGCCCACAGCAAAGCCCCACACATTCTGCTTCATCTGCCAGAGTGTTTCAATTTGATTTAAATGGTTTCAAAGTGACAGAGAGTAGGTTTATATTAGGTGTAAGGAAGACATTCTTCCCCGTCAGGGTGAAGAGGCTCTGGCACAGGTTCCCAGAGAAGCTGGGGCTGCCCCATCCCTGGCAGTGTCCAAGGTCAGGTTGGATGCCTGGGAAGGTGTCCCTGGAAGGTGTCCCTGTCCATGGCAGGCAACTTGGAATTAGATGACCTTTAAGGTCCTCTCCAATCAAAACTATTCTGTGATTCTACAATTCCCTTAGGCTGAAATTATGGAAATTATCTGTGAGACCCTGCAGCACACTTGTCTGCCTTTCCTCTAAGTGTGATCCAAAACAAAGGTATTCTGTTCAAAAGTTTAAACCTGTGACAATGTGGTCCTAGGAGATATGTGAACTTAAAAAATAAAGTACCTCTAAAGTTTCCTAAGAAGTTTATCTGCATGGGTGGAGAGAGATGGGAGGTTAAGCCTCCATTAAGAGCAGATGGTAAGAGCTCTCTTTCTCTCTGTCTCTCAATCTCCATTGACAAAAATGGATATTAATATTGCCTAATTCACAGAGAAGAGTGAAGTGATCCAGGATTATTACAGCTCTGAGCTGCTATATAAGCATAACAAATGGCTATATATTCCCACTAATTCATCATCACATACTTACAGCTGGATAAAATATTCTTTGTTACACACTTTTAGATAAATTAGTGCTAACTATAGCTTTCAGGCAAAGTCACAAGTACTTTGGTTGGCTTCCTTCAAAAGAATGGTCACAGAAGAAAAAGATGTTTTTATTCGTGCAAATCAAAGGTATGTTGCTTTAGTTGAAATTGTACCTCTTCAACAAATAGAACATTAATATTTCCAGATTTTTTGAGTGTTTTTTTAATAATGGATACTTATATATTTGTGAGGAACAAATCTCATTCTTGGGTTCAAATATTTGTAGTGTATCCTAAATGTTCTAAATAAAAATCAGCTCTGCTTGAGAATAGCTTGCACATGCAAGGAGCAGTGTTCTATAGGTCAAATAACTACAGATAATAATTGAAAGCTTATCTTTTTCTGGAATCCTAGTTGTCATCAGCAGACATCTCCAGCACTTAAAAAGATCACCCAGTTTTTCCTGAGGCATCTTGAGGAGCACAAAGGGATGATATTGCCTCTGAAATCTGTACATCAGTGTCTCTGCCATTCTTCTGTCTATCCTGTGGGTACCTGTACTACACACACAGTCTGGGCTGCTGGCTTGCTGCTCATCCTCTCACACTGCTGGGAGAATGATGCTCTGGGCAATGACACCTCTGAGTTACTGTACAACCCAAAGTTGCAATCTCAGTAACACATCCTTCTATAATTATGTTTAGACTGGCATTTTAAAACTATTCATTTCATTAATTCTCCATTTGGAGCCTGAAGCTAGGAGCTGAACATCTTACTACACACAGAATGTCTAAGAGAACAGATTAGAAGGCCTCAAATGGATTTCTTCAAATAACAAAAAAGAGCAAAACCACCACCAACAGCAAACTCTTTAGAAGGCTCTTCCCAAACATAAGGTGTCAGCCCCTAAGGATAAAGATGCAATTCATTTTTAAGGACTCCTCATTACACATAAATGTCCTAAATCTCTAAGTGTTCAGTCCATTCTCTCCTTAAAGGCCTCTGAAGGGAGAGAGGGACAACATTTATTAACTTCATAATGTGAAGTTAATAACTCTAGATTCCAGCAAGAAAGATTTGATGCTTCACAAAAGATGTCCTTTTCACTCTTGATGAGATCCATTTATCTAGAATAGACAAAGTAATTTAGAGGGCACAGAAAAGAAAAGTTATAACATAAAGTTATTAAGGAAAACTTAAATCAGAGCTTAGATTATAAGTCTAGTCCACAGCAGCAAGTGCAGTTTTCAGAAACTTTACAACAAGTGCCATTTAGGCCTATCATTCTTACTGCTGAAATACTCCTTTGAAAGAACCTCCCTTTAATCCATGCTAATCCATAAATTGCTTTCATGACCACCACTTACCTAAAACGTGACCAGAATTCTTGGGACTATGGAGATATGTATAAAGCAATAAACCCATCAATTACACATGAAGTTTGAAGTTGCAAAGTTCAGTCTCACTCAGACCAGTTCAATTAAAAGCAATGACTTCATATTATATCCTCTGCACCAAAAGAGCTTGTTTTTCATTGCATGGATTACTCTCAACTTGGAAAGTTTCTCACTGATTGAGGCAGTGTGTGTTCTGAGTCAGTCCTCCTGCAAGATTTGGCAAATGGGCTGCCAAAACACTACTGTGCTGCTGCTGTGTAGCCCCATCCATCATTGTACAGGTAATTTCAACAATTCTGAACTTGCAAAGTCAAGTCTCAGAACCTTAACCTTGATATAATTTCTTTGCAGAGATGTCCTAGACTAAAAGGAATGGAGGAAAACAATAAATTAATCTGAATATGTTCTTTCAGTGCCCCCTAACATTTGTTAATTCAGCCCTATATTAATGCTTGTCTCAAAGTCTAATGAGCACTGTTGAATACACAGCACTGTGCAAAGTAAGCAAAGGGATATAAACTTAGAAAGTCCCTGTAAATTTCCTGGGAACCTGACAGCAGAGGAATCTGTAGTTTTACCCCAGTTCTGGTGGGGCAGACAGCACTAACACATGCTCCTGTTCACAGCCCTCCTCCATTCACCTCATCCTCCAGGGGGTCTTGCAGCATGGTCTTCACTGGTGCTCTGTCACAGCTGTCACCTCGAGTCCACTTCAGCCTCACCAGACTGCAATTCTCACATCACCTTCATCCTTCTCTCCTCGGTCTCCTGTCTTCCCTGATTCCCCTACTTGTATGTCAGCAAGGACAGGATGAACATCCTTGGTTTTGCTTTAAAGTCCAGTCTGGTCCCCTCCTAGTCCCGGGGCAGATGTGCTGGGGGAGCTCAGCTCATTCCCTGCAGCCCTGGGGCAGAGCTCACCAGGCAGCTGCAGAATCCTCAGAACATTTGTCAGCCAAGTCCAACAAGCCCCGTGCATCCTGTAGTTCTGTCAAAGCTGGGAAAACTTTCATGCAAATAGCAGCAAGAACATTTCCTGCATTCCCATCAAATTTAATCTCTTCTCATAGGAGGACACTACAGTTAATTAATGAAACATCTGCAAGTATTTTTAACCAAGACAAAAATGAGTGCCATTCATTCTTTGGAACAGCTGAATCTCTCTCATTGAAAACTTAACATACTTTTTTTTTTGGTTGTCAAACACACAGGAAAGAGACACAGTTGGAGCGAAGTTAATTCCTTCAAAAGCTCAGTTAATTTTTTTATACAAAGTCCAGAAGAAGTATTGGCCAAGATCTATTAGCTCTGTGGTATTAAACAGTTCAGACACCATTTATCCCAAAAGTTAAAAAAAAAAAAGGGGGGGCGAGGAGGGGAGAGGGGGGAAGGAAGTTTTACTTAATGGAATAAGAAGAAACTTTCTGTGTCAAATTAGGACTATGTACTAGAGCAGAGCTTTATCACTGCAGTAATGAGTAAAGAAAATGATATATATTTAACTCCACTATCATTAAAGATTTAAGATTATTGCAATAATTTTCTGGTTCTCTTTTGCTTTATTGAGCTAAGTCAAACTGATATATTGCTGTGTACTTCATTCATTGCTCCTGATGGATGATATGAAGTACGTAGACAATGCTGATGTCCAACTAAAAAGAGGAATTACTGAAGAGAGAAGATAAGCAGTTGTAGATGATGAAGTGCTGATTAATAGATTACCCCCATCCCCATCAAGTCCAAACCCATATTTTAAACTGCCAACAGCATTGCAACTGAATGAACAAGTACTTCTGGAATCCAGAAAATGTTGAGGAGCTGACCTTTCTCAAAATTAATCCTTAACGGCTTCTTCCAAGATTTATTTCTTTCTCTTAGCTTCGGACAGAATCAGTAACGGTGTGACCTGAGCTTTATGACTTGTGACTGTGAATGTATAAAGTGCTTTCTGGCCTGGAGGTTTGATGCTCTTGAGCCTTGGTTCCCACAAAAGCTCTCGAGGCAGCACTGCTGACTTTGGTATTGTTCATTGGGAGTGGGGTCAGAAAGGAGGTGACACCACGGGGCAGAGCCTGAGAATCAGTGCTGGTGTGCAGGGGAGATCACACAGCTCTCTGCAGCCCAGATCTAGGGCATCCCAAAGGGATCCTCCCTGACCCAGGGGCACTCTAAAAAACCAGATGTGTGACCAGGAGGGACCCGGAGCCACCTCCAGCAACCCAAAGCTGCATCTGCTCCAGCCTGGTTTCAAATACCCCCGGGGTCTGGCTGGGGACACTCTCACTCCCACTCATAATTATGGTGAGGCCAAGCAGGACTGGCATTCTAATCACAAGGGAGCTTAAACACTCACAAGTGCTAAACACCTGAGAATAAAAAGCCAGGGAGCATGAGTAGGGATAAATTAATATTCCAAATTTGCTAGCTCCAATATTTGCAAGTGAAAACAAATTTTCCCCATAGACAGCAAACCACAAGAACATTTATTTGTGCTAATTTACCAGACATTTATTTTGGCACCATTAAAGCCACAATGTCAAGTTTCCACTCTAAGCTGTATGCAGAGAGATTTTGTCATAAAAACAATGTGCTATTTAATCAACACACACACACACAGAAGCTGCTAAGTGTAACAAATCCTAATTTGTCCCGAAAAAATGTGTGACTTTTACAGGTCTCCACAGTCTCACTTAAGATCAACAGGTTGTTTTTGAGAACAAAGATGACACAGTGATGATCAGAGGGTGCACAGGCCCAGCTACACAAACATGCACAAACATCCTCCTTATAAGAAGGAGCAGGTGCTCTCTGCTGCTGGAAATGTCCTCTCTGCAGCAAGACATTAAGGAAGAATCACCTGCTCCCCATTCCATTTAAAGACTTCTGGTGTTAAATTTCAAGGATTTTTTTTTTTGTCCAAGCATAGCTGATTATATCAACTGTAGAATACATGAAAACCTGTTTATTAAATGTAAATGGGTAATAAATACTATTGAGGTTTAATAATATAATGTAGATGGGAAATAACACTATTGAAAATATTCTGATTTCTGCTAGACAATCTAGAACTTTTGAAGCTCTGTCTTTCTGAAAATGACAAGATATTTCAACATTATAGGCAAAGAGACATAAAAGATAGGTTTTTAATTGAAATTGGTTTTGAAATAGATGTCTGAAAACCTTAAGTCAACATTTAGCCTACAGAAAATATTTAGGATAGTATATAATTGAATTTATATAGAGATAAAAATCCTCATTTTTATATATTGCTGCCAAAAATTGCTGTTTATCAGTACAGCTTGTACTATAAGGTGAAAAGCAGCATAGAAAATACTTCTCAGGAAAATTTACTCACTCAAATGCCAACAAAAGAAACTCACATCTAACCCATATCAACTTTAGAATTGCAGCACAGGAAACAGAACCTCAAGAATTAAGGAAGGTCTTAATTTTATCAAATACTTTGAAAAGACAACTTCATTTCAAAGAGACAAAATTCACTCCCAAAGCTCAGACTCCATGCTCAAAAACTAAGAGTCCAGGGAGTTCCAGCTGAATTCAGTTTTGAGTGGGCAAATTAAACCCATCTGGAGTGTATTTCACTGCGATCGGATGCGCACGTGCCCAATGCGCTACAGCCGCGTCCAAAAGCAGCTGGAAATACCTCCCAGCAAAGCTGAGGCAATCAGCTGGGGCCCTGGGTAGAGGATGAAGTGCACTGATGTAAAACCCCGTGTGCCAGAGCCTGTGGTCAGTGCTGTGTCACACCAGGCATTCGGGGCAGGCTGGCAGAGGGACCATACGTTCACTGATGCTGCTGAGGAATGGTTTCCATCCTCTTTGCATTTTAAACTGGACTTGCAGTCAGCTGAATTCTCTAACCAGGTAATGCACAGAGCTATCAACAGCTCATCTAGAGGCTGCTCTCAGCACACCACAGTCCTTTCTCAGACACAAGCCTACTGCATGATCAACCTCTAATGATGGCTTTATGCTGCCCAGTATGGAAATCCCCAGCTCCACCTCTGCAGGACTCCCTTTCTCTTGCAGAAGTCCACAAAGCATCCCAAAAGCAATTCAGGAGGCAAATGGGATTCACTTCCACACAGCATGAATAGCCAAACATGTAATGTGCCAGTGCATAATCCTGTAGCTTTTTGCAGGCAGTCATGTGATCACAGAATAACTTTGATGGGCAGGGACCTTAAAGATAATTTATTTCCAATCCCCCTCTCATGGGCAGGGACACCTTACATCAGACCAGGTTACTCAGAGCTCTCTCAGCCTCACCTCCAGCATTTCCAGGGATGGGGCAGCTACAGCTTCTCCAGGCAACCTGTACCAGAGCATCCTCACCCTCACAGTTGAGAATATCTTCCTTATCTCTAAACTAAACCTGCTCTCTTTTGGTTTAAAGCCATTCCCCCGCCTTGTCCTATCATTACACGCTCTTGTAAAAACACTCTCAGTAAACAGTCACAGGTTCTGCCACTGAAGGAACTATTCTTTGTACATGAAAATATTTACAGACACCTTCACCTAAACCATTCCCTCTCTATCCAGCCTGTTCTCCTATTGCTGGCAAGGCACAGCCTGCAGCTCTTGAGTCCAGAGGAGAGGGATCTGTTTGTAGGAGGAGGTGGTGGTACCTCAAACAATAAATATTTTGGTTTGACCCTCTCAGAAAACTTAATGAAGTCCATTGTTTGATTTCCCAAGGGCCCAGCCTTTAGTTGTCAAACTTTTACATTGGTAAGCCTTTCATAACAGACTAAGTCTTCATCAGACTCAAGAGTACTGCAGAGTAATTTTCGAATGCTTTACATGTAAGGAAGTTCTGAAGTAAGATGATAACTGTAGTTATACCATAGCATTCCTCATGAAAGTGGGGCTGTTTTAACAGAGTCTGAAGCCAGGAATTTAAAATATTGTTTTACTTAAAGGAATTAGTGATAGAATTACGTATTTCCTCAGGCACACAGAAACCCTATTCCTTGGGCATTGTTGGGGGTCAAAGAATAAGAGGCTGAGTCCTAATTCTCACCAGTGGACTCTCCTTCCTTCCATGTTTCAATACTCTGAAGTCACCAGACTCACATGAAAACCAGCTGTCAGGGGAAAACTTGCAAGAATTTGTCTCCTTTTTTGCTTCATTTATTGTCAAATCAGGATTATTTTCCTTTTTCGTTCTAGTACATGGTGTTGCCTGATAAAAGAGATTAACACAAAGCCGAATATATTCTTCATTCATAGGAATAAGACTGATAATTAGCAAAGCTAAGATTAAGTTTAATGTCATTTTAGTAGCTCCTAGAGTATTTTAGCACTTTAATCATGGTGATGATACTGAAAATAATTTACTGAGAATTTTGAGATAGTAGAGAAGTGATTAAACAGATGCCCATGATATAAAACTGACTCTCTCTCCACAAGGAAGTGTTCGGACCCAATGCTGGATTTACTTGTGCAAATTCAGTGAGAATCCTTCTGGAGAGTCAGAGGCATCTCTTCCCCTTGCTGTCACTGGCTGCAGTGAATCTCAGATAAGCAAGCAGCCATCAGCTCTTGCCATGGGAGCCCAGCAGGTATCAGCACGATGCATCTCACAGACTGGGTTTTAACAGGAGGCAAAGGGGTGCCCACAGCTGCTCCTTTGCTTTGCACACTGAGCAATCTCCAAAGGGCAGGAGCTGAGCTCTCTCCTCTGCCCCCAGCCTCTGAACACAAAAGGAAGAGAGCTGGGATTTGCACTGGCATCTGATCTCTCCTGCATGAGGCATAAGAGGCTCAGTAGCCACAGCACAGAAACAGCTGAAAAGCTGCAGGAGCCTTCTGTCCTTACTGCTTTGGTTTTCCTCACTCCTTTACTTTCCAAAGCAGCCTGGAAATTGGTACCTGCAAATCAGGTGCCCAAGTCCCCTTCAAGTGGCTCTGAAATGGGATCTATCAATCTTTTCATGAACATTTCTTACAATAAATCTTTCAGCAGTGAAAGTAAAATAAGCGATGTCTATGACAGCAAACATTCACAGAGGTCTGAAGCAACCCCACAACATTTATTTCCAGAGATGCACTTTAGATGTAAGGAACAAATAAAAAACTTTTGCCTGACGTTAATTGCCATTTTATGTCAATAAAATTTTTCACAGTACATTTCCCTGGAAAAAAACAGTAAATATTGAAAATTGCTGTAATTACACAAAGTCCACCATTACATCTGCTCTTTCCAGAGAGGCTGGGACAGAATTAGCACATGAGAACAAACTTTAGTCTGTGTGGCCTTGCTGCCTGCAGAGCACTGGCCCCTGCCCCACCACTTCAGCTGGGATGAGGATGGAGGGAGGGCAGGGAGGCACTGCCAGCATGGCCCAGGGTTATTTGTCTGCAGCTGAAAAGCAGGGCTGTTCTAGGCATGGAAACAGTGGTGCTGTTATCCAAACCTCTGCTGTGCTGTAATCCTAACCAGCCCCAATGCTCCACTCCAGAGAGCAATCTTACTGTGCAGCCCTGATTCTCACCATAGATTAACCAAAAATGCATGGGATGGCAGGAAAATTGGCCACATGTCCACAAATCTTACTTCTACCTCCAAAAGCAAGGATTTATACTGTATTGTCCCTTCCTTTACATCTACCATCAACATTCCCCTTTAACAGTCAGTGCTGTTCTTGTCTCTCACATCTGTACAGATTATCTCAGCAACAGATATCACTGAGCAGGAAAGGGACAGAGGGACAAGGAGAAAGAAATTAATTAGTGGAATTTCTCAGGCTGGAAAAGACTGAGGAAAAGACACAAATATCACGGAGAAGGGGGTCATCAAAACAAGGCAATAGGTTTAAATATATATGCATACACAAATAATGAAAACATATGCACCCACACTGTGGGACTTACTACTACAATAAACAGAATTGCTCAGGATTATTCTTGCCTTTTTACACTGTTTTGTTTTAAATTGGAAAGCAATGATTTGGAAACAAAAGTTCTGTAAAAATAAGTACAGCCCTGCAAAGCAATTTTATAGATACATTACAGTTTCATTACATTGCAATAGTACATTTTAACAGTTTCTAAATGAAAAAAAGGGAAAATTTATTTATTTCACGGAAACCACATACTGCTGCAACTTTGAAGGCATTCTTTATGAAGAATCAAATCAGGTAGATTTAAACAAATAATTTGCATGTTACTAAATATATTTACAAAAAGTAAAAATCAACTGCTCTAAATTTTTGCTTTAATGAACAAGCATTTTCAAAATAGATCTAAGTTTGTAATCAGCTTTAGAAAAAAATTATGTAACTAGTGGCTAACAATCTAGGGGAGAACACTACAACTGAGCTTCTCATCTCCTGGGGGAATTGCATTCTGGTCCCATCCTCAGCAGAAACAAATCAAGGTCCCAGAATGACTTTCTTGCCCAGCAGCTGAAAACAAACTGCTACTGGAAAAGAGCAGTAATAATCCAATAGTGATTCTTTTGTTCAGAAATCCCAATAACCAGAAAAACTCTCTGAAATGATCAATTCCATTAAAAGCTTTAATGAGATTACCAAATTTAATTACTCTTCTGTGCTGCATTAATTTATAAAGGGTGGGTCCTCGATCTGAACATTTAATAGTTTCCAGAAATAGCAAATCCCATTTGAAAAGAAACAGATTTCTTTTTTTTTTTTTTTTTTTTAATTGAAATAATCTAGCACCACTCTAAGCCCTTTGGGCAAGATTTCTAGGAGTACTCTAGTGCCTAGGAGGTTGATATTTCTTAGGTGTCTATTTTAATTGTCATATGCTCAAAGGCCTTTTAAATGTTCACCCTCTGTATGTTAACACATAAAAAGATTGAACAAGGTTACATTTATGCTGTTTCAGTTTTTTAAATGTGATTTTACAAATTATACCACTAGAAAAGATAAGTGGAAGTAATTTTTAATACACAGCAAGATGCATTTCTAACTAGATTAAGCAGCTGTTAACATTATTTTTCTGCGCAGCAAGAGCAAATGTCTACAATAACCAGACCTTAAAGGAAGAGGCAATCCCATTTGGTGCACATTGTATACATTTGATTTTATTCCCCAACTGCATTCAGAAGGAAATAAAAAAGAATTAGATAAGGAAATTAATTTGCAGCAGTACTTCAGACAAGCACATTTGCAAAAGCACAAGAGCGTTACACACGTTAGGAAGGAGCCTTAAAGAAGCAAGAACAAGATGATTACACTCAACTCCAACACTGCACTCCAGTGCCAAATTCTACCCGTGTCAAGCTGGTGCTCAATAATTCAACAACCCCCCCAGATATATGGGATAGGGAAGAGGAAGGTAGGCATTTACACAAGTTGGAAGTCTGCCGCTGAAGTGGAGAACTTCGACTTGCTTGGGATTTTTCCCACCCTCTCTGTGCTTAATTTTCCAACAAAAGCATCGTTTTGCTGAAATGCTGAGCGTTAAAGCAAAAGGCAGCTGTTCCAGGAGATGCACAGCAATGACAGCAATGAAGCAATTGCCAAAGTAAGGCTGAGATATAACAACAAAAGGTGTGAATGAGACATTGAGGAAGCTGCTAAAGAGCAGCTACATCCTGTAGGGCTCAATCCCAACTAGGATGCTTCTATCAAGTTAAAAGCAATAAAAACCCCATAAAATAAAAATTCAGGCAACAAGATTTGAAGGTAGTGAAATACATTCAATTAAGCAAACACCTGAAGCCCCCAAAACAATAAGGAATACGCCTGTTTCCATAAAGTTTTTGAATATTTGCTCTCTGTGTGATATAATTCTCTATGTGGCTAAACTGATTTATAAGCAGGAATTCTGCAAAGTGTAATTACCACTCTTTAGCAGACTTTACTGACTGCCACGTCCTGCAGGACAGGGCAGGGACTCGGGCATCCCCCAGGCCTGCCCCGAGGGGCACACGAAGCCTTCCAGGCAGAGTTTCTCCTTTGGAGGACCTGGGGCCACTGAAACTGCCCCAACACCTTCCACAAACCCCCTCCAGCCAACAGATGGCTCCTATATAAACCCACCCATGGAAATCAGGGACTGAAGCTTTCACCTTGCCAAAATGACTCTCTCCACAATGTGCACTAGAAAGCCACTTACTCAGTGGTAGTTCCAGAAACTTTACTATCAACAACTACTGAGAGTTTCAAACACAACACCCAATTAGAGCAACACCAAAGTTATGCTCTGGCACAACAGGATTCAGCCAGCCTGCTGGAAATCTGTTATTTCTGAAGTACAGCATAGGCTAGTTTGAGTGTAACAGTTTATTGTAGAGTGGAACTAAATTAAATTATTTTGTCTGTAGTACCAGGATGTCTGCATTTGTCCAGGTCCAAATTTCCTTGCCACAAGCACTGCTCCTTTAGCCTGAGTATTTGCCACATTCCAACCATGAACACAATAATCCAGAATCAGTCTTATAAAACAGTAAATCCTGCTGCAAGACATTAAGGTACATCTGTCCAGCTGAAATCCTCTTACAGCAAGACACTCATTATTGCAAGGAGACAGTGCTTAGCAGAAACAGGATCAAGGCCTGGTGCCCTTACAAAAGTACAAATACACAGATGAAAC
This sequence comes from Rhipidura dahli, assembly GCA_013399225.1. NCBI lineage: Eukaryota > Metazoa > Chordata > Aves > Passeriformes > Rhipiduridae > Rhipidura > Rhipidura dahli. Next base: position 111,388 of record VXAC01007837.1, read on the forward strand.
TTGTAGTAAGAAGGTAATGTATACTACATTCTCTGACTTACAGCTTTAAAAACAGTTTCTATATGATAGTTAGAAGAAATTATTCTTTAAAAACTGGACAAAGAAAAGTCTGCTCAAACCAGAAAATTCTTCTGCATCCCCAAAAATCCCTGAGTGGATGATTACTTTAATTAGTTTTAAAAAATAATTACTACAAACAGAAATGTAGTAATCTTTCTGCAATCAAGATCTATCTAAAGTTATTTTAGATTTAGCAACAAAACCAATTTCTTAAAGAAACCCCCACACAGTTTGTTGCCATCCACACCCTGCAGTCTGCACAGACCAAGCCCACCCTCCCCCTCCCAGCCCTCACCATGGTGTGAGCAGCCAGATACCGAGGTCTCATTTATTTGGAAGTCTTCTTTACGTTTATAAAACCTATGCCATCAAATCCAGGCTCCAAAATATTACAAAACATACATAATCAAAGCTAAATGTCAGCTGTCAACATTACAACCTTCTCCATTTACGGGAGAATGGAAAAGCTGAGTCATAAACCAGCTCTGCACCTCCCTGAGCACGAACCAACACATTGCAGTGAGGACCATGCTGGACCCTGGCATGAGAGGGAGAGCAAGGAACAAGGGCAGTAGTGGACTGCTTGTGCCAGTCTGGCAGCCCCTCTCCCCAGCAGCATTACTGGAACCAGAGCCTGGCAGAATTTCCAACCAAATCTGTCAAGACCTGCAATTTCCCCCAGCCCCACTTCTGGGCTCAGAGCAGCCCTCCCAGCTGCTGGCTGGAGGCAGCTGTAGTGCTGCACGTCACTTCTCAGTCTGGCACAAAGATAATACAGTTTACAAGAAGCTTTGTAGTCTCTTTTTTCAAGGATAAGATGAAAACAAACAAGACAAATGAAAACTAAAGGGTAAGAAACCCCCGAAAATAATGAAGAAATCTGTGTTTCTTTCCTTATCTCAGTATCACACTCCCATCCAAAATCAAAACTGGTTTCCTTTGCTCACAAAAACATTTGTAGATTTACTTTCACTCCACAGCCCTCTACTCCATCTGGCAACAGCTTGGGTCAGTGTATGGAAATGATATCCTCTGTGCTGCTAAATATTCCTGCCTACAGAGCTCCCACTGGAGAGCTGCCAGCACGCTTAATTGCAAATGGAGAGAGCATTGGCCAAATGATTCCTTTATTTCCAAAAGCACAGATGAGGGTCAGTTTAGGAAATTTCTTTGGGTTGTAAGAGATTAACCCTCAGCATGATGTGGAGTATCTCCTCTTCCAGCTGACTGTCCACACTCATCCCAAATGAAACAGAGGCAATGGAGAACCAACAGTGCTTAAGTTCAGCTGGGTGAAATCAGCATCCACAGGATTTGACACATTTATTTCTTTAATTTTTCCATTCATCTGTGCCTGTAACAATGATTTGAGTAAAACAATTTTCCACAGAGAAATTATGGGCAGCAGCACCAGGAATATTGCTGTCCTGACCCAATTCCTTCCAGGCTCTCGGGCAGTGGCCTGGCTGCCTCCCCAGCAGAGCTGCTCATGAGCCAGGGGGTGAGGCAGCAGCCCTCTCTTTCCATCCTTTGACATGGAATTAGAGAATTTGCTTTTTCCACAGCAGATTTTTTTAATCCCCATTTAGATATCCCACCTTTCTTACCAGCCCAGATATGAAAAAGCAAAGATTATGAGTGTGTTTGCTTTTGGCTTCCTAGCAATAACACCTTGGCAGATTGAAAATATAAAAATAATTTATAATCAATGACACCACCACCAAATCTTGCCTGGGTAGCAGTGCTGGAGCCCTTGCACACAACCCTGCAAATCAAGTTCAAATTTAGATGCACTGCTGCAAGAAAGAAGCTTTGAGATGTAACTTCCAAAACGACCCTGATGACCAGGGTAGCACCAATGACAAATTAAACTATGCTGCTCAGCACGAATATAGCAAACCATATTTTTGGCATCCCAATAATTTTTGCTATAGAGGAAACAGTGCAAACATTAAGGGAAATGTGTATTTCATTAATTATTCAGAACTGACACTCATCAGCAATTTTATCTTTGAACAGGATACATGAAGTGATAATAAAAGAGGCTCTCATTTCTTCACTCCTTCCAGCAGCCCTAGATAAGAGTATTTTATTGCCTAGGATAAGAGAGATTTTAGGAGGTCTGTTTTTCTGTATATACCTGCTCTTTTGTTTTCTTAATCCTTAATTTTTTCACATTATTTTAAAACTAGAACTATGCATTCATATTTATCTGCATGAAAGATCATAGACAAATTTAATGAAAATCCTTGGCCAGAATCCACAGAGAATAAAGGCCTCAAATTACACAGGTAACATAGGACAGAAAGCCATCAGTAAAACACTTGAAAGCCTCACATGACAACTTCTTTGAAAGCTGAGACTCATTCAGATCTCCAGTTTCCTACTTGGACTACTTGCTGACAAAGACTTTTGATTGTCTGTGGGGGTTTTTTTCCTAAAAGATTTCCCTGTGTTCACATCAGAGCTGATGCAATTAAATACTTTTTCCTCAATTACAAAATGCTATTAGCAAAACCAGAACTTTATTGCAGCAACTTCTCATGCTCAGGAAGAAGCTGTTTTCAGAAATCAATTGCAAGCTCAGGAAGGGAATTGTTGGTCAAGAAATATGAAGCAAGGATACCAGTTCAGATGTTCCAGGTCCTGGTAAGTGTCCAGCCACTAAATCCATGTCATCCCATCAGTCTCTGGTCCCACAGTATGTAAATCATCCCACATTCATTATCTCTATCTCACAGTTACTAATTCCTTTGCAATATTCCTCACTTTTCATGAAATATTTTCAAATGCCATACTTGTTGCAGTTCAAAGATCCCAAATCTTATTACTTACAAACCTTGTCACTTGACAGAATTCTTGCTTTTTGGATAACCACAACTCAATTACACTCCATGGGAGAATTTTCACATAGAAATTCACTTCCTGACCATCACACTAAATATTTCTGACCCCAGCTGAGTTACAAGAGACACACAGAAAGCCTATTAAGTTATAAACATCAGCCATCAAATAAGGAATAAACTGCAAACCTTTTAGACCGAGCTGGGTGTGTGCAAAGGGCAGGAACCCAGCCCAGAGGGGGCTGTGCCCAGCCTGCAGCAGGAACGCTGCTCCTGCCCCGGCTGTGCTGGGAGCACCCAGCAGGGCTCCCTGCTGTGCCATGGGCACCTCTCCCAGGAAAATTTCCAGCAGCTCAAGGACCAAATGTCAATGTTGTTGCAGAAAAATGACTGCAAGACTGTGCTGGGTGTTTTTCCATAAAAAAGTATTCATAACTATTGCACCTTGCTAATCCATTTTCTTCTAAGCTCTTTAGGGATTTGAAGCTCTCTCAGTAGCCCAAAGAAAGTCAGAGATTCAGAGACTGAAACAATTTGCATGTTTGTTTACCCATAATATTTTTACTCATATTTCACTGCTACTTTTTCCCTGCAACTTCAGCTGAGTAAATGTATCAGAGCCCAGCCCTCTCAGGAATTTCTGTTCCTCTGTTTCACCATCACTAAATAAATTTTATTGTTTGCTGTTATTAAACATCCAGAAGTGAACTGTGGAGCCACAGATACTCCTCCAAGGTATCCTGTGCCATAAAAAGATGTATAGTGCACAGAAAACCCTTCAAGTTTAAAAAGCAGGCAATAAATTAAGACTTTTGTGTGTCCCACCATCAGATGCAGAGCATCACCAAGCTGGCCAGGCCCCTCTGAGACACACACAGCCCACAGTAATTTTATACACAATGAATATTTTCCATAGATTTAGCTTCTAGCATACCAAGCAGTCATTTTTATCCCAGGATACAAAGAACATTAAAATACCTCCAAGGCTGCACAATAATAATAAAGAAATATATCACCTTAATTTTTCTATAGATTTTCCTTTATAATTATACTGCAACATCCATACCTTTGCACTATATCTGTACTATTTTGTCCATTTCTATATCTTTAGATATTGTCTTATCTGTGTAAATAAACCAACTTTTTAATTCATTTTACAAAAACCTATTCTGCAGTGTGTTAATGAAACAATGTATATAAAGAAAAGAATTCACCATATGAAGACAAATTCTACCTTGCAAAATTTACCTTTGAATCCCTTCCCCTGCACTTGATCACAGATAAGTGAATTTTAGCAGTGTTTTAACAGTCTCCTGAGGTCACCAAACCCAGGGAAATTCAGTGGAGGAAATAGGACCTCAACTGCAATCCAGCAGGCACATGGCAAGTGAACCTAGTTTGAAGGGGTAAGTGTATGTTTATGAATCACATACATTCTGTGCAATCACCTTTAAAACATTTTTAATCACAGCCATCTTTAGGTTCATCTAAAATAAGAATGGAAAATAACACAGCTCAGAGGGAGGCAGCAAGAAAGGAACTCCAAGTTTACTCTATCAGCATGCTTTCTTTTTTGCACAAGTAGTTAACATCACAGTAGTTTGGTCCCTCTCTGAAGCCATTATGTTGACCATTTTTTTCTTTTATTTGATGACTTGTCCAACTACAAAGGCAACAAAGAAGAGAGGGGGGAAAGAAAATCAACCCTGAATGACACTACAGATAATCATTAAAACCTTTTTCAGTGCACATGATAGGAGCAGCAATTTTGCTCAGATGTACTGCACCATGGCTCTAGCAGACATTATAACCTCTTAATGGTCCACGTTTGTTGTATTTAACTCATGTGATTTCTTTTATGGCTACCAATAAAGTTACACACCGTATTAATTTTTGTGGAGTCAAAATGAGACATAATATATATCAGAAAGCACCAGAAAGAAAAGTTTTCAACTCTTTTCACCAATCTTACTGCTATTTCAAGCTCCCACGTTAGGAGCTAAGGAAAAATGAGGATGATGGCATAGAAGGGTGTCATTTCTGAATTATTTTAGAGCCAAGTCAAAAGGAAGAAAGAATTCAACACCTGCAGAGACAGAGGCACTGGTGCATCTTGAACCATAAGCACATAGAAGGTGCACATGGGTCTCAAAAATTTCACATTCTTCATCTTTTAAAGAGGAGAAAGAGGTGGAATTGTGTCCTATTTTAGTCCCTCTCTCTGAATTGCCAGTGGCCTTAAAATGGCCTTTAACTTGCTGTTTGTAAGATTTTTGCCCAGGAACTGAAGAGAGATGATCATTGAGAAATTAACTCCCTATTGAATGGTCAGTCACATCCACAGAGCTGATTAAGGACTGCTGGCAAACACTGGGCATTTCTGCCTTGTTACTGGGCATCCTTTCATCTGTGTGTGTTGGAAATGCACTGTTCCCTGTGCCTGGAGCATGGATAATGGATCCTGGTTTAGTGCTGTCATCTGTGGGGTTCATTAAGAGATATTTATGCAGTGTTTGGATTCTCTCTTTTCCTTACATCAAACCTGACCCTACAACTCCTCCTCACTAGTATGGGGAATGCAGGCTACTAAATCATGCTTTCCTTTTCAGGGGATCAAACATAGCTCATCCTGGTTACACCTGATGAAAATTCAAATTTTCATTTGTGAATTGAACCATTTTTCAGCGTTACATGAGAAGCATTTGATATTTATTAATAAAGACATGACATTTATTGCACTGGTGGACTCTGGCCCCGGAAAATCTCAGCCCCAACAGCCATCTCAACTGATTTGCAGCCATTGGGCTTTCCATGATGGCTGGAATAAGAATGGAAGTGTGGTGCTTGTGCCACTGTCATTTTCATTGGGAGGCCCATTATCCCTCAATAAGCGAGTCTGACAGCACTCTGGATGAACACCTGTATTCTATTTAGAAGAGTCTACTTCATTTTCACAACACATTAGCAGAGTCATGGATCTCTGAGCACTCTGTTGGAGGTCCTTATCGATGCAGATTTGTTTATTAAAAGGAAAAAACTGGACTTCTGGAAGCTGGACCCCTAAGTCTTGAGACCTGGGGCAAAGCTTGGGCTCTATGATTTGGAAGGAAGCCTTACTGGAGCAGGTTCTGCTGCTTGAACACATCAGAACCACTATTTTCTTGATCTATTTTTATCTAAAACCACAGTTCACTGGCCAAGCCATTTTACCTCCATAATTATGCATTGTTAATGGAATTAAAAGGGCTCTTTACACTAAAAGAACTATTCAACAGCTAATCCTCTTATTTTTTGAGCAACTGGAAAAGATAGGGGCTTTCATGTGGCCCCTCAGTTACTTCATTGTGTCAAAATTAAATAGAATAAATAACACATCAATGCAAAAAAGGTGATACAGTGTTTGGATCTGAGAGTATTGTAATGAATGCAGAAAAACCAGTAAATTCCCCCACTTTTAAAGATTATAGCCTTTGAACACACAGATTAACCCCAGAAGCCTGCTCTGAGAGCACGTGGATGACTGGATTTGTTCACCCTATAGGAAACCACCACCAAACATCTCTGGGATACATCTGCTCACTGAAGGGAACTGAAAAGCACAAGTTAATTTTTCATCAAATTTCAGTGGAAACATGGACCTTGTTTCCTCCCTTTCTGAATCCAATTCCATTACCTGCTTTTAGTGTATTTTGCCTACTTCTCCTTAACTCCACACACGGGAGCTGTTGAAGTGCCCATCACTCCTGCTCTCCTCCCTGTCAGACCGACTCCAGCCCAGCAGTGGCAGCACAGCCCTGCAGTGGCAGCTCTTCCCTCCAGCCTGTACAGCTCCCAGGGTACAGCACAGGCTGCAGGTCAGAGGGGCTCGGGGGCACAGCCAGACCAGGAGCCCACGTGCCAGCAGCAGGGTATTGCTGGATCACCCCTGTAAGTAATTCTTTAGGTTACAGAAACAGTTCATAACATTACCCAGCACTTATTACAGGGAACATTAAAAATTAATACCAATAATAAATTGACTAAGAATGTTTTCCTAATATGTAGCAGAAAAAGAAATTGCCAGATGCAGATAAAACTGAGATAGGTTTAATAACATCATTAAAATAAGCTATATAGTGCCAAACTCCTAAAGCACAGATATTTCTTTGTGACAACAAGGAATTACTGATAATGAGTAGCAAACTAAATGCAGAGGCTGACACTAGACCCTGTGTGAGTGCAAAATGTAAAGCTCAGCCTCCTCGTAGCTAAACGGCACCAGCAGGGTCAGCTACCCGACCTGCTCTGGTTAATCACATTTCCTGGGGCAGGAACAAGTTCTAAAGAGAATATGATGAGCACAACATACTACTGCAACCATGGTTTATATGCAAGTACCAAAAGCAGCTCAACAGTGATTCAGAGAATCTCAAGGAACACACAGAATTCTGAAAAGGAAACTGGCTGAAACCTGTTGGATTCCCAAAGGATATCACTACGGAATATACATTTAAATCATGGACTAATGAGTAACCATATACCAGGTGTATACTTCTTTTGTATGCACTGTTAAGATGAAATAAAACTACTGGTGTAAAGATGACTTCTCCCACATTACAAGGATGCTCACGTAGACCATTAGTTTGTTGAAGCAGTAAAACAAAAAGTTTTGCTCTTTCTTCTTGTACTTGATGGACTTAGAGGCACAAGAGAGGTCAAGTATGTGGCTTATATAAGAACAGACCTTCAAAAAGCCCCAGTATGACCATATGACCTGTTTCACTCTTTTAGTTTAACAATTTTCATTTCAATGAATATGCATATAGGTGCACAAGTGCTGAAGAGGAAATCACTACTGTATTTGTATTGAAATATTTTTTCTGACATATACATTTTTTTTCTGGGCTGCCTAAACAATGGCTAACCCTGTCTCAATTATGAAAGGAAAAATATGGTGTTAATGAACTTTTTAAAGTAACAAGCAGGAAAAAAAATGGGGGGAAAAAAGAGTACAGTGCTATTATTATTCACCACTGCTAGTATTAAAGATCTTCCTGCAAATCTTACACAAGAGTAAGGTCATTAGGAAACATTAATCATGTTCTATGACACAATTCTTGAAACACATCACTATTCCCTGGAAGCTTCACCTCTGCTGAGGCTGCTGCTCACATGGTTAAGCAATTCATTATATGCTGCTAAAACACTGCCCAGCCTCCATTAGCTCCATGTGTGGCAGCTTCCCTACACCTGATGCACTGAGGTCCCCACTCACTTTGCACTGAGGTCATGTGTCACCAGCCAGATGAGATGGGCAGAAGATTTAAACTCTGCATTTTGTTTTCCCACAGGATATTTAAGACCACTATGTGCAGCAAACCCCAGCATTCAGTCACTTCTGGAAGCAAATTACAGCTGCCTCAGTGTTTGGGTCAGCAGAACAGAGGGACCTTGAGACCTCCCTGGGGTTCTCTCAACAGGGCCAGAAAACAAAAGGCTGGGAACACTCCCCTGCAGCCCTGGATCCCGCAGCTTTTTGCTGCAGGGGGGCACAAGGCAGCCCAGCTGTTCACTCTCAGAGTTTCCTTTCAGCTCCCAGCTCTGAGAAGCCCAGCCCAGTGCTGCAGCTCAGGGAACGTGCCCGTCAGGCTGCCTGCAGCTCTCCTGGGGCACCCCAGGCTGCTCCTGTCAGGAGAGCTGTGCCTGCCAGCCGGGACACCCAGCCAGCTCTGCCAGGTGCCCTTTGGTGGCATCAGAGCTGCCAGGCTCCTGCTGCACAGCTCGGGGCTGGCAGTGGTTCTGCCAGAGCCACGCTTCTCCAGGGGCTGCTAACTTGGCTGTTTGAAATTGCACGAGGCTAAAGCTCCAAAATATAAATGGTCATTCCTCCAGCCTTTTAAATTAAGCAAGCTCCCAACCAAAATGACAGATTCTGTTCCAGTTTGACAATACACCTGTGTCTTAAATGTTTTCTAGGTACTTTCAGGCCCTGTTTTGCCCTCTAAAAAGTAGACAAAAATTTTCTTGTAGATGCCATGTCTGCCTCTCTGACCCACACCACTGAGAACATCTAAAGGCAGTTCAAAGATAACTTCTGCAATTCAGAGGCCTACACAAACACTGCAACTTGTGATTCAGGTCAAATATACTTGAAGTCTATTTTTATGCAGCTTGACAACATACAGAAGAACTGACTTCTCTTACATTCTCCCAAAAAAGAATAAAAAACCAAACAGTGAGCTCTGCATTATGGTATCTTTTTGAAGTATTTTTCTCCATATCTTCTGTAACCTTCTGGATATTTTTTCCACCCCTTTTTTCAGCCATATTTCTTTATAGTGTTCTGGGCAGATGCTTCACTAATAAGTAGCTCAGAGGCCTTGACTGAGTTCCTCCAACTGCTCAAAAGGCCCCAGGTCCTGGTGCAGCTCCTTAAAGGAATCCCAGGTGTGCACAGGGGGATGCACACACCAGGGAGTGCAGGGAATGCATCCAGCCTGCTGCAGGTAGGGTTTTACTGGGGAATGAATGGGTATTTTAAAAAACAATTATCAAAGCATGTCTGCAAAATGAAAGTTACAGAGGCTACTGTACTCATCATTTTAAGTTTTGCAAGAAGTCTCTGATAACCAAACACTAGAAATATTGATAAGTTATTGAACCATGGATTTTTTTTGTTTCTTTATGAAGTTCATAAAGTTTCATAAAGAAACATTCTGTTATCAATGTGAATCTGAACAAGATGAAAGCAGGTAGGTGTTGGTTAGCACTTTCTCAAAGAGTCCATGAGTGCTTAATAAAAGATGACCCATTTTCTTGTTTATTGTGAGACTATTATAATTTCAAAATAATGTTTAAAAATGCAATTTTAAGCAAACAATTAAAAATAATATAATAAATAATAATGTAATAACTAATAATATAGTTTTTCTCTTATAAATGCCAAGTTCAAAACATATTTGTAGAAAGCTGCTTTAGCAAAAATGTGATTTCCTTTCAAAATAACTTTTTTGTTTTGTTTTCTTTTTAAAAGTTTTCCTACGTAAGTGTTTCTAACCTTAAACCACCAACACAGTTGAGAGTTCACAAGTAACCCGTGCTTGGAAGGATTTGCCTTTCTTAGGGATTTGATACCTTTCATTGAGTGGCTTCAGAATAAAGTTTGGAGAAAAAATTGCATGGAGACCTGTATTTTATTATAACTGCTGCATAATTAGATCTCTGCAGTTTTATTTGCAAAATGTCACGCAGAAAGAAAAGAAAGGGCACTGAACAAAATTACCAGTCATACAAAAATTACTTAATATCAAAACATCAGTGACTTAATTCAGTTGGAAGCATTATTACTTGACTCTGTTTGAAACACTCCAGTATGAATGTTACTCCTTATTTTGTACATTTTATCTATAAAGAGTGCTCTGGGACTGAAGTCAAGATGCTTACAGAGTGCCTATTGCAGGCTAAATGCTTTTCCCACTCCTATTTGCATAACAAGAGAAGAGAAGAGAAGAAAATTTTATTTAAGCAGAAAGCATCCCAAAACTTCTGTCTGTGTACAGAATGAGAATACAGGTTATATTCACTCATCTTCACAGCTTAAAGAACAAAAAAAAACAAAAAAAAAAAACCCAAAAAAAAACCCAAGGAAACAACAATGGAAACACCTTCATAGTGAGAGAAGGAAAAAAAAATTCTTAAGTCCTCATTCTCCCCGTTCCTTTCTTCAATTTTGATTAATACAAACACTTACATAAAAATCAGGATCGTGTTTAGATTTTTTTTTGGGTCCCTGTTCTCCTTCTGAAGTTACCACCTTATACAGTTATGCTAATTTACACAGCAACCAGCAACCACTCAACAAACACCAATGGCATAAATATTATACTGAGGATTAACTGAACTACAAAGAAACAAAAGATCTCACTTTTGTGCAAATTTGAGTAATATTAAAACAAACCAAAAAAGTCAGAGGATAATGACTTTAAGCTGTTACATACTGAACTGTATTGGATTTTCCTAAATGCTCTTGCTTTAGAAAATGCTGACTTGTCAGGAGCTGGGGGTGCATTCATTTCCCAAATCTAGGATAAAACTTCAGAAGTCAGAAGAGTTCTTCTTCCCCTCCCTATCCCCCCACTTCCTGATCCTGTTCATCTTCCCCCCTTTCCCAAATCCAGCAATCAAAACTGAAGCATCCTCAGCCCTATGAGAAATTCTTCCCCTTCTATACCAACAATGTGTTTAAAACCCCTTTGCTTCAAATCAGGGAAAGTCTTCCACTAACTTAGCTCTGGAAACTCCCAATCTGGTTTTCACAAAACATAAACTGGAAAAAGATGATACTTATTTTAAAAAAATGCTAATAACAAGTTTCAAGGATTCTAGTAACTGACAAACCAAACAAGATTTTGTGGTACTCCTTGGACAAGGGAAATCAGCTGTAACTGCTTTGGCTCTGAGTCCAGATTCAGGATGCAATTGTAATTAAATAATACCACTTTAGGCTCTGGTTTATGTTTCTTTTGGTTTCAGTGATCAGAACTTAAACATGACAGGTTCTGAGTCCTTAGGAATTAATTCTAATCAGCCACCTGCCTCCTCTGTCTGTTGATATCCCATATACAGAACTCGTTATTGAAATAGTCACCCAAGGAAACACAGTTATCCTCAGACTGTATCCAGCCACCCACCTGGCTCACACAGAGCTCTCAGGACTCAAACAGAGAGGAGGGAGAAAAAAATAATTTCTGTATTAATATTACGGGAGTCACATAGCTGTAACTTATACTGCACATATAACTGCACATAGCCAGTGCACTGCTTAAAATCAAGAGTCATAAAAGCTGGCATACTGATGAGGTTTTCCTCTGGTTTTTTCACTTGAGATAGAATGAATTTTATTATGAACCAGGCTTCTCCCAGGGAGATGGCATCTGCTGCTCTTCAAAAACCCTGGGCCACTCCCATGGGAGGGGGGATTTTCCAGAATGTGCAGCAGAAGCTGCCGCTCAGGGCTGCCTGCAGCAGACACTGGCAGTCCCTTTACTGACTCTCCAACTCCGAGCTGTCATTGCAATCCCTCCCAGCAGGGACAGCACCCAGGCAATAACGTGATGGGAGCTGGAAGACCAAAACTGGCCCTGTTGTGCTGTTAGTTGTTAAAGAGAAGCCTTCCCTAGGAGGCAGTTCTCCTTAGTTCAATGACATACATTGAAAAAACAGACAGAACTGAGTTGATAAATCATCCCCAGGTCTGCCTTTTTCTCTCTTCTGAAAATGAAAAGAAATGCCAGGATAGGTAAGTTCAAATGAAAAGGAAAGCAGACTGCAAAACATCAACTCACCCTAAACATTTTCCTGCTGCTGCTTCTCCTCTGTCAAAAATATTCAATTCAATCAACATTATACTTCTAGCACAAACATCAATCAATGCTAAGACATTTTGGCTTTGTTAACTGACTTGCTATTTAGTAAGAAATACATAAATACAATTAATTTTAGGATTCCACTTTTTTCATTTTTTCTGTTGCCATTTCTAGCCCTTTATAAACTGTTTGGCTGCAGTTTATGGAAGACAGGGAGTCCAGACAGCTCGTGGGCTAACAGAAGACACTGAAAGACAGGGGAAAGAAAATCTAAAGTGATATGCACACAGCAGAATTCCCTTCCCCCTCTTAGAGAAGGCAGAAAAGACAGAGAGGTAGCACATAAGAAAAGCTCTATGAAAAGTAGTTGGCACTTGGCTCCTGTCTAGGAGCTAGATGGGCAATAAGTCACTCATGTTTTAACACCAGGCAGCAGCAGCTTCAGCCTGGAGATGCAGAGTTTTTAGAATCCACTCCAGCTGCTGACAACTCAGGCTGTGAAATCGGATTAGTTCCAGCCATGGAGATACCCCAGCTGCTGCACACCCACCTGTGTGTGCCCTGGGGACAGGAGCTGCTGCCTGTACACAGCACCATTTGTGTGAGAACATCCCTGAGGGACTCACCAGAATGGAGTGAAGTGTGGGGAGTGACACAAACACCTTCAGTTTTCTCTAAGAGAGAAACATTCAAATACTGTCACATAGGAAATCAATAAAGAACAAACAAAACTACATCACAAAGTAAAAGAAAAATCAGCAAAGGCAGAGCAGGTCTGTCAGCTCACTGGCTGCTGCTGTGCCATGGTTATCAACTCTGGAATGACACTGGAGGGTTGGTAACAGGTCTGCAGTTAATGAAAGAGAATGAGGATGAAGGGCTTGAAGTCTTCATTTAGATTTTAAGCACTTTTTGACTTCACCTCCAATTCCTTCGTAAAGGAACTTTGGAGAACAGGCTCTACTGCTATACCTGTTCCTACAGTCCCTCCCAATCCCACACCCGCCTCATCCCAAATTTAACTAGCACATTTTCCTCTTCATTCACTATAGGCTATTGCTGAGCCCGAACATGGTTACTGATCTCTACTGCCTTATTTCCATTCCCCAAATTTTTGGGTTCCCAAGCTCATCACCTGCCTGACATTCCAGCCTCTGACACAAGCAATTTTCCAGACCCCTCACATCTCCACTATGTCTAACTTCTGTAACACCACCTCGGAGAGAGTCTCCTTCTTCTTTTAGTTATTAGCCAAATTCTTATGATACTCTCTTACATACCTCAAATACTGCAGCACCCTTTTAGGTGGGAAACACAACCTGACATATTTGTTAATGTGGAATTTGAAAAACAAAAGAGGCCCTTAGAACAATTTCTCTGTTGCTGACTTGCCATTAACATCCTTGCCCTGTTCTTCCCCTGAAGCACAGCCCTGCACCACCTCAGGCTCTGGGGCTGACTCTGCAGCCCTCTGTGATGTCCCACAGAAGGGCTTTAAGTGCCCTTCTGGGGCCAGTCACTGCCTCTGCACCATGGGAGCCTCAGGAGCTGCATCATCCTTGCAGGGCTGCAGCTCTGGCCTGTAGAGGCAACTTGAAAGGAACAAATAGCAATTAAGAGAGGAAGATGTGAAGGAGAAAAATCCAAAAAGCTGCAGACTCACGGCATTTGGTTTGGATCTTAAAATTAGCAAGTACCTCTGGAAGCTTTGGGCAAATGGCTACCTCCAGGTATTACAAATGATGGATAATGTTATGCTGTGTTTGCACTGGGTTTAGGGGATAATTTGACAAGTTTATTGCTTTTGTGGTTTAAGAGACCAAAATATTATGGAACTTCACATCCAAGATATTTCATCATAAACCAAAGCAAGTAAAACTGCAAAGCAAGGGAAGACAACACAAGTAATGCTCAGCTTCAAGATAAAAGATGAAAAGCGTTATAGTTACCAATTAACATTTAGATTGCCTGTACAAAGGGATACCATAAATCCCCACGCCTCAGGTACAATAATTCCTTTTAATATCTCATTGTATCACTGCCAAAAGAGTGTCTCTCTGCTGTGCACCATTTCAAGGAACATTTCTGCACTTTTTGGTTTCCAACAAGTGTTGGTGCATGTAAAAGGCATCAGTCAATGTTTCCTTGTAATCCAACCAACCCCCAGTTTCTCCCCACAGAACCTCTCCAAGAAGCAGCAGAGACAGCTGAAGTTCTACTGAGCATTATTCCAAAGGAAAGGCACCAATTTAATGGCACTGAGTAAATTCAATGTTGTTAATGGAAATAGATAATTTCCCACAATTCTATCCTAAGTTCTGCATAATGCACCCATAAATTTCAGCCACAGACTGCACTGATAGCAGAATATGGCTGAGCCCAGACACTGAGCTCACTAGACTTGTGAGTGAATATCTGAAAAGCTTTTCCACTGTTTTTTTTTGTGTCTCTATCAGGTTTTGCCATTGTAACAAAAGTGCTACTCTGAGCAATTTTTAGTTACAGTACAAAATAATTGGACTTCATATCATGGAGGTTTTGTTGGAAGTTTTATCATAAAATCCTACAGTGTGGTTTGAAAGATAACTAATTTGAAAAAGGATTATCTTGTTAACCAAAAGCACTCCATATTTTACCTCTTGGTTTTGCACAATTTTGCATTTGACACAGAAATGCAGACAATTTTATTATTAAATACAAACCAAAAATTAACAAAAAATTCCAAACAAACAAAAATCTGACCAAAAACAACACCACAAACACAAACTTAAAGAACTCCAAATTAGTAGCCAATTAATTCCTTTGCACTCAGAGTCAGAATTCTCACAACACAAATAGCTCAAGGGGTCAGAAAGATCCCTTGAGCTATTTTCAAATACCTGCACATGTGATCCTCAACAAAAAAAAAAAAAAAAAAGAGCCACACAGCTCAAAGTTTACTTTCTGGAAGAAAAATAAAAATATGGGACCCAACCAGAAAAAAAGAAATCCAGAAGAGAGCAATAAGATGAGCAGGCTGAAAACATGAGTCACAAGGAAAAAGCAGAAGAGCTGAGCAGAGGGAAGCAGAAGAGATGGGTATTGTGCTTCAAATACATAAAGGACTGGTGCAGAAAAGAAGGGGAGATGGCTGATTTCTAAGACCACTTGTGTGAGGAGCAGATGACTCCAGTTCTGCAGAAGAGAGCTGCAGGGACAGCAGTGAATGGAAGGGCTGGGAGCTTTCAGAGTTAGGAGGTTTTAGGAAGATGTTAGGTAAGCACCTGTTAGAGATGACACCAGGTTATTGCTCCTGACTTCAGGCAAGATAAGTACTTTAGGCCTCTTCCAGCCTTGTATTACATGATTTCTGAGAAATTATGTCAGGAAACAATTCATCCCTCAGCTGAACCCAGGCTTGTAGGTGCAATTTGCTCCAGGTTTCTGTCTTAAGCTGCATTTTCATTTGCCTGTTGCCAGAGAAGCTCAGATGAGCCTGCTCAGACCTGACAAAGCAGATATGTGATGCAGGAAGCTCTGATATCAAATATGATGAGAGTTTAATCAGGAAGTCTGCCTAAGATTCTGCAGCAATTAAACCCTACATGAACTCATCCTCAGTGAAATAACCCAGTTGCTCATAGAATCTTCAGTAGGTTTTTTAAGGATGCCTATTAGGCATCAAAAGAGAAAAAGTTAAAAACTGTGAAGCATGAGAAAACAAAACCTAAAATACCTTAAGCATCAATCCTACACATTTCATCTTGGAATGGGTCTCTGGTAGTGAAGAACCCACAAGAATAAAACAAATAAACAGAACAAGAACCTAACCTTATATCTGTACTAGTAACTCAAAGAGATCAAGTCTTGGAGATTTTTGTAGTCTCTGGAACATGGTAGGTTACTTTGCACTGAAATTTATATGTTTGTATGCATGAAAATTGACAAAATATAATCAAGGAACCAAATTCAAAACAAGAAAATTCTGACTTTCTCCCAGATCACTGTATCTTGGTAAGATAGGAATCTAGAAAAATCATGTTATTTGTAAGTTGCTCAAAGAGTCTGTAAAATTCTTGCACATTAAGTTTTCCAGATGTGAAGCTAACATTGATGCAAATAGAATTTACCAGACACCATTAGCAATGGAAGTTCACCAGGACAGGGTAAAAGTGAGTGGGTTTTGGGTTTTTGTTTGTTCATTTGGTCTGTTTGGGTTTTTCATGAAAGCATTCACAGATAAGGAGGTTGATTTGCTTGTGGTCTCCTCAGTTTTCTGGGAAAGAGCTACAAAGGACACTCTGATATCTGCCCTACAACAGGAACCTTGTGTCAGCCAGTGCTGAAGGCTCTGTAAAGAGCAGACCCACACAGTGCAACAAAAAGCAGAGTTCAGAAGACTCAGAAATAAAAACTAATGCTGGCAGTGGCCAGTAGTCACAGAAATAGAGGCAGTAGTTGCCAGTAGGTAAGGGGAACATCTAATTACAGTTTCCAAGATCTTGGGGAAGTTGAGCACTTCCTTGGAGAGTTCTCTGAATGTTCTAATTTTTGCTTAAGAACCATTTGCCTAAATGGCAATCAAAACTCAACTGTTTCCATATCAATGACTGGCTTAAAATCAAGAATAAAATAATTTATCAGTTACGTGTGCATAACAAATCCCTGATATTAGTCAAGAATTACTGACTTTATCAGCTTTGCTGGACTTGCTCTTGCTGATGGAAGCAAAATCAGAATCTGACATGAGATATTTGGGCTAGCTTTGGTTCCAGTTCAGAGCTTTGTTTTCTGAAACATTTTTGGCAATAATTATAGTAGGTTTATAGTTATTGTAACTAATTTGTACTTACATGACTAATTATGAATGAGAAGAATGCTGCTTACAGTACTCTCTCACATCTGGAGAAGACCAGGAGCACAACAGCAGCTGTCTGGATGCTGCCATGAATTTGTTGCTATTTATTCACTGAATGCTGATTCTTTTCCCTCCTGATAAAAGGTCTAATGCAGCCCCATACACCTCCCATCACCCTGCAGCAGTGGTGTGGTGAATTACTGAACAAATCCCATTCACTTGCCCAAGACAGTAAACAAAATAACCACTGAATGCATAGGAACATCTTCATACTAATCATACTGACACCCAAACTGCAGAACCACCCATCACAGAAACCTTGCTTTGGGGTTTTTTCCATTCCTCCATAAGTTCACAGGGAATCAATTATCTCATCTCACCTGCCTGAAAGAATTTTGGGGCAAAATCATTGGGACAAAACAATTGTTTTAGCTGTCCTAAACAATAAAACCCAACAAAAAAACCCCAGCACATTGTCACTGCTGAGGGGATGTTTGATAGTCCCAACTCAAAAATCAAAAATGTTTGGGCTGCAATAATTAAGCACCTTTCCAAATTTCTTTTCCAGTGTTGGTTTGGTTTTTTTTCTCTTGGACATTTTAATTTCCTTTCTCTTGGTAGAAGGATAGGAAGAAATGGGTAAATACTTTCTCAAATCCTTGATTTCTAATAAATATAAATTAAAAATTTACTGTCCAAAGTGTTTTACCACATGCACAACTACACTTAAAAAGGAATATGCTAGCACTGGGTTTGTTTCCATGTTCAGAGGTAATCAACACCACCCCCACAAACCCCACACTCCATTTTGAACTTTTGTCAGAGAAAACAAAAAACAGCTTTGAACTACACAAGTTTACAACAATTAAGCTTGTGAACAATATGGAATGTTTTTCTAAAGCACTTCAGAAAATGACTGTTATTGAACCTGCAGTCTTTGAGGCTGTAATTCAAGTACTACAATCCCAGCCACACAGCTCAGGTCAAAAAGGAACAAGTCAAGCTGTCAGAAAGCAAGTCGATGAATTCTTACATGATTTTCCAACACAGACACGATGAACAAGAATAGAAGCCACTCTACAATGTAACACTCCTGTGCTACCGTTTCTGATCCAAACATCAGCTTTCCCTGCTATTACTGTCTTTCCCAGGTTACAGTATTCTCACATATTTTAATTTATCAGGTTTTCTGACCCCCAGTCTCCTTCCTGCTTCCAGTATATTAGGCAATAGCATCAATTTACTGCCCGTGAGAAGTGTGCAAGAAAAAAAACTCCAAAATATCCATTAAAAAAAAAAAATCCCTAAATTACCCTATGGAGTGAATTGCATGTGAAAAATCAGAACAAGAGAGCTGAGGCTTTAAAAGTTGACTCCAGTGAAAAGCAGACTGGAGAAATTTTTACCCTGTACCATTACCAACACAGCAAATTTTTCACTCAGGTTTTGGAGTTCCACCTTGCAGGGAACTTAAAAGAAGCAAGATTACCCAACCAAGCAAAAGACTGAGTTGAAAATTGAGGAATTCTTGTATTTTGGGGGTTTTTTTTAAGGGTTCTACAACTGCAGTATTATCTAAAGACTGAAGCCAAGTAATGACCTTCAATTGAAATCTCAGATAGGAATCATTAAAAGCTTTGCCTCTTTAATTTCCACAGGAACCAAAAGCTCCAGCCAGCTGAACAAGGGCTCTCTGGTGCTTTTCCCCACCTGTACCTTCTTTCCCATGGAATGCCCAGGCAGAGGGACAACGGTGGCTCCTGCTGTGGTACCCACCCTGCCACCACCAGCTCTGCCCTCTCCACCTTCTGTGCCCTTTCCCAGCCCCTCACAGTTCCCCCCATCTGTTTGGAATGTGGATGCCCAGCAGGCAGGGAGCAGCTCTGCCCTGCAGACAGGCCAGGGCCCCTCTCCATCTCAGGGGATCTTTCCCAGCACACCACAATTAAACCAACATCGTGTCCTGTGCCTAAAGAAGGGGGACAGAATCCCTTCTCTGGGCAATCTCCAAGGGCAAACTGAGGGGACAGAACTGGGACTGTCAATGTTTCTTTGTCAATTATTTTTCCAGACTCATGGTAATTTTTGTGACTGTGCACTGAATTCTGTCCATTTGGACTCCAGATTGCTTGTGCTGCCACATCATGCTTCCTAAGAGTCTCCAAGCAGCACACTTTGCATCATCATTTTCCCACTAGTTTCTATTATTCCAGCATTTCAATTTCCTCCTAATTCATGGAATGAAAATGAGACCTCAAGTTTCTCAAGAAACAAACTGAACAAACACAGACTTAGCACTAAGAGAGACAAGTATTCAGACCTTTTTTATCTTTTTCATCCCGAAATAAACTGTCAGACAACCAGAATTTCTAGTGTGATACAAGGAAACCACAGGGGAAACTGAAGCACTAACATACAAAACCCACAGTGTTTCTCAGCTTCAGCTTGTATGAAACAGCATCACATTCTGGGCCCAGAAATATTATATATCCCCAGCACATATTAAAGGAGTCAACAAAACTAGAGCCTTGTAACCCTAGAATGAATAGACACTTAACCTTGTAATTTCCTCTACATTTACAAATTTGGAAAAATTGCTTCACCCTAACACAGGATTAAGGCTTAGTATTCCCTGAGCACAATACATATATAATGTTTTTACCTCTGTCTTACAGTCACAGTGCAGGCAGCCAGGTAGTGCTGTAAAACAGTTTCTCTGGAATATCTGAGGCTAACAGGATGGCACTGCTGCCTGCTGTGTTTAGGGAAACATGAGAAAAACAATATGTACTGGTTATTTAAAAACAGCTCCAACCTGTATCATCTTTTCTGCAAGATGGGATCCTTTAGAAATGTCTGTGCAGAAACTCTAGAACGACACTGAACCCATTTTCCCCATTAAGGCATTATGTGTATTCCAGTCCTGTAGGACTGTCCTCTGCTCATCAGCACGTCACAGCCATTTTACAAGCAAAATTCTTGTCAGAGTGTGCAAAGGCAGAAGAATCTGTGCAAGATGATTTTGAGTAACAATACCCCAAAGCACTGAAGCAAACTAAGCCCCCAGAACAGAGCAGCCCTCGGTGCTCCTATGGCCACATCCCAGAGAGCCACAGTGCAGAGCAGCATCTTCCACCCCAGCCAGCCACAGCACAGAGCTGATCAATCATGGCTTTTAATCTCATTACTGCCCCAGGGCTTTCTTCTCTCTGAAACAAGTTTTCCTGCTCTTTGGTAGCTTGGGAAACCACAGAAGTGACTAGCATTAAATGACACCATTTGTCTGCTCTATATTCATTTACACACAAACTTTGAGGCAGTTCAAATTAAAGATGATGCTTAATCTGTCGTGGAGCTCCCCACATGTGTCTGCTGCTAGCATTCATCAAACCCCGAGTGACTCCATATCCATTGCATCCCATTAAAGATGGATACAACAGAAAATACTCAGTTCTTAAAGCTGCATTTGCAAAGGAGGTAAGTGCACTGTGGTGTCTGAGTTCAGGCCAATGGTGCTGTTACAGTGAATACACAGAGCTCACATCCAGTCACTGCAAATAAAATATTCCAGCACACTGCTTTGGAAATAAGTCTCAAGATAATACAGCAGCCTGACAGATGAACATTTAACAAGATTCAAATCTCAGGGCCCCAAATCAGTTCAGCTATTTTAAATCATTGTTGTAAATATTGAATATTAAATGAATAAAACTAATTTGACAACAAAAACATTACTTATTTCCTTAGAGCTGTTTTATATTTAATTCTTCCCAATAAAATATCTTTTGTGAGGTTGATGACAGCTCTCTGAAAAGATCTTAAATTTTACAGCAAGTAGTAAGGTAAGCCATCATATCTTCCCACACACAATCTCTCTCAAAAGCAGAAAAAAGGCACAGAAATTAAGGTGTCAACTCTTTGCAGAGCCAGCTGGAATTGCTGCTGAATTTCAACCTACAAGAAAGGTACCTGCACCAGTTTCCACTCCTCTCTTGGTCCAGGTGCCAGTTTGATACTTTGAAAAGGTTTCAGCTGTTTTATCATTCAAGAAAAAACACATCTACAGCAGAAAGAAACCCAGGCTCTGGAGAGAAGACAAGAGGTTCTGGATTCTCACTATTTTTTAAAGTTAGTGCATCAGAATAAATATTTGCCATTTAGAGACCTTGCTACTAACAAAAGCACCCCAAACGAAGCGGGGAATAGTTGTGAAATATTATATGGATGGCAAAAATAACATCTTCAGCTATAAATTTTAAAGAGCTTTTTATTGTATGTTATGACAACCCTCTACAGATGAGAACTGAAATTTGAATCCAAGTTGCCACATTTAATTACTAAATAAACCTTGGACTAAATCTTCGGAGCCAATTTTAATAATTAAAGAATTTCCTCCTACAAATCCTTCCAAAAGAGGAAATTCATAGGGTTTAATAGAACTGTATGGCTTTCTGAGCTCTAGAACAGGGAAATACAAACTATAACTGTAAAATATTACTGTAACATCTTATGTTTATTTAGTATCCATATTCTTTTGTTGCCTGTCCTGCTGCACAGCTGTCTTACTGTGGTCACACATTTCTAAGAGACTCAAGAGTTTTCAGGTGGGTTAGGCTCGAATAAATCCCCAGATTTTACCACTTCCATCTTTAAAGATCAACGTCTGACTTTCAATACAGAGCTGAACTTGGGTTTAAGCCTCATTAAACAGCATCTGAGGCTTTGAAGAAGCTGAAATTCTAAACGAGGGAATGATTTTGTAGGTAAAGATGCAGCCTAGCTGTTCAGCACAGACAAGCCAAGACTAACTTATCAGAGAATATTTTGCTACAGCATGACCAAAATATTGCTGCTGGGTTGGTCAAATCCTTTGTAAGTAAACCTGACTTTTGGATTAGATTATGAGCATAAAATACCTAGGTATGTTAACAGCTCAATTATGCTAAGCTAAGACAATTGCTTCCATTTTCTGAAAAATAGATTGCTCTAAAATATGCTTACACACACAGTCAGGCTGCTGCTACTGCCAACTCTCTTACCACTTTTTAGATAAAAATACATCCTGCTCTACTTCAAATCTGTAAAAGTCAGTGAATGATAGCTAATTGCTCAGTCATGTAGCATGTACAGCTGCAGACCAAATAATGTCTGTTCATTTCCCAAGCTCATGCTAAGTGTGTTCTCGTGGGTCCCTCTGTAATTCCCTCCCCTCCATCCCTTAGCCAGACATGCATCTCTCCCCATCCCCTGAACCAATTTGTTCTATTTTTGTTCCCACTTTAGATTTAAGGTAATGGTGAGCCTTTTGTCCTTGGTCTCCAGACAGCTGAAAATCTGGGTCTGGATTCTTTCATCTGTTCCATGCACAAAAATGTGCCTGCACTGAGCCCCACTGCTTGCTCACAGGGGCCTGACAAGAGCAGGTTTCTCTAGGTACGTGTCCAATGGCAAAAATCCGCATTATGCTTCTAGCATTCGAGTATTTTCAATATTTATGATGCACAAGTGTCTCTTTCAACATCAAGATGATCAATAAGAACTCATCACTTTAACAGGAACATCCACAGACATATGTTAAATATTTCATAGTGCTTATATATTTCTGGGTGCAGTATATTTTCATTCATTTATGTTTGCTAAGCCACAAGACTATGTCTGCATTAGAAGATCACCAAGAAAAGCACATACTTGCTAGGAATTTAATGCAGATACATAAAGGGTATTTTTAGTGTGCTTTTAAGGGGGGTATTCCAGAAATCTAAAAGGTTAATAGTCTAAAATTTTTCTTCAGGTACTTTTGAAAAATCCCACCATTCAAAATTATTCCTCACTGTGTAAATACTTCTACTAGCAATAAGACTTGAGAATTCATATGCTTCAGGCTCTCTGACAACAAAATTTCCATTTCAGTTAAAAAAACCAAACAAACAAACCACAAAGCCAGCTAAGAGAAAAAAAAAATCTACATTTTTTCCCATTCCATGTCAAAGCAGAACTCTATAGAGGACATCAGTGCTTCCAGCTGAAAATCTTATGTTGTCTTTGCAAAGACTGAAGTGAGCAACTGCAGTCAGATGTCTGCAGTGTGGTACAATACAGGTTAATAGTGAGATGTTTTATCTGCATCTCACAATTGTCTTCCACATTATCCTACTGAATCAAAGATCAGCTGGAAGGTCTGTTAACAGTTCTGAGGCATCAGTCCAAACTGAGAGAGGAGACTGCTCGGCTCTGGACATCAGGATTATGCACCAGTGTCACCTACACTGGCTGAGAGGAGACACAATCTGTGTTTCAAAATAACCCAGAGTTACCCAACACTCTCCCCTGAGGTCTCCCACAGCAGCTCTGAGCAGGAGGGAACACAGGAGCCAGCACAGCCAGGGCTGATCCCAGCTCCACCTTACACAGAGGTTATCTCTGTGCAGGATTTATTTGTCATGGTATGTGACAGAGGGGAGTCTGCCTCTTCTGACTTAGCTAAGAATCTCAATTTCAGCACAAAGGGAACACAAGAGGTCCCTTGTAGGAGGGCTAAATTTGACATCAGGAACAGATAAGGGCCTTGCCCAGTGCCCCAAGATTGCAGGAAGCTGCACATCCTCTGAGGCCACTGACTGTGTTTGACCACACTCAGTGTGAAGAACTTTCTACTGACATCTCCTTGAAATTGCCCTCCCTGAGACTTGTGTCTTTTGTCTCTCGTCCTTTCACTGCACATCTCTGAGAGGAGTCTGGCTCTGTCTTCTCTCTAGTTCCTCATTCCCCTTTCTGTGAAAGGCAAAACTGCTTCCCTTGAAATGATAATTCCATAATTCAAAACAGAAAAGGGGTTAAAAGACTGATCAAGAAAATCCTTGACAGACTGCAACAGTTACTTGGGACAATGATACACACACATCTCCCCCAAATTCAATCAAGCAATCAGTTTCCCAGAGCAAGGCAAAATAGATTCAAAGACATTGGGAACTGGCTGCTGCAGTTAGAAATTACTCAGTCTACACTAGGAGAAGATGCTCCTAAAACCTAGCAAAGCTAAAAAAATCACAGAGCAACAGAGGGGTCCGAAGGGAAAATACAGAGTTATTTCATGCACCAAGCTGTTCACCAAACTTTTACATCCTTAAATGGGAAAACTGCAACAGAGCAAAAAAGTTGTTTGTGAGAGATCATGGCTCACTGCTGCCTTAGAACTGGTAACAATATTGGTACTCTCTGGAAAAATAACTATGGCTCCAGAAATATTCCAGACACATTGCAAACATATACAAGAGCAGTCATAACTTCACCACTATTTATTACAAAGCAAAACCTTTTAAGAATACAAGTAGCCAAAGAATAAAACCAAAGTAAAACAGTGCAAAAATTTTTATGTTTTTTTTTTCACAGTATTTATTTATCTGTTAAATTACTCACAGAAAAGGAGCTCACCCCTCTCTTTCCAATGGGAGACTTGTCAGCCAGCAAACTCACAGCTGAAGATCTTCATCTCAAAGAGGCTAAAAGACTAAATTATTTACAATTTAACTATAACCTAATTCCAAAGGAATTGTGCTCATGCAGCATTTTCTACCAGTTTATGCAAGCACAGGCCAGCTGAGAACAAACAAGGCATTAGCTGCATACGATTCCAGATTCCTAATTAACCATACATACCACAACGAGCAGCATCACTGCACTAAACAAGTTAACATGCAAATTATTCTTCTATCAAGCCAATGCTACAGAGAAAACATAGCTTGGAAGCATAGCAGAAGAATCAAGACTCTGTTTTTAACCTCCCTTCATGACTAGGTAATCCAATTTGCTTTCCTAAACATTTGTACAATAACAGCACATAAATGCTAAGACGAGTCTACTGTGTTGCTTTGGATATTGTAAAAATAAAAGTATTAGTGGCAAAAGTTTTGTGCTTTTGAAGAAGTAATCATCTATTTGCACAATCTTCCATATGCTTCATAGACATGCCCAGGGATCACATGTACTTTTCATCCAAATTCCTTCCCATGCTCACATAAGACCTGCCTCTGAACTGAACATAGAATCCATCCAAGAAAATTTTTTTCCAGCACTACAAGTTTATACTCTACAGTTGGATACAAATAATTTAAAAAGTCACCAACAGCATCCTTCTAGAAGAAATGGAACAATCAGGAATTGCTACACCCAGTGGAAAGATGTAATAATTTAAAACAACACATTCAATACAGTGTGTGTACAAACTGGTCTGCATCCAGAAAAACAGAATACCATAGCATGTATTAAAAATGGATCCTAAACCACACTCCCCTCCTACCTCAAAGGCAGGGCTTTAGGCTATATCTGGATTAACAGGAAAAACTGAGTAGGATTTAATTATTCCCTTTGCTGGGATGACAAGAATGGCTGTGGGGCACGAGGGCAGGGAAGCAGGCAGCAGTGCTCAGCAATCCCTGGCTCTTCTGCATCCTGCAGTGCTGCGTGGACCTTATAACCTTCAGCTTAAGCCATTCCCTCATGATCAGAACAGTCAAACTGCCTGGTGCTGAATTACTTTGTCACTGGTAATGCTGCAGGATGGGTCATATCCATCAAACCAAGTAAAACCCTGCACAGAGAGATTTATACTCTGCTTTGCAGTACAACTGCTCACAACAGGCAGGGAGCAGCCAAGACCTGGCACCCTGTGTGTCCCTCCAGAGCAACAGAAGATGAGTCCTGGAGAAAAAGAGGGCAACCAAAAAGCATCCTAACTTCTTTAATGTTCTTCAAAGGGGAAAAAAAACTGCAAAAAAAAAAGGACATGCAACTACACCGCAGTGTTTCACAGCTGGAAAAAAAAACAAGCAAAGCAATCCAGTAGGCATGGATAGAACCACAACATAATCATTTCAAATTAATCTCCATCAGAAGAACTAAATATTTGCTGTCAACACATGCCTGCTTCTGCTGATCTTTTCCTCCTGGAGCACAGGAACTCCTCAAAAGGTGGCATCAGCACTGGGACAGTGTGGCTGGCTACAGAAGACCCACAAGTCTAATTTCATTTCACTGCAGTTCAGAACAGAATGACAGAAGAGGATTGCACTGGGGCCAGTTCTGCCCCTTTTAAAAAACCCAGGGGTGAAAAGTAGACAGATACAAGGATTATTTGGATAGGTGGGTGGGAATACTGTATGAGCTCTCACACAAATACTGGTGACAGACACAAGCCCTTTCTATAATACTGACTATGAGCTGATCTGAATTGCTGCAGTGGAGCTTTGCCCTTCACAGTGGTACAAAACCAGAAAATCTGTAAATCGGGGACAGGAGAAGCATCAATAAAAATAAGTGACTACTTACCATACTCATACTTGATTTGAGCCCTTTGGAGCAAGTTCCTTCCCCTCAAGGAACATGTTTTGTAGAAGCTGTTAACTATCAGCAATCCAAAAGCCTTGGGCAGGACAAATAAACTGATCAACAGCTGATGCCCCTCCACCAGCTGCACAGTGCAGATCACTGATCAAGAGAGACCTCTTGACCTCCCAGTCTAACTCTTACTGCCACACTAGGAGACCTCAAGCACTTTAATCCTGACCTATGGGGCTGCAGCAGGTGCCCAGCAAAAGGCAAAAAGCCTGAGGAGGCAAATGCAAACTTCCACCAGCTGGCAGCAACTCAAGGCAGCATGACCTGTACTTTATAAGTTATTGCTGAAGAGCTCCCAGATGAGCTACATTAATAAAGCTGTAGCCTAATTAAACCACATCCTTCACATCTCATGCTCCCATGTGTCTGGGAAGATCAATGCAAACCAAGGCAACCCAAGTGGGAATCATTAACTGCATCTGTGAGCCACGCCAGATCAACAAACAATTAGACACACAATGTACCAATCAGGACAACAAACCAGCCTTATGGCTATGATCCCATCAGCTTAGCTTTCCTCAAGTGTACTCCCAATTAATTATAAAACATTTATACACAAACAGTGGCATCTCTAAATGTCTACTTTAAACACCATTAACACTGTCAATAGTCTAATTTCTGTATGTAAACAACACAGCCTTGCTCTCAACAGGAATGTCTTACCCCACTGAAACTTTCTGTGCTTTTTGAAAGTACATAATTGCACTGATGTAGCTGTAATGCCCAAAGGAAGTGAATGGGAAATATGTGTAAACATCCTAACCAGGAAATAGGGTTCCCCAAAAAACAGTGATCAATGCATTCAATGAGTATCAGAAACAGGGAATACCTCAATAATGTTCAGGAACCCACTCCACAATCTATTTAAAGTTTTTAGAAGACAAAATAAAAACCACACGTGCTACAGCTCTGCATGGAGCTCACAACTTTCTGCAAAGATCATTGCTGCCACTTTCTGGATGAGTGCATTTACCCATTGCCCAACTGGGTGAAAAGGCTGTGGAGTGCTACTTTTGCTGGGCTGGAAACTGGACCAAGCAGGCAGAGCTTGCCTGGGAGAGCAGAGGGCCCCACACAGCAACACTGATGCCTTTGTCAAGTAAGGAAAAGGTTTCTCATCAAAAAAGGAAAATCAAACATGTTTAATACAATGGGAAAGAAGAGCCTTTAGGAGCTAGAGAAGCACTAACAGAATGAAACCATCATCTGTACACCCTGCACACCTCCCTGCATACCCAAAACTATGAGAAAGGACTTGTCAAAGAAAGCCTTCCCATCACTGTCCTGTGTTGCCCCAGGATCAAATGGCTGATCCCAGAGCACCAACATCCTGAAAAATGCTCTGCTCTTCTCATGTAGCTTTTTGCTACAGCCCCCAAAGAGCCAACACAGAGAATGCATCTCTCCCATTTTGTGAAAGCTGTGACGCATTCAGAAAACAAACAAAACAATAAATAGAATCTCCAAACCCTACCAAAGCTGGATAGTCTAAATTATTACCAGTTACAGACCAGGTGGACTTCTTAGTCTGCAGTACCAAAGGAGAGACATTCATTTTTACTTGCATATTTCTATTGTGTTTATTTGCTTTTTGTTTTTCACAGTGCCTTAAAGTGTCTCCTTTGCTGGCATTTATCAACAAATATTGGAAGACTGGAAGAGTAATAACCACTTATAATTCAATCCAAGCAGTTTCTGTAGATGGACATGGTTATTTTGTTTGCAATACTAAAAATAAAACACTAAAGCAAACAAACCCCCCACAGCTGGATATGCTAGCACTGCCAAAAAAACCAAATAATCCAGATCAATTTAAGTGGCTTGGGATCATATGCTAACTCAGTGAGTCTTAACTCCTAAAGTGAAACTCAATTTTCTGTATAATCAGTAAAGCAGTTAAGTCAATACAGATATTACAGGATACAACACCAATATTCTAGTATCAAATATTTATGTCAATAAATATTGATCATTGTAATAATAGCAATGTATTGTACATTATGGGGCTACCAATCTGAAGTCACTCGTTGGTGAACGAGGACAGAAATGTGGTGAATAGGAGGGAACGAGGTGTACTCTGACCAGAACCATCAGCTGTGTCATCTCTGACTATCAGTGAGCCCTCGTTTGGTGTAAGGATTTAATGTTGCATTTTTCACTTTTATCTGATGGCCCCCAACCATCAGATCACATTTGGTCTGGCAGAACAACTTTTCCATAAAACCTCCCCTCACAGCAGTATCTTTAAAGCAGCAGCATTAGTGCTGTTTAGATCTCAAGATTTTCAATTCTCACATTACCACAGAATGAGGAAATCTGTCCAGGCAGACATTTCAATGAAGGAGCATCGAATTATTTCCTCTCTCAGTGCATCTGTCTTAGAGCAGAGCCTAAAAAGGAACTTAAAACAAATCCCACCCATTTTAAAACTATGGCAAGGTTATGACTTTGCATCTGACTTGCTTTCAGTTCTTTTTCTGAGCCTTACTAAATTTCATTTGGTAACAGCTGTCGTCCCATCTTTAGATTTTAGGAATCTCACTCATGTTAGAACTTGCCAAATGGAGCTCTTGTCCACATAGAAAACTGCAGTAATTTGCTTATCTTCCTGCAAACAAAAGAGTGGAAAAGATGCTCTATCAAAATAAGAATAACCATGCTGATAAAAGTCACTTATACACTGAGATAACTCCTCCATTAGTCTTTTCCTGAAGCTGTCATTATAAATGTACTTTAGGAAAAACAAATCAAATCTAAACCACGTAGAACAGCCAAGCTGATGCACAATGTATTTAGTATTACTGTTTACTTTAGCAGGCAGAAGATGGAAAAAAAAAAATTGACATATTGTTGTACCAACAATGAACACAAAAAGAACAAATAATTAAATAATACACCCTACAACACAGCTACATTTATGGCATTGTTTCATTTGTTACCATCAGAACAATACAGTGGATACTAATGATAATCACTGCCTGAGTGCTTGCTTCCTTTCTTCGTATTTCCTACCTTATTTCTCCTTCTCTCACAAAACATCCAGAGTTATCAGTATGAACAAGGTAAATCTAAATAAATGATTAGAAGACCAGAGATAGAATCCAGAGGTATCTTCCTCACAAGTAAAACCAAGAGGAAGTGAGGAAGTGTCAGCTCCAAATACTGCACCACCGCCCAGGGCAATTCTAGAACATATCTGGGGAAGCCAAGATATAAACAACACGTTTTTGTTGTAAAAGCAACATTTAAATAGGTGTGCTCTGAAGGAAGAGAAACAGCAGGCTGGAAAGGAAGACTGACTAAAATTAATGGAAAACTTGCTCGAGACTGACATAACAGGATAATTGTCAGATAATTGTAAGAAGGCTTCACACAGAGGGAAACACAGCCTCAAAGCTGCTCCAAGGTCAGCAGGATTTGGGCTGAACACTTTGGGAAAGGCAGCCTCTGAAGCTCATTGTAGTTACATGTTCTCAGCTCCTAATCTGAAAGGAAGCTCCTTTTAAACTTGCAACTGAAAATGATGGGAGCCTGCATTTTTTTATCGTTATTTTTTCCTCCTCTGGCAGACGGGGAATTGCTATTCAGTAGTTTTAGGCATTAAGTAATTCTGAGGTGCACAGGACATTTTAATTAGGCCGACACTGTTTTATACATTGTATTGATTTTGCCCTTTTTTGGCTATTAATTGATTTATTTTTTCCAGCTGAGGATATGAATTTATAATTGATTTCTACTAAGTCAAACAGTTGAAGGATGATACACCTACTGCAACTTGATGTTTTCCCGTAAAACGCCACCAGGGAAGAAAGTTCCCATTCTACCTGCTTTCCAGGTGAAATGGCTCCACAACTGCAGCCTGAGCTCTGCAAGAAGCCACAGCCCTGGATTACTGCCACAGAGCAGTGTGCTCCCTGCCAGCCAAGGAAGGTACCTGTGCCCATCAGGAGGATGGTAGCTTGTAAACACAATTCATCACCTCTGGCAGTCACTCGCTGTGTCAGAACGCTCACATCTTTTTCTATTCCAAATCACTGTGCATAGGACAGTGTAAATAAAGATCTTTTAAATCAGATCTTTCAAATCTGATCCTCTTCTTCGGCTTTTAGTAGATCCAGCAGAGATGCCAGATGAGCTTTCCATTAATCCTTTTAGAATAGGATTTCCTCTCCATCAAAGAACATTGCATGAGGGGTTCTGTGCTCTGACCAAGGTTTTCCATGTTGACAGAATCAGATGCAAGGTGCTAGTGCCTGCTTCTCCTCACTGTATCTCACCCAAACTTATCACTGGTGGATCTTTGTGGAAATCAACAAATAGTTGCAGAGGTGCCTTTATTTATTTTTTTTTCTCAAAGAACACGATCTTTTGGAGAAAAACAAAAAGCCAAATCTCACTATTATACAACAGTCACATGCTGCATGCTTGTTACCACAGTTATAAAACCTACTGAAATCGGCAAGTTAGTCTACCAGTGCTTCTCAGTGGGTATAAAGTTGTTTTTAGCTACTGGATGAGATTTCAGCAATATCTTTTAATTAACTGTTTGGAAATTTCAGCCACCCAATACTGGGCATGTCACTTCTAGAAGGGAGATATTGATCTGCTCAGCTGATCATTGTAAGGATGGTATAGCTCCAAAAAGGGCAATTAGATGTTTGTATCAGAACACTTGCGAGTCTTCCATGAAGAGCCAGAGAACTGGCTGGGATCCACTGGAAATCTGCCCCTGGAGCACTAAGCACAAGAGAAGTCCCACACAGACAGAGCAGGGAGATGTTCTGTTGCATTAATTGCACTTGACAGGAGGATGACCTGGGTCTGGCAAAAGGAAAACTCCAATTTCCAAGTGAGCCTGACACAGTTCATTTAGTCTTGGGAGAACCTCCAAACTTGGACTGAGCCATTCTGAGCATCAGCCTGGCCAATTCCCTTTATGAAAACAGAAGATGGTGAAAGTTTGCACATGAAGGATTGTTAAGAGGAGGAATCCTCAGCTAATAATGGCCATTCTTTCAGTACTTTATTTTCACTGATGCACTGGGCAGAGCTGTTATTGAACCCAGGGTGGCAGAATGAACTGCTAATATGCTGCCAAAGGCTGCAGCTGTTACTCACTTGATGAGTCATGAAAGCAACACCACTGAGTGGCACTTCAGTAACTCAGAAGAGAGATGGGAGTCAAAGCTTCTGGGTGTAACAACAGCAGAAAGACCTGCAAGATCCTTAGTTTTGCCAACATGAAACCTTCTCTCAGCCTGTTACAGCACAGGTGGAATGCAAGTTAATACTACAGTTTATTAAGTAGTTAATAAATGGGTTGATTTGCAAGGAGTGTTTCATTAGATCTGCCTACACTGAGTCAGACAAATGTGCTACATGACACGCAGTGAGAAAAAAGTTATTTTATATATTCAGCAACAGGACAGGTCCTAGTTGCAAAGTAACTTTAACCCTAACAGAAACCATCTAAGCAAGGAATTGCCATGTTAATACTACATTGCATTTTTAATCTCTACTTCAATCAGGAAGTGTAAAGAACTGTAAATATTTGCTCTTGTAACAGGTAACACGATCTTTTTGTATATCAGACTTAGAAGAAAGTTGATTTAACAGGACTTGCACCTGCTAATGGTTTCCCATTGCATTCCTACTCTAAAAACTCTAATTTTCTCAAATATTTTCATTTATTTTGCAGCATAATGTTTCCAGCTCCTCTTCGTATTTGTTACACCCCAACTGCACAATACCCTGCCTTAACCCATGAGTCTGACTCTTCTGACCTCCAACAGCCTAAGGAAAGAACACAAAAGGCAGCACCAACACAGTTCTCCCCCTGTTCTAACATGACATCCCATTTTGAAGCTCCGTCCATCACAAAATTAGAGTTTCCATCCATTGATGCAGCTAAAAGAAGTAGTAGGGGAGAGAGGATGAAAAGAAAGGGTTCCTCAGCAATGCCACTCAGAGCAGCAAAATAAAACAAACAGCCAAACCACTTGCAATAGTAACAGTGTATCCAGGCAGAGAGTGAATCACTAACAATTTCTTGGAGCTTTATCAAGGGCGAGACCATTTTGTAGATTAATGTAAAATGAGAATGGAAATAATGCTTAGAATTTCAATAAGTCTTTTAATTTATTGCTTTGAATCTAATGCATTTAATAGAAAGTAGCTGTCTTCAAGGCAAGGTCTTTGGTGTTTGCATTTAGGACATTGTCCTCTTTTCATATACAGGTAAATAATAAGACTGAAGTGTAATGTTCATTATCCATTTTCACTAGGAAGAATTCAGCTTAATGTAGCAGCATTGACAAAGCTCTCCTGCATCACAGTGTCTAAGGCTAAGGAGAAAATAGACAGATACATTTTAAACAAGATGTTTTCCTTGCTTACTACACATAGTTTTGAGAAATTGCATTTGGGGCTCATTTTTGGTGGCTATGTATCAGGTTTGGATGAAGATGTTTAAATGCATTTGTGAATAATTAGTCGGGAAGTGTTGATAATGAGGACAAAATGGAGAATGAGTATCCTCAATATTCTATGTCTCTTCAAAAAGTAGTTGGGTGTGCAAGTCACAAATGTACAGCAAACACCAGGATTACCACCAGCGTGCTGAGGGAATCCTTGGGCCACTCTGCCCAGCAGGATCCTTACAACCTAAGGGGCTGAAAATGCTACAATTTCAGCCTAAAATGCTGGAATTTCAGCCTGGACAGTGACTGTCCTAAACCAAGTGCTGAAGCAAAGGCTTCTCTCACACACAAAATACTGACCTTTGAAGTGGCCTTTGGCAATGCACAACTCCAGCAACACAAATCTCTGCCCCCCACTGAAGCACTGAGCTGTGCAGCTGAGCTGCCTGAACCCTTCCCAGTCACTCCTGTCATGTCTTCCATCAGTGGTTAACACAGGCCCAAAGAGAAGTCAGAAAAGAAAGGAAAAGGAATCTATGGAAGCAACATATGCAGCCTCAGTATGAAGAAAGAAGCAGTATTTTACAGAATATCAGTGGAAGAAATCCATAAATTGCATGAGATCAGAGATCACAAACCACTGTCATTAAACTAGAAAGATACAGAACTCAATTTGGAAAAATAAAACATTGGCAACCTCAGGGACACAAGAGAGAATTGAGCTGTGAATGTTTAAAACTCAGCATATTAAATGACTATGAGACAAAAATTTAATCCCAGTGTTCAGCAAATAGGGACAATACAAATTAGTATTGCTGTTTCAAATACTAATGTTGCCCCATGTATCAAAACATTACCAATTCTAAAGCTTTGTTACAACATTTTATTACTTTTAAGCAGAGAGACCAATAAAAATAGCACAAGAACTCCTGAGCCCATACAAAACCCAGCTAATTAACTGCAGAACTAGAGGTATAGAGATACCCACAGTCTATTGATGGACAAGCATAGCTTTAGGCCTGAATTCTAAGTCCCAAATCCTCTTAGATAAATTCCTCTACAAGCTAGGGAGCTCTGTGGCATAATGCAAACACCAAATCCAGAGTTCTGATAAAATGCCACATAAAAGTTAAGACTGGTTTCTGACGTGTATCAAGATATGTATTTCCACAGCTTAGCCTAATTTTTCTCCCATCATCTCATTTTTTCCCTCCTGTGACACGCCACTATTTTCAGAAGAGCTTGTTCATTTACATGAGCACATACACAGCACATTTAGCATATTTTCTTCTAGCTGTTCCCTGGGAATGAAAGTCAAAATCTGGGAATTTGGGACGTGCCTTTAGGGCATTGCTCTACGGACTGACCATGGAGATATCCTGTCAGAATTCTGTTCTCAAGTGACACTTTGTCCCCTTCGAAGTTTGCCAGCATTATTCAAAGCCAAGGGGTCACTGAGGGAGGGGGAAAGAGGATCTGAACTCCTGAAAACAGAGAAATGAGACCCTGCTTAAGGGAACAAGCATGTTGTTAAGTTAATATGGTGGGCTCTTAAGGAACAAGGAGAATTCTTGGGGATTGCTTTGGAGAAATTTCTAATCTTTCTATTGCCTGTTCTATGCTTAAGGGCCTGTTTGCTTGAAATGTCTGTTCCATCATCTACTCACAGGGATACTTTTCTTTCTATTTAAAATAAAAGTCTGCTAAAATGTTCAAATTAAAAAGTCAAAGTCCACATAAGCATGGCAAACACATAGGATCTCCCTGTGAAAGGGAAGGAGAATGCCTGGACAGGGGATCTCTTACAAGGCAGCAGGAGTTGCTCTGGAATCCACTGGGAACTCCGCATCCTTTGCGACTCCAGCAAAGGCAGACAGCAAACAGACAGGCACATTATCCCTTCTCAGTACTATTTACCCATCCCTGCATTCCACAGAGAAGCAAGTGACCTTCTCTTGTCCCAAAGGCTTTATCAACTCTGATAAACAGTTCAGTTACAAAACAGGGAAGCTGTTTAGGAGGTGATGATTTATTGGTCCAATCTTCTCAAATATATAATTAATTTCTTTCCCCCCTGTTGATGCAACCAACAGTCAAATCCAAACCCCTGTGTTTTACTGTCTCTTCCAGTTTCTGTAATAAACATAGCTTCCTCCTTCAGAGTTCATAATTGAATCTGGTGTCTATATAACAAATATAAGAAACTATAAAATTCTGCTCCCACAGGCAAATCCAACCAGCGTTCACAGTTTGGAAATAAAACTCCAACATGCATGAATATGAGCTCTTACACTGAGAATCTGCAAAATGTATTTTGCAGTATTTTCACCTTTTTGTTCAGAAAACACACACTGTCTGCTCAGAAGATTGTCCACAGCTCTCTGACACCAAGCTGAGGTGTTCTTTAGAAGGGCAGGCAGTTACCAACAAGCAGAGAAGTGGTCCAGCCCTGCTAAGGGTGTTTGTTACAAATTAGAACACCATGAATTCCCAATTTTTCTACTTTTACACAGTCTAACAGCGTTTGCTACTTATGATTTATGCTGAAAATATAACCAGAGCTAACTCAAGACTAGAAATGCAGGAAGTGCTGAAACATCTCAAATGCAGTTGTATACTGCTGTGTGAATTTTGCAGACACAAACAGAAATTACCCATAGCTAAAAAGGCAAAAAAAGCTTTATTGATGGAAATATAGACCTGTACTATTGTGCACACTCCCATCACCACTGACAGAGGATCACTGCAGGAAACTTCTAGACCTGTGGGATAACAAAGTGCCCAAAGAGGATCAGATGAAACACAAAATTAATGCTTCAACCACTCATCCAAGGGCCAAAAAATCCAAGAACATACACTTGACCATTGCTGCAGAGACAGCATAGAGGCTTTCAAATCTCTTCCAGAACCATGTTTGCTCAAAGACCTGCCACGAGGTAGAGATTCCTTCCCTTATTAATACCACACCTTCTACACCTTCCCTGTAAATTCAATAAGATGTCACAGGTAAAACCCACTGCTGAGGGCAGCAAGGCTTAAGCACTGTTTTTTTAGGCACTGTTTAATAAGAAAAAATAAACAACAGAATGATTAACTATTATTTTCAAACCTGGAAGACTGGGTTTGGTCTTCTTTTAAAATGCCTTAAAAATACAACAGATCATCCTAGAACACAGGAATCCTGGTATCAGTGGTAGGCAATGTCATATTTACCAGAAAGTACAGAGAGTTCAGAGATGCTGAAAAACTCCCAGACAATAATAACCCCAGACAGATTTCTTGCACTTCACCATTTGTGAAGTGGGGACCAAATATCTTCCTGTAATTTGCACAGCTGAATATTCACCTACTGAATCAAACAACCCCCCTCCAAAAGCTCATTAGTTTCTTCAACTAAACTTTGATCTTTTGAGCTCCCCGTGGTTCCACCTTCTGAGCAGCCCAGGCAGTAACAAACACAGAGCTCTGTCCCATCGTGCAGAAGGCACAGAACAGCTCCCAGAAACTCCAGCTGTTTCCCTTTCCTGTTCCCTCCACTGGAGAGGGAAAACACAACCCCAAATTTCAACCTCTCTCAGGTAACACAGAGCATACTGACATTTATCCTATCCTGGGATGGTTTTTACTATTTACTAAAAGGAATGAACTTAGGGGAAACAGCAGCTACCCCACAGCAGATGGGAAAGGCTGGGTACTCTATCCCTGTACCATAATGTTTTGTGGTATAAAATATGTCCAGTGGATAGAACAATTCATGCTGAAACATGCACAATATCAAGCCAAGGGGGAAGGAACAGTTAAGATTTTTTCTGCTACAGCAGAGATTTAAAGAAGGTTAATACAGATGTCACCCCCTGGTCTGACAAAGACATTTGTATGTCCAAAGAACTGAAACAACACAGTGTAATTGAGATGAAGCACTGGGTCACCTCCTAGGTAAGAAGTGAAAGAGAGAAAAAAAAGGGAAAAAAAGTTTTGGGGGGAAGTTGGTGGATTCCACCAGGGAAAGACCCCTCTGTAACAGATGCAGACACTATGTTTACATACAAACTGTGAGGGATTCTGCAACAACTATTACTCATTAATTGTCTTACCTTTGCTTGCACATAATGGATTGCTTTCAGTAGTAGTTATTTGTTACCCTGAGATGCTTTTTTTGCCACATCAACTGTGAGACAGCTAATTATTTTACCTACTTTTCATCTATCTTTCCAGCCTCTCACTTCAGCTGCTGTTTTGCTATCAAGTTTTATTATGAATCTTGCCATAATTGGGACTTTCAACCAAGCACTAACAATGAAATAGTGGCATAACATTCCCAGCTTTCATTTAAAATCACCACCTTGTTGACTGCAAAGACTGAAATGTGTTAACCAAATGAATTCAATAGCTTCAAAGAACAAAAGGAATTACTGCACCTTCACTGGATTTCTAAGCTTTTGACCTGAGACGAATGGAAAAGAATTATAAGAATTCACTGAATACTGAATATATATATATATGTATGAAATAATACCAAATGCTGAAAAATACTGAAAGTACAGAAGGTACTGTTTTTTATTCCCCTGTGAAGTTAACTGCTTCATTTCACAGATTCTGCTTCTCACGTGGATCTAAGAGCCCTGCAGCACAGACCCTTTCCATTTGCACCAGCACATCCTCACCAGAGCCCAGTGCTGATCCCAGCAGCAGCTGATCCTCTGGGCAGATCCCTGTGCTCCTCAGGGGCATCAGAGAGCCAATTCCATGAGGAATGGTCAGGGGTGAGAGCAGCTGGGCTGGCAGGTCAGCTGGCTGGCTCAAAGTGCCTTCTAATTCCCTGTCACCCGGGCCAGCCCCCGTGGCACTCCCAGCAGCGTTCCCATCACCAGGACAGGGGCTTTGCCAGCAGAAGCAGGCAGAGCATCACCAAAGCCCTGTCCCTTTCCTCATCCAGAATCAGCTCTGATTCCTGTGCTCCCTGCTCTCCAAGACCACTGGGAGAGACTCCAGAGCAGCTTCCCAGGGGATCAGAAACCCCTGTGCAGCACAGCACCCAGAAAAACAGAGCCCAGGCCTGGCCTGCTGGCTCTGCTGTTATAGAAGTGTCCAGTGCTAACAATAAATGACTGTGCACAACAGGAGAGCTCTGCCAGGTACAAACTTTTGAAGCACGAGGTCTTCTGTCAGCCCCAGTTCTAGCACAGTCCAATCTCACAATCAGAGAATTGGCTCAGTTTACAGCAAATTTTAAGGTTTTTTAGGTTTAATTAGAACACCGTCTGCCTGAAGTTTTTCTGATGACTAAAAGAGCCTAGAAGCAGGTTGAAACATATGGTACTAAAGCAGTGCTGGAATAATAAAGCAGACAGACTTCCACAGAAGGCTATGGAATAATTCACATCATCTTTTTGCTAGTAGAACATTTAAAGAATGATTATCCTTTATGAAATCCACAGAGCTTCTGTTACAGGAGCAGCATCAAGACCCCAACCTGGCAGCTGCCTGTACTGTAAAATTACTCAGGAGGATCTCTATAAAGAGCAGTCTGGAAGCAAATGAGCAGCAATAATATTAAAATATCTCCTCCTAAAAAAAAAAAAGAAAAAAAAAAGGAAAAAGAAAAGTGTAGCTGCACTGTTCAGGTAGGAAGTATCATTATTAAATACAGAACCCACTAAATAAAAATTGGACATGTTACTTCTATATGTACATACAATGAATGGATAAAAACCCAATTATTCATCAAGATATATATTTTTCAGATCTATGACAAGGAATTTATAAGCATGAAGGAAAATGTAGTTTGCAAATTGATTAGGTCAAATGACAATATTCACATAATTTTACAAACAGGAGACTATCTAATATTAAAACATGAATGCACACATTGTTTATATATGCAGCCAGCACCTTGGCAATAATTTAGTGATACAAGATTTCTGTATCCCATGAATTGCTGTGTAATGTTCTACATGAAAGAATAACATGTCTAATTTTACTCTGAAGACAAAGGATTTGTCATGCAGAAACGTTCATTAGATTTAACCATTACTAAAAAACAGGGTAATAAATCATGATTTTGCATCAAATGAAGAAGCAGCACCTTTCCTAGCTTGGTTGTTCAGTCATAATCATGATAAATGGACATTCTGGGACAGGTGAATTTTAACAAGCATTCAATACCCTTAGATTAATTAGATTTTTGTTTTCTAGTTTTTGTTCTCTCTTCCTCTATGAATGAGAGACTGGAGTTGAAAGCAACATTGAATTAACAAGTGTTCATTGTTGCATTAAAAAGCTGTTTGCTGTCACAAGGAGTCCTTCAGAAGATTCTTTCGTTCTGATCATTCTACCCTTCCACACAGGAAAAGAGCACATACTGAGAGAAACCTGGATTTCATTTTAGCATTGCAACCATAAGTAACAAAATGTCATCCTGAAACATACATATGGGTGTTTTCACTCCGAAAAAAACTAAATTCTGGCACATTGTGGACATAGAGGCAAGCAAACATTCTTTTCCCCATTCAGTACTGTAGAGTCTCCTGGTACTTGCTGCATCACTGAATCTTTGTGGGATGGGACAGAACAGGAGCAGCAGGCAAAAGAAAGCTGGGGGTGAAATATCTTAACATTAAGCCCGATTTGTTACTGTGACAGGACATACAGGACAGCAGCTCAGTAAATCCCCAGCCACTCAGTGAGTGAACAAGTCCATCCTGGCATATTTGGCTACCCAGAGGTTTTTTCCAGGAGCTGAGGACTGCAAGTCAGCAGGTGTGACTACAAGTATGATGACATGAAAGCCTGAAGAAACTATGTTTGGGCATTTAATTTACATGTGATCATAAGTACCCACCGTTATCTCCCAAATGAGGTGTTCACAAGAGGGCACTGGGAAGGAATAAAAGCAAAACCAAACCAAAAAAAAAAAAAAAAAGCCCCACTGAGCTATCTTCAGAAAGTTACATCTGCCCAGCCTGGATAAAATGTGGAAGGGGCCCAGCATCGACATGGGAATTGAATTATTTGTTTAGTTTGAGATTTGCTGAGGAAAATGGAATCAACCTTCTATCTACCAAGTGATCTGTCAGGACAGGACGAGCTGAGTCAAACTGCTGCCTCTGCTGACAAAATGTTCTGTGGATTGGTAGCAAGGAAGAAAAAGCTAATATCATGCCAACAAATGTTCTGATTTAAAATAGCCAGTCACAGGAAAAACTATCTTGGAATACTAATTATCCAAGAGAAGAGCAGAGATTGTCCTAATTCCATACTACAGTGTATGCTCAGTGCTATATCCTGAACAAATGTGAACAGAGCTAATTTAGGACCATGCCAAAGGAGCAGACAGCAAAATCCCTTGGGCACTACTGAGGATTAACGTGGTCAGCAGAGTCAGAAGATGTCTTGAACAGAAATGAAATGGAAGAGAAGGAGAAATAGATAAGTTATTAAAGAACACTGATGAGGAACATGTTGTCCTGGACCATAAGAAAAAACCTTGCAAAGCTTCACTCGTAATGAGAATGTGTTTAATCACTTACACAGGTAAATAATCACCAGCTATTCCAGAACATTGGCTAGAGACAAACATGCTGGAAGCAGGCCAGATGCTGAAGTTCCTGGAAAGCACTGCATAGCTTTTATTGCACACACAATATGAATATTAAATGAAGAAAAAAGAGACCAGGTCAGACACCATTTGCTGAGTTTCCTTTTGAAACTAAATTCACACATGGATTTT
Organism: Rhipidura dahli; assembly: GCA_013399225.1. Classification (NCBI taxonomy): domain Eukaryota; kingdom Metazoa; phylum Chordata; class Aves; order Passeriformes; family Rhipiduridae; genus Rhipidura; species Rhipidura dahli. The sequence continues at coordinate 152,013 of VXAC01007837.1, forward strand.
AAGGGTTTAACAAAAAATGCCTAATTTCAGTGTGAATTCAAAAATAATTAAGATGCACAGTGTACCTACAAAAAGGCTGATTGCTGTAGGAAATTCACCTTGAAAACCTGGCTTTGGGGAGCTCCATGATCTACAGTCACTGCTGTAGTACTTGGATGTTCCCTTTTTCCACATACTCTATGTTACTATCCAGAATGGATACCAAAAATTCCAGAATAGCAACCCTAACAAAGAAGAACAGTCCTTGATTGCAGGATCTTAACTTCTCTCTTAAAAACAAAGGCCAAGGAAATAAAGAATTTAAAGAGCAAATCTCTGCTAAATCTGATGCTCTCCCAAACTTGTGTTTTTTCAGTTACACTGATTTTATGATATTCTGCTATTTATGATATTATTATTAACAAGGCTCAGAAATGCCATTTCCAGGATTTCATAATTTCAAACTGTTTTTTTTTCAACATCTATACAACATACTGATCTTTTAAGCTTTGGAATCCCAGAAAACTTGAATAAAACAATACTTCTGCCACTTCAACTAACATCTCAGACCTCCAAGTTATACATTTGATGTCATTCAGGAAAAAACCCATCCAGCAGATATGACATCCCTGATGCTAATGTTAACCAAGATAAAATGCTGTAACTTGACAAAGACAAATGAAAACCAAAGCATTCCCTCCGAGGCAGCAAACGAAAAGGCAAAAGTCTCCTGCAATTGACCTTAACGAAGTTACAGTGCTGGTGTATTAAACCAGACAAATCTATCTGAATAGAGTTTCATGGTTCAGAGTTACATGTGCAGAAGTCATGAAAATAAGAGTTATTCCCACAATTGTTTAACATGGTTCAGTGGCTTCCTCACACAGAGGGCATCTTTGTCCTCTCCTTCAGCCAGTGCTGTATCAGCTGTACCCACATGTGTGTGAGCAATGATAAGCAATTATATAGACTTTACAGTGAAAACTATTAAATTAGAATTGTGACTGCAGTTCAGCAAAGTAATATTGCTTTGCTAATTAACAGTACAAAAGGCTTAGAGATTTCCTCTGAAAGGAATGCTGAGAAATTAAGCGCACGTTGTTGTCATTGTGCTGTTTAACACTGCTCTTGGTCTTAACCAAGGACATGTAAGTTTATTTTATCTATGTTAATTACTATAAAGCTAAAAATCAACCTGAGACCCTGCAGTTATGCAAGATAGTCTATATTATAAATAGGACATTTATGCCAGCCTACGTATTTTATGGCCCTTTTCTAACCCCAATTACCTATAACTTACTAGTTTGAGGAAATACCAGGATCAAGGGCATTGCACTGTTGCTTAATGATCAGAAATTATGAAAAATTTCCTTAATTACGAAATTTTAGGGTACACATTTACTACAGAGTTCTCCTTTATAATATGGGCTGAGCTTTTCTCCCCAGTTCCCTTCTGCCCATAAATTAAATCATTTCAGCCAAACTTAATGATTCTTTAAACCCTGACAGCAGCTTGACTGGGACTTCCACTAAAACTACAGATAATTGCAGGCCAACATGCTGAGTGAAGAGCACCAAGAATAAACATTTCTACCCTGGTATCTCCTAAACATCTTAAATTTTTATGTATTTTACACATGCACTGACACAGGCTTAAAAGAACATGAGTCACATAGACCAACAACTTCCAACACCCCAAAACTAAACCATGCTTTTGAGGCACCTCAGTAAGGCCAAGGAAAGGCAGCAGCAAAACAATCTCATGCACTTTTTAGTTAATGTAGCATTAAAGTTGCATATTTATTCACACACAGGAACTGCAGGGATGGGAAAGGCCATTTACTAATCTCAATTAGGCCAGTGTGAACCTGACAGCAAAGATATTTGTGATTTACATCAATGCAAGTGCTATCAACAAAAGATTTATCATTGGGATGTTCAGACAATTCCCCAAATACCAACTAATAAAAATACATCTATTCATGAGGCTTCCATTAGTAGTGTTTCACTGTACGTTATATGTATTAGATTAAAAGCCTCTTCTTCAAACCTTTCCTGAGTAAATGCTTTCTTTCCCTCCATCAAAAGAAGTAACAGATGAAAAAAAACCTGCAGGAACCAAAGTTTCCAGAGTCCAAGTCTGCAAGTACAAAAACCAACCAACCAAACAAAAAGACAAAGTAAAAAATCCACCTCACCATTCTTGTATTTTCTCTATGGCTTCTCTTGTACACTAAATTTAGACTGTTTATAAACCAGAAAACAAACAAACACCCCAAACCCAGTAAGTTCAATTCAAAGCTCTATATTCAAGTTCCCTGTTCCACACCACTATCAGAGCTGGCAGCATTTCGAGTACTTTATGCTCAGGTTTGCTTTGGTGTCCCATCCCTCTGGACATAGGAACACACAACCCACCCTGGGAGCACTCAGCTCCTTTGGGAACCCAGTGACATGTGGGTACATCTTGAGAATCCTGAGTCTGTCAACTACAAGCCAGAAAAATTGATTACTTTGATCACCAAAGGTACATTTGCATGAATGAATTTTTGATTGTAGCAAAAACTGTTAAGTCAGGATCCACAAAGCAGAGCAAAGAAATGGATTAGTCACCACAGCTTCAATTAATGGTTTCAGTTCCCAGTGGCAAATCAATGTCCATCAGCCCTGACTTTCTTGACAAACACAGGCAGGCAACACCATCTATAGCACTTAAATTACAGATCTTGTAAAATCTGAGAAGCAAGAATTGACAGGAACATCTGATTTTTACCTCAGGACAATTTATAAATTATACTCTGCTCTTCTGCTCCATCTTGAAAAGCTTTGGCTAGAAGGGTAGAATAATTCAGTATTGCTGAATGTAGAAATAAGCTCTGGGTAATTATTATCTTAAATCACGTTTATGAGCTCCAAAATAAATACACCAGCTTCTTCTTTGATTTGGACTAATGTCTACTAAACAATTTAAATCCAGTAAAATTAGGATACATGTAGCTTAAAAAAAAGTTTGAATGAAAGGCTGTGGGGGCTGCAGAGAGAACCTGCCAACAGAACCTGCAGTGGTGGTCAGTTATTTTAAAGAGCTACTCAAGTAAAAAGCACCAGAGAACACGAGGAAATAAGGCACAAACTCACACATCACATTTAATTTCCACATTAAGAACAGAAGAGCTGTGATATAACAAAGGCCAGAGGAAGTTTTAGGGAAAAATATTAAGTAGCAGATGTGGTGTCTTCTAATGTAATTGAGCAACTTCTTCCTTGGCAATAGCAGTTGGAGTGAGCCATCCTACTACAGCCTTTTCTGCATCACAACTCATTTGTGCACTGTAACAAAATGGCCCAGGAACCAGGAAATTATGGAAGACTGAATTATTTTTGGCAGTTGTTTGAGTTAACTGCAAAGACCTCACATAAATTTTGTGGAAAGAGCAATGGAGCTATTTTGTCTATTTGGAGTTTTTTATGAGCTTTCCTACCACACAGCCATCAGTAGTGACTGTTCCAATAATGTGTTTCTCAGTCTCTATAGCAAGCATTTTCTAATTAATGACAAATATATTACCAGCAGGATGAAAGCTGTCATTTATTTACAGGTGAAACATTTTAAGTACAAACTGCTCACAAGAGTTGCATGTTCACAGGAGTTTAAATGATGTGGAAATGCACTTTAAGGAAAAACCCAAAGCGAGGCTATAAAGAAATTATTTATTCCATCAAATAAAATGGCAAGAGGACCTGTATTAAAACAATTATTGAACTGTTGTATTTGCAAACTTGACCATATATTTCTTAACACAATATGAAAGGTTTGCTTCCCAGCAACCTGCACTCCTGTAAATACTCAGAAATGTGCTCAGAAAGCAAGAGAATTGCACAAATGGAATAAAGCTGTAGGTGACAAAGAGCCAGCATCTCACTGATGCAAATAAACCCCTCAGTAAGAATGTGTGCATACAGTCAGCAGCACACACCCAACAGCCTCAGCTTGTGCTGGTTCTTGAATACAAACATGTTTCTATGTCATCATCAGAAACCATTCTGGCACCAGTGTTGATAGTGTTAATAAATTAAAGCAAGTCAAGGCCAGATGAGAGAATCTAACAGGTCCCTTTTGACCTTAACAAAAAGTTAAAAATGTATTTGAATGTCAGCTTTTTGTATTTAAAACTGAATTGAGGGTAGCTTTGCTGCTCGTTTTGTCTCTGCCCCTCTCCCTTTCAGGAATAGACAGAACAAGCTGAAATGGTGAAAGTACTTTTACACTGTTATCTAAAGAAATATATTCAGGCTGGACTTCCAAGAAAAAAAAAAAAAAAGCAGTAGCCTGAGAAGCCAGCAAGTGTGGGAAACGCCACTTTGGGAGAACTCCCAAACTCATAATTCCATTATTACAAGACACAATAGCCCCTGTTCTAAGATGTACAACACCTGCTCTACGGCACATAAAATGAATTTCCTGCAATATCCACCACATTTCTCATTGTGAGATCTTATTACAGCTCGTATAAGAGTTCTGTTGAACTATTTCAATTTTGTATTACAGCAATCAAAATACAGTAAAAATGAGAGGCTACAGTCTATGGCAGGAACATACAAATAGTCTGACAAAAATCTCCATAAATCACCTGCTCCATCTCCTGTGCTATTGAAAATCAAGAATACCCAAGACAACCCCTGACAGATGTTTTCTTAACACTTCCTTAAGAAAAATTCTCTTAGGATGCCCTACCACACTCCCAGGTGCCTGGTTCTGCTGCTCCACTCTTTTTACAGTGGAAAGGTTTGGGGTTTTTAAATACCTTCCTTGTACCTTCTTTCTACAATTAAAGCTGATTGCTTCTTGTTCTAGCCTCAGAGACTACAAAAACAAAGAAATCACAATCTTCTTTGCAGCATCTTTTACAGACTAGATATTTGTTACTGTGGTTTTCTTCAGCCTTTTTTTTCCTAGAGCAAAATAATCTAATTTCCTCAACCTTCCCTCAGAGGTTAAATCTGCTGAAGTTCTCATTTCTGGTTTTTTCCTTCCATATTTCTCTCATTTTTGTATGTCTGTCTTAAAGGGTGAAACTCAGTGTTGCATCCATGTCCTAGCTGAAGGCTCAAAAACCCCAGGAAAAACAAAGCAATGTCCCTCCTTCATGTCAGATGCAAAATTCCAGTTAAGACATCCCAAACTAAAATTAGCTCCTTTTTCCCCACCTTGCTGTTAACAGCACTGCATTTTGTCCACATATTCCACATACCCAGTTTACAACATGTTACAGCCACCAGACCTGGTACTGCTGATATTCTCTGTTATCTGGGGGTTTCCTTTGGTGCACTTGCCTGTCTGATGCTTGAGTCCAGTTCTCTGCTTTAGGATCACGTTGAGCTCAATAGTATAAACAAAATTACTGATGACAGAAGACAATTTCATAGGTTTTGTGGTTTCTTTTGGGGAAGGTGATCCAAAAACAATATTAGCAGAGACAACAGCATTTGAAAGTGCTTAGGAAAAAAACAAATGGCTGATCAGGGTGGAAAAGACACACAGGGAAACTGCATCAGTGGGTGTGCCAGTGGAACATGGGTTAAGATGCAGAAGATATTAAACAAGCTTCTGTTGGATCAGAGAGAATAAGGAAAGAACCTCTCAGAGCCTCCCAGACTGCTGAACAGTGGGGACCAAGTGTGGAGCTCAACAAAAGGGGCAGGCACAAGTGCTGAGGAAACAGCAGATCTGAACAAAGACAAGTCCTTCTGGGCACATGATATGAAATGAGGTTGTTGTTGTAGGCAAAAATCTGGATACAGAGGCAAAGGAAAAAGGGATCAAAGGTAAAGGAGTCACAGAAACTGAGCTAGCACAGAGACAGCTCAGGAATCCATGCCAGCTGAGCAGAGGGTGCACGTGCTGCCCCTCACTGAGCACAGGGATGAGCAGCTCCCCCAGCCTGGGGGGACACAGGCTGTGCCAATCAAGGATATGGCAATTACAGGTCAAATCCATCCCCATCTGCTTTTTGCCTTCATCCATGTGCTTAAGGCAAGACTGATGTTGTAAAAGGCACTCAAGTAAGTAACTCTGGTACAGGAAAAAGTAGGAATCTCCGTATTATTATCTGAGAATCCTTCCAAAGATGACAAACACGTGCTTTTGACCTGTAAGGTTTGCTGAGAGACACTTTGCAGAACACCAGTTCTCCACAAACAGGCTTTTCACTGCAGCTGTACTGCAGGACAACTGGAGAAGAGAATATGGAAAGGACCAGGGGCCCTTCAGGGCATTGCAACTGTTACGTAAAAGAAAAACTGTAAATAGATTTCCTTGCTGCAGCACACTTTTAGAGGCAGAGATGTGTACTGAGGTAGAAAACTATTTGTCTCTGCCTGCAAGAGCTCTGTATTATTTTTCTCCTCTATGCCAGGGCAGTGGTGTCTTGAATACAGACTTAAAGAAGGCACTTTCTATAGAAACAGCCTGTACAAGTCTGGAAAATTCTTAGTGTGTTACTCATATTATTGATGTCATAAAGGACATAGAGAAATTGATTATTGTTTAGAAAGACTCTCAAAGCTTATTCATCAGAAGTGCATGCATCTCTAGGTGCCTCTCTACAGACACCTGCACACTCATACACAGTGCATGGACTTTTAAAATCAGTCTTACATTTTCTATATTTCAGCTTAATTTCTCAACACATGTATTTCACCTTGTGACTACAACTGAAAAGAAAAAACACCTTCTTTTGCACAAGAATTTCCATCAGTTGGCAAGCAAAAAATCCTCTCAAAATCTCCACCATCACTTAAAGTGGCATACAAAGAATTTGCCTCCTTTTGCAGAACTGGATTGGTTTTGTCTGCTAATCATCACTGTATTATAAGCCCTTATTAGGTCTTGGCAAGGCACATGGTCTCTATCTTTAGCCCAAGCCATTGTGCCAGTTCTTTGTAAAAGCAAAGTCTCTAAAAGCTGATCCTGTTACGGTAAATGCACTCCAGTACACAAATAAAATAGAACTTCATCTCACACAAGCACTGTCTTGAGGTCAGAAGTCAGGCATTCCAACACAAATTTAATATAGGACAAGAAATAGACACCACTGTTAAGGTGCAGCCAATTTACCCTGTGCCCTGCCACCCTGCTGGACGTGGAAAGGCAGCAGGATGTGGTGAAGTCGGTGTTTTATGGAAGATCTCAAAAGAGCTGCTGCCTCTGAGACACAGGGCTCAGAGACTGAGTGCTCAGGATTCCATTTTTGCCCCTGGGAGAGATAAGGGTGAACACCAACTGTTTTTCATCATCAAGTGCAGTGTAATAATGATACCAGGCACTTGCTTAGACTCTTCAATTCACTGATTTGGTCTAAATTAAATGCTTCTGGTAGAAGACATGCTCCAGCAGCATGCTGAAAAGACAGCCTCTGGATGGGAACCTGAGCCCAAGGATTTCTCCCTCCACAGTGCCTGGCACATAATGTTACTGCACTGTGCCAAATTCTGTCCTACTGAATTATGTTTTGATTTCCAAACATTTTCTCCACTGCTCCCTCACTGGACACCACTCTGCTCCCCATCTCAGAGGGCTCTGTAATGTCACTGCATTTCTAGACAGTTCTTGTATTCCTTCCAGAATCAGCCACATCTAAAAGCTACTTACACAATGGGTTACAGGAAAACTAAGAATGACAGAAATGTGAAACACCACTGTTCCATAGGATTGTGAGTTTGGAAGAGGAGGCGAAACCCCCCAAAATTAAGAAAACCCAATCAGATACATTTGAGTGGCATATCACAGATTAAAGAAACCAAGATTAAACACAGCACAACAGACACTGAATCTGCATAATCTGCATGTATCAGTGTCCCAGCACAGGATGAGCCAAATTTATTTTGCTCGTTGCACAGAAGAGTCAAATAGTCCCTCAAGAAGTAAATTTGATGCAGTATAATTTGGTTAGAGTAGAAAGATTAATCTGGGCAACACCTGCTGATCATTAATTCCAATTTATCACAGCAGATACAAACCTATGAGAGAGTTAGTTTTCCAAAGCAAATGTGATTTTTCATAAGCAAAATCCCCACCTTGTGAGGACGGAGTTCATGTTTCTAGGCACTGCAAAGCTCTCAGATCACTTTGATCAAAGCAGGTCAGTAATTGACTCTAACCAGCCCTCCTTTGACTGCCAGGTATTCCTCCCACATCTAAGTAAGCCTCGAAGTAAATGCTTTTTTTTTCCTTCATGTGAAAAAACCCTCACCCCGAGATCACAGCAAATCACTTCCATTCAGGTGATCACACAATAGGAAAAAAAACCCCAAACCCAGTCAGTACGAGTGAAAGAAAAGCCTCACAACTCCCAAGCAGCAAGGTGGGAGCTGAGTGAGGGCAGCAAGCAGGGCTGGGGCTGCACTGGCGACGGAAGTGGGCAGTGGAAAGGCCACTGATGGGAGATGCCTCTCACATGAACCAGAGTCGCTCAGCAAAGGACTGAGCTCAGTGAAGAGAAATGCAACTGCTCACGTTTCAGCTCAGCTAAAACCAGCCCTGCTTTCTCTTTCCTTCACTGCCTGTCACTTCACTAAGTGATCACCCATGATATTAAATATCAGAGGAAGGGCTAATTTCACAAAAGCAACTGCTAAATTTAGCTAACTTCTGTTAACACGCCACATGCTCGCAGAGATTAAAAATGTGGCGATGGCAAGTGGAAATAACTACAGCAAAGAGTAAATAAACCCAGCAGCAGGCACAGTCCTCCTTCTTGACTTCACCTCCTAAATCTGCATCTACAAGGAGGGAAAGAAGGCAAAAAGGCACCAGTTTTAGCAAAACTTAACGATTTACAGTTTAAAAACTGTTGAAAATTATGCAACAAAAATTATTGAAAGGAAGCAATTTCATCATATTGTTTTGCTTCTTAGCTTAACTTTGGATGTGGAAGGAAAGACACTCATTTCTGCACTAATTTGATATATCTGTTTAATTTTCCTAGCCAAGGCCAACTCTACATGATAGAGCTTGCCTTTAAAAATTAGGGGGGTTATTTTCCACCTCAATAGCTGGTAAGATAAACATTATAAAATAAGAAATGTTGGTCCTGGCTGAGCTACTCCTTTAAGAGATCTGATGTGTGAATTCCTCTGTTCATCCCAAAGGTGAGTTAACTCCAGGGTCTAACGAGGCAGTTTCCAAATGCTTTTAGCACACGTGCAAGCAGGAGATGTCCATTCCACTTTTCTCCCAGTTATGCAAGAAGTTACTGCAACTGTACAGGCAAATGATCCTATTAATTAGAAGAACAGCCAAACGGGGGAGGAATGCAAACAACAGCTCATCAGCACTGCATTCAGGCACCTTTCCTCTCCCTGCAATGTCTCCTTCCTTTAGAGCACCCATGATGCAGCTCAAGGGGAAGCCAGGCTCCAAGGGGTCCAGCTCATTCCCTTCATAAATCCAGCTGACATTTAGGAGGATAGAATGACAGTTTAAGCCAGTTTTTGTCTCTGCCTAGTGACTTGCTCTCTCCCTGGGGCCCTTGCTCAGGTAGCTCTGACAGAGGGCTCTCTGTCTTGCCTGACAGGGTGGGAAGTGGGAACCTCTCTGTTCCAAACACAGAGGAATCCTTGCAGGGCCAGCCCGGACACCAGCCCTTGCCATCAGCAGAAACACATCTGGACTGTGGCTGCAGCCCTGCCTGCAGGTCCTAATGAAAAATGCCACTTTGCCTTCTTGCAGAGAATGTCTGACACACAGATCAGCAAAGGAAAATGTCTGAGGCTCTGTGCTGTAACTCCTGCCCTAAATGAATAACAAGGAGGGATCTCTGTAGAAGAAAAAGTGATGAGATGTGCATGAGATGGATGAGAAAAAGGGAGCCAACATCTGGCACTTATCTAATTAGCAACTGGATGTGGCTGCTGTTCCAGAGATCTATAGCTCAAACCCCCTTTTTATTGGTGCATGAAATGCCTGCATGTACATTAGAGGAAGCAGTTATACTATGAAAAATTTTGGAAAAACTGGTACTTTTCTGCTGAAAGCATCTGCACTGTAAGTAAAGGAGTCATAAGTTTGTTTAACTAGCTGTGTAAGAAGGTAATACATAACATCCCTAAGATCACCATGAGAAAATTTAGCATTTCTTGAGGTTCAGATGGCTTTTAGAGCATAAGGGACAGACACTGGCTGGGACAGACTCTTCATGTAGCACTAAATGCTGCCAGCTGCCACAGCCTGGGGGTCCAAGGCAGACCCCAATCCAGCACACAAACCAGGGGCAGGTGGGTAGGGCTGTCTGCTGCAAGGTTCCTGCTCCTTCACATAAAGCACCAAAGTCAAAATCGTTGTTATCACCTCCAGGGAAAGTTTTAAGGGCATTACAAAAGATAAAGTCACTTTAAGGTTGTGCTTTGAAGGTTCAAACACATTGTGGAGGATTGGAGATGTCTGAAGCAGATCAGAGCCCATTTTTCAAGAGCAGGAAGAGAGCATTTGGCCACGTGGACCACCATGCCAAATCTTACCTGCACAGCAACATCCAGTCTGACCCAGCACCAAACCCAACATCACCACTGAAAAGAACCCTCAAATCCAACAACTTAGTGTAGAAAACTCTGGAATCAGCTGCACTTTTGGGTTTCCCTGTAATGACATCCCTGCAATATCCCTGCAATGCTTTCCCTGCAGATACAGCACATGGCAGCACACCCTGCACGAGCATTAGGCAGAAAGCTTCTGCATTTGCCAAGGCTCTCCGAGGAAAAACAAGGTGCTAAATCCAAGTGGTAGTGTGGGAGTCTGTTCTCTTTAATTAGTTAAACAAACTGCTTGAAAAGCTGCAGGGAAATGAAGACTTCTTTGCTGTCACACTTCAGCACTACCTTCACTGTTACTGTCCAGAACCCACTGCACCATTCTATTAAAGCAATACCAAAATTATTTTAAAAACCCGTAAGAAAATCCACAAGCCAAACTCAAAAGAAATCCATCCTTCTGACGACTTCTTTCCCAGACACACCTATGAACTGCCTGGGAAAAATGAGCTAGCATTTCAACCCCCAAGCTGACAATCCTTATCTAAATGCTGCCAGACTTGGTTGCCCCATCAGGATAAAGATATGCCACTGGCCTTTCATTAGAATGACCAACCACCTGCCCTTCCTTAACAGAAGCACTAATGCAAGCCAAGAAGTGTCACCTGATCAATCCACTGTTGTATGCAGTAGTTCTTCTAAACACAAACAGAGCCATAATCCATAGGATCTATTAAAAAATCATATATACAAAAAAAATTATACAAAAAAATCGAGCACGAGCTTTCAAGTAATAGAAGGGAACAGAAATGTGAATCACAAAGTATATGTGAAGCAGATTTCTTACAAGAATTCTTACATCTAAAAAATCCTTTTGTGCACAATATGGTTTACAATTACTGACATAAAGATTAATACAGAGCTATACATAGAGTACACTAAGTTGTTTGCTCCAATATTATCTTCAGATACTAAGAGCAATCAAGAAAATACTTTTAAGATAAATTGACATTTCACAGGGGGAAAAAATTGCTCTTGAATCATTACTAAAAAAGAAAGGGTATTATAATGAAAGAATTGCTTTCAAGCCTTTTAATTATGACAAAGAAAATACTTCATAGCATCTCATACGCTGAAATATTTCAGATTCATGGCAAGCCATGAGAATGGTCATTTTGCCAAGACAGTTATCTACGGAAATCTGAGATATAATTATGGCCATTGAAACTCCTAATCTTAAAAGACCTGAGATTTAATTCTTTGCACAACCAATCTCTCTCTGGATTTCCTCCATGTGACATCTGGCACAATTAACTCCAAGTGGGGAATGGGTCCACAGAACTCTGTTCCTCTGAACTGGGACAAGGAGGGATTATTCAGTGCCTCTTACAAGAGACACCTATTCAGCATTCACCTTAACCTCCTCTGTGCTGGGATGTGAGGCAACAGTAGAGACAAAAATCCATTTCAGGTGGGTTCCCCAGACACAGGAGGTAGCCAGGGAATGGTGCAGGTGCCTGACAGCCCTGGCACACACCACACTCAATGCCAGTCAGTCTCTACAAGCCCATGGAGGGAGAAGGACAGGCCAAGCCAAGAAAGAGCAACTTCCTTACCACCCCTTTGGAATCCAGCCCCTGCAATGATGACAGAATAAGGCAAAAATGCCTCACTGTAACTGTGCCACTGCCAGTAAGCCAGACTCATATTCCAGGTAGGCCAACAACAAACATAAATGGATTAAAACATCATTTTTGGAGTAGATTGCTGGCAGCAAGGACTGAACACAAGATCTGAGCTAAATTATCCAGATCTGTTAACTCAAACACTGCAGCAGACTCAGTTCCATGTGGCTGGGCACCAGAGGGAGGAAGAACTACCACGTCTCCATGAGTTACAACCTGTAAACAATAAAATGTGAGAAGCTGGTATCCAATAAATTATACCCTAAACCCCATGGTTACAAACTAGAAGCCTGAGGCAGTCTGGAGTGCAGGTAGACTCATATTCTCCATTCCAGATCAATCCATGAAGTTTGGACTCTGTATCTCTCAGAAAGTGAAATGCAGCCTTTTCTGGTAACAATTACTACTTCTCTCAGATATCAAACTATTAGGGAAAAAAAATCTTACTGTGATGCTATTTCACCTGGAAAAACATTTCAGCTTTGTCTGGAAGGCGCGACAGAAACAGCTTCTTTGGAACTTACAGTCTTCCCTAATTAGAGACTGAGTTGAAATCTGGTTTTATCACTTAATGACCCTTGGGAACATCCCTGATTTTTGCATCATTTTGGAAAGTGCTGTTATATTGTTTTCACAGAAGCATCCAACACAAATTGCACAAACAACTGAGATGACAGGGTGTTCTCATGACAGAGTTTGAGATGACAGAGCATCTTGGAGCATACAAGTGTATTCCAAACTGTTGCCATATGGTTCTTTCCTGAAAGCAAGGAAAGAAAACAGGAGTTTCTTCCTAAGACAGATCCTGCTATAAGTGGGTTACAGTCCCAGCCAAGCACTTCTGCAAACCTGCTTCAAAATGAACTAAATCTTAAGTGAAATTAATTGGACTGTGTCCATCCAGCTCTAGTGCACATGTAAAAATACTAAAGCTAGAAAGACTGCACGGGGCACTGGGAGCCCCTGATAGAGGCTTTTCATCAGAGCATTAAGAGAGAATAACAGAATAATAACTATGCCAGTGTTCCTTCCTACACTATTATTATTATTATTATTATTATTATTATTATTATTANCGCTGTGTCTGTATTCTAGTGGGTCCTATTTTCTTCTCATAAACACCACAAATTATGACATTTACAAATTTAGAAGTTAATTTTTAAAAGTCATCACATTCTACTCCCTAATTCAAAATACTGTGTAGGTGAATGGGTCTGAAAGTTTGAAGCTTTGCTCTTATTGTAAAAAGTCTACGGGTCTTTTCTCTTTTTTGGGAGTCATGGAGTGCCTGCAATTTGCACTGGATTGATTTGATATTGACAAATGCTGAATTATAAAACCCTATAGGTAAAAAGATGTTCAAACCAATGTAATTTAGTAGCTGCTACAAGTGCCAGTATGAAGATTCTCATTTTGGCAATCATACAGTAAAATAATCAATATTTAATACTATTACTAAAAAAATACTGGCAAGTTATATCTTTCAGCCATTTTATTCATTCAGGTAATTCCCATGTTTGTTTCTGATACAAGAGGGAAAAAAAAATCTATTTAATTTCAAATATCCCTTTGGAAAAAAATTAATTGCAGTACAATATAGGCTAGCATTTCTGAAATTTTCTCCCAAAAAGAAGATATTCAGATTTTAGCTACAATGCAGGGTTAAATATTTTGCACCAGAAGAGAAAAAGCCTTATTTTTAGTATGAAGGTTACGATCATTAATCTGCATAAATATGTAGAGAGCTGTGTTACATATGCCTGGCACAGCACTTGTTGTGAGAGGAAAAAAACCCACCAAACTTTATATTGCAGTGTTATGGGTCATTAATTTTTGAAAGCAACTATCTCCTTCTATTAGAGCCCAAACTGTCCCCTTTTCTCCCTGTCCCTTCAATTCATCCAACATGCAATGTCTTTCATGTAAATCTTAATAGATTTATTGACAGAAATGTTTTGGCCCATTGGTGAACTCTGCTATTTGCAGTGGGAGAGCATTTGTCACCTTGCAGGTGCTTCAGGGGTGCTCCATTGTCTGGTGTGAAAGGAGAGCAAATGGAAAGCGTGGTGTTCATTAAAATGGATCACACAGCCAAGAATCAGCCCCCACCTCATTCATGTGGATACTGATTTTTTCCATTTCTGCTACACTGAGCTTATCACAAGAGAGTGCACCAGCAGCTGCATCTCTGATATTCAGATTCCTTCCCAGAGCTGACGAAATGTCCCTGTAATTGTGTTTGCTTTTTGCTTCCAAGTGACAAGAATAAAACGTATTGTCTGCACTCCCTGCTTCTAACCACTGAAAGCTCATGTTCACAAAGAACAATTAATTTCTTCTCCTTTCTTGCCCCAAAAAGATATATTAGCTGTCTTTCCTTTACAATAAATTTAAATTGAATTTAATAGAAATTTTGTATTAAGTTTTATTTACCTTTCCTACTAAAATACAAAACAAAACCCTAGCTATCCATTCTGTACTGTTTTGAAATAAAATTGTATAAGCTTTTTCCTTTGGTTTCAAAAAACAGCTTCAAGCAGGGACTTTGGATGAAGATTTAATAAGTTACTACCTTATTGCTAAGTACTAGATTTATTTTAGCTCTTACCTGCATAAATGTTGAGAGATCTCCCAGATTCTAATTTTGAAAAAGAGGTCCCAATGTTTCTCAAGTATTTCAGCCCAGGCTGAAGCTTAATGCTAAGGTTAGCTCACCAAATCAGCCAACTAAGAGAGTAACACCCCTGACAGAGCAAAAACACTGGCTGGTCACAACCAAGGCTCAGGTCTAGAAATGAAGGAAAAACTCTGTGTGACTAAAAGCTGGGATTTTCCACAGAAGAGAGGCAGGGTCCTGTGGGAGAGATGTACAAAAGTGGTGGTGATCAATTACAGTTCTGCAGCTCCAGCCTGGACATCACACACCCAGTCTGGAATGTCTCCACACCTCTCACTGACTGAATGCCTCCAGTCCTCCCCTGCCCTGCCACAGGAGCAGCACAGCACAGGAGCAGCATCCCCACTCCAACCAGGCTTAGACAAACCATCTGCCCAGCCCTGGCAGGCTACAGCTTGATGTTAGCTAATCCTCCTTCCTGAAAACCTTGCCTGAAGAGTTTTCAGTAACGCTACAGAATTCCAGTGGCAGGCCAGGTATTCAGCCAAGTGAGAAATCCTTAATACAAATCTGTCACTCCTGAGAGCCCCAGGTAAACACAGCTCTGAACTCTGGACAATGAGGCAAGCATCTGGAATTTGGTTTCTGAATTGCCTGGTTAGATGACTTGCTTAATATTAATGCAAACCTAAAGGAAACCTTGACATCAGAGCTTCTCCTACAAAGGCTGCAAGGTGTCTGATAACTGGGCTGTCAAGCACAGAGACAGCAGCTATAGCAGAGGAGAACTTCAATGCAAACCCAGGGCAAGCCCAGCCAGCTTGCATCCCTTGAGCTTCAGGGCTTATTTAAAAAAGAAAACCAAATCACCCACACCTACAAAAACAAACAAACAAACCACAAAAAAGCCCAACTCAAACCCACAAAAACACAACAGTGTTTAAATCTGCCCATCTGTATAATCCAGAATAGATGTAGTGGCAAACCCAAAGAGTGACAAGGAGCAGTGACTCCCTCGCTATTTCATCTCTTGGCCAGACAGACCCAAGATCCTCTCTTGCACTGTTTCTTGTGATCACTGGGACTGAATTTAGCAAGCAAGATTTGCCTTTATACTTGCTGGGCTAGTCAATTAAAACTAGGAATAAGATTGTGGCAGACAGAAGGAATAGAAGGGAAAAGCTTTTTTCTTCCAGTTTTGATACAGCTGCTAGACCATCTTAATCTCTGTCATGTAACTTCACTCACCGTCAAATTATATAAACCCAGACACACTTCAGTGTTTTTCCAGTGCTTTCAGCCACTTTCTGAATTGCCTTTTTGCTGCTGAAAAGCTTTTCATCTCTGAATAGAGCTGGTGAAAGAGAAGAAATGCAGGTGTCCAGCTAGATGTGCATAATAAGTGAGTTAGAGATAACATTTGCACCCAGATTCTGCATAGGAACAAGATCTACATGATTGATCCTGGTGGGAGAAGTGCCTCTACTTTCACTTCAAATCACAGCCTGCATGAAGGGAGTTATTTTCACATTCTTGCATTCCTTAGTTTGTCTTAATTCAGGTTTGATGAATACTCTGGTAAATAGTCACAGATGGTACAAACTATCAGCTCCATTTACGCTTGTGCTGGACACCTTAGAAGTGGACACAAGCCACTACAACAAATAAACAAATGAGCCAAAAAACACCAATCCCCCCAAAATCCAACCCAACCAAAACAAATAGCAATAAACCCGACACCCACAGACCCAACCCCTGCCTTTGGTGTTAAGAAATCAGCCTAAAACAGACACTGACCACAAGAGACCAGCTGAGTACCACCATGGGAATAAAAAATGACGCTGCACTCTGAGCAGGGACAGCAGTAGTTGGCTATTACAACCTTACAGCCAGGGTAAGGTCTGCTAAAAAGAGTCAAGTCCTGTACCTGCCAGCCATGAGAGAACACAGCAGCCAGCAGCTACTCAGCTGGAGGGTGACATGACCACCAGGACTGGCAGCTGAAAGGGAGTGCTGAGAGCACTTCTCTCCCAAGGGAGCAGTTTGCATCCTGCTCCAGAGCAGGACTCTGCTGAGCTAAGCTGTGCCACCCCACCCAGCACAGCTCAAGAGAAGGAGGTCACAGCCCCAGCAATATTTTTTGATCACGGTTCTCTGCAGACTAACCCACCTTTTAAAGTCCCACCTTTTAAATCACGGCACTGAGAGCACCAGAGCTTATCATATTCATATTAATGGCATATTTAGTGCTGCCACCAGCTCTTGCCTACTGAACAACTGCCTCTAAATTCACCAGCCTTCTGCCACTTATCTGCCTGGCTCTCAACGAACAGCAAATTAAAAACTGCACCACTAAGGCACCAAGATACCAGAAACTCCCCCACAGGCACAAAACTGCTGAAAGTAGTGCCACCAACAGAGAAAAGTTTCAGACTCCTGTGTCTACCCAACCAGTCAGAAAGAAGCGACCAAAGGAGCAGCCAGTCCCCAGTCCCGAGCTGATCTCCCTGCTATCTTGTTGACAAAGCAGAACAAATGGCTGCTGTTCAAAGTAGATCCCCAAGGGAATGGGTGAATTCCCAATTCTCATACCTGGCTGCTGCTATTTCACTAAAGGGTATATTGCCATCTAGGAAAGGTTAGAATCATTTTCAGAATACTCAGTTCTTGCTCATCTGCAAAAGACAGATTAATACTGAGCACATGCTATACATATTCAATAAAAGAATATTCCAACATGTCTATTTGCATATTCAGGAGGAAGGCTGGAGTAGAAGTTTTCACACTCTGCTCCCTTAAGAACACATTTTCCAGGGCGCCCTTTGCTACAAGTTCAGGTGATTCAGAGGAAAGAGCAACTCCTCACCCCAGCTCTGGGGATGGCCTGGGTGTCCCAAAGCATCACAGCACCCAGCCACAGCACCACATCCAGACTAAGGACCCAAGTCAAAATGGACATCCCTTAAATTGGTACCTAATAAAGGGGTCAGCGGCATCACTGGAAGGGGCCACAGTACAAATTCAGTGCAATCATCACCTCCTGTACTTCAACAGAGCACAGCTATCTGACCACTCAGCAGCAGACCGTGAACAGGCTGGTACTGCACAACACATAGTGAGATACCACAGGGATTACACCACACACTGCCACTGAAAAGTTTGAGATATTTTTTTAAATTACAAAATGTGACTGTTCATCGAGGAAGTGGCAAGTTTTGCGTTTTCAAGTGTCAATTCAGATTTTATGTTCTGTCATAAATCTCAGCCATTTGTTCAGCTGCATGGCCTCATGCACAGATTTTAAAACATATTTTTATGCAAGTGTCCAGCACACAGACTCCAGCTAGCCTGAAAGACAGGAGTTAACTAACAATTATAATGAGGTCAGGAAGGTTTTATAATTCTTACAGCTACTCATTCTTTGATTGAAACTATTAATGGAATTATAAAAAATTAAAATTTAAGCATTCTGATCACCAGCTGCTGCAGTTACCCAAGTGAAAGCTTAGTATTCATCTATCATCCTTCACAGGTTGCACAAAATTCAGTAGGTAATGGCAGACAGAGATCTAGAAAACTCGGAAAGTAAAGTGTTTTAACACCTTCAAGCTATTTCTACATTGCCATGCTGTATGAAGGCGTTGCTGATAAAAAGAATGCCATATCAGTCTTTCAGCTAATATGAAGTTATACAACTGAATTGAAAATAAAAAGGAAAGTCTTAGTATCTGTCAGTTAAGTATTAGCCTGAGTTAGTCTCAGAAGAAGATTAAAATTTAATGGACTGTTTTGATCATGCAGATGTAATGTGAGCCCAATTCATGCTTGCTTTGCTATAGGAATTTTTTTTTACATTATTTTTTAAGCCTATCCTGGGGATTTGTTGTCCTGATATGAATTGCTCCTGGAGCAAACCGTGTTCCAGGTCTCAGCTATAAGACTGCATTGGTCTTACAGAATCCAGGAACACGGTTACACATTTCTGAACACAATTAATGGCACCTTAGAAGGTTGTTCACAGGCTGGCAAAGAAATAATCAAGACTGAACGTTTTCCCCCCCAAAGTCAGAAGAAAGCAGGCTTTTTAAATCAGTGGCAGCCAAGAAAGTGATGACTAATCCTCCTCAGTTTTAGTTCAGTTGTTATTTTGTAGTACAAATATTTGATGTATGTAAAATACTGTAAAGAATTACATAACTGATCCAATATTTCTGTGAGATCTCTCATCACAAACTGATAGAACATCAGCAAATACATAGCAACGCTAGAAAATGAGGAGATAGCAGAGAATAAAGGGATTTTTTTGCCTCAGTGTTGATCACAGAGCTATCCAGCACAGAAGTCTCCTTAGTGGATTTTCTTCATGGAACAAAAGCACCTTTTGTTTACATTATACCTGCAGAGCCACTGATACACAACTGTGGTGCATCTGCTGATCAAACTGGTTGATTAGCCTCAGCTAACTTCATGTAAAAGAGTTGGTGAAGACATTCAGAGAAGGCACTGAGCCCCAGACTGACCCCCAGCTATGCAAAGGCTGGGGATGTATTCTGCTTCTTCATCTGAGCTTGACCCTTTGTCACCCCATTTTCAGCACATTCATTATCTGTGTGAGTTGCTGCTATCAACACATTTGTGTTTTTTTACTCAAGACAAACTTCAGTGAAACAAATGTCTGAGTGAGATAATACCACCTGGTGCAGTGTATGGGAAAGTAGGTAGCCAGAGGATTAATTACAGGTTTTTAAAATAGCCTGGGAAAAGAAAGAACAAAACACAGGAATAAACTTTCAATAATCTGGTGAAGAAAACACTGCTACAGAACCCCTGTGTATTCCACATTCACCAGTTACCTGGGAAATGGAACAAACAGCAAGATGCCAATGGCAGATAAACATAAACATAAGTCCTTCTTAAACAATAATAAGCACATAAACCTTCAAGAGGAACATGGGAAAATGAACAGTGAAAGCAACCACTCAGTGAAAACCCATGCTGACAAACTTGTACCATTCACAGAAAAACAGCGAGTGTAGACTCAATTTGGGTAATTTCTTACAACTTGGAATCATTCCGAAAAGTGGTGCAGTGTGACCAATGAAAAAAGCAAAATAAGACGGGCAAATACTTCTGAGAACTCCACCGACTGGAGAAAGCAGTATTTCTGGAGGATTATACAGCAGATCTTGTGTCAAACAAAACAAATTGTTGTACCAGTGAGGGCTTTAAGATACCACGCTGCTGTGTGTGCCTCTTGACACTCTATTGGGACCCTGAACACCAGGGTTTCTAAAAGTATGCACAGACAGGTTTTTACAGAATCAGAACCCTGGAGGTGAGAAGAGAAATGGATCAACCTACACCTAGCCAGAGGGATTTTGGGAATACATGGCAAATGTGGCAATCTTAATATCATTCGAAACTATCCACCCAGTAAAATTATGGTTTTCCTTCAGCTGAAGTTAAAAAAAGTTCATGGAAAAGTATCCTGAAAGAAAAAGACATTTCAAGATTAATAAGGCAGCTAAGCACCTTTAAAAGACTCATGAATACATTAATGAGAGATACTGAAATGGAATTGCACTGTGTTTATTTCCATGAAACAGAGCATTATAGCAAAGGGTGATACTCACAAAAGATAACTATCTTTTATAGGTGGGAAAGGCCTACTGTATAATTTATACACCATGGGCATCTTTTAGAGTAATTCCAAGTTTATGTACCTTTACAATGTCTTCACACATAAAAATTATATACAAGCCATCTTTGCAGTTATAAACAAGGCATTTATGGCAAAACCAGAAAACTTTCTTGGAAGGATTATTCTATTTCAACATATTAAATGCAGTGAGAAGGTTATCTAATCTGTTCTCTTTCTTTTCAAACACAGCTTCTTTGGCTGAGCCCTAGATAAACAAATACATTTCTGAAGCAGATGATTTTTAAAAGGGTCAAATACCAATGACTTATTAAAAATTTATCCCATTTTTCAAGAGAAAAAAAAAAGCTAAGTGGCTTGTTCATCATCAGCACAGGGGAAACAATTAGGTAAAGATATAGGAAAAGACAATAGCAAAAATTCAGTCTTCATTTAGTGAGAGGATCTCCTGATTTATGTACTATCTCCCTATTACTAATCTCAAATTTGGATGTCCAGGGGCAGATTCGAATGCACACCTTTAGCAAGTCACAAGAACTCTTAACCTGCTCCCTTTCAGGTCTCTTCTCTGGCAGCCAGCAGCTGCAGTGTGGGCAGCAGCAGAGCCCGGGCCGGGCTGCAGTGCCCAGCCGGGATCCCCGCTGGAGCCACCGCCCCAACTCACCGACTGCAGCCAGCACAACAGAGACCTCAGTGCACCATCACAACTCAATGGAGAAATCAATCTCATGCAAATACAACCTGATGAAATGGTAATGATTAATGATAATGAAGAACTTGCTTATTGATCCAAAAGCTCATTTTTGGATCAGACTTTGTGTATGACTAAGATCGCAAAAAAAAGACCTCGGGAAAACACTCAATGTTCAAGGCACTGCACAATAAGACTTAATAAAATACACATTATTAAGTAGTACAGGCATGGCAAACTCAATGTCATCAGAGAAAATAGTGTTGTTATCCAGGATATTCTGGTATGCTGCTCTTACCAAGCAGCCTGAAATCACAACTGTTTATCAATACATGAGAAGAAAATACCACTGGTAATTTATTGACATTTGAGACAACACGTCTGTTCTTATCAACTGAAGAGTAAAAGAATATCACTGACATCTTAATGCTATTAATGATTTCAACTAATGCTTAAGATAGGAGCTCTCTACTAACTCCTACGTAGCTTTTTCTGAGGGTGCCAAAAATTCACTATAAACAATTCCAATTCCAACGAATCTGCTGTAACAAATCTGGGCACAGCAAGGGTCAGTTAACTTTCCTGACACTCACAATCAAATGAGTTTCCCTTCGTACAGAGAAGTACCCAGCACAGCACACTGGCAACAAAAGCGCTGCAAGTTCCACAGTGGGACCATTTGGTCTCTGAAATTCAAGTTGATAAGAGAGCAGTTCTACAATTGCAAACTCCCCCAGTCTGCTTCCTGGACATCCCACACTACCCAGAACTACTGAGGACACAATCCCACCCTGTTAAATGCAGCCTTTCCATCCTACATGTCTGCTGACAATTATTTATTGAATATTCCATTAACAGTCTTCCGGAGACACGTATGCCACCAAGTAACATCAGGAGTAACAGAAAGGTTTAGGCCCCCACTAATGAAATATAATGCATCATAAAATCTCAGGAGAAAGATTTTTAAAGTGGGTACAAAAGAACCCTGTCCCTTCTCAACTGCTTGAAGAAAATATTTCATCTGTAGTCACAGAGATGGAAAATATATCTAGCATTGAGCCAAAGCAAATTACACATTGACATATATGACATATCATATAATCACATTAATTTGTAAGTAATCTGTTTTTGCAAAAGATAAATTTCTTTCAAAATTACCAAAATGAGCCACTTTCATTTTCTTAAATAAGATTGGTTTTATTCCCTTATCCAGACTATCTGTTTAAAAATATAATCTTGTCTTCTAGTGGCCCAGGAAGAAAAACAGAAGAGGAAGGAGATTGCAAACTCTTTCCTACCCACCTGCATTGGATACTGATCTTAGATACAGCAGTTAAGCATCTTCTTTACTATTATTACTATAACTAAAGTCTCAGCAAACATGTCAGTGATTTCTAAGGTTACATCCCAGGGCTGCACACTGGAGTTGGATTTCTCTGTGGAACATTTCTTGCTGCCCTTTACCAGTGCCAGCAGAACATGAAGCATATTCTGTGTGACAAAAATGGAATGACTTGGCCTCTCTTTCTGCCCAGGATGCACCATAGATCAAAGTGCTCTTGGATGGATCATCCATTCAAACAGGAGTATTAAACACACCACTGATCTGTCACTCTGTTCATGTTTCACAACTTGTTAGAATGTCATTTTATTGACTCTATCATCTCTTGGGGGTTTTGTGCCTTGAGGTTTTTTTGGGGGGAAAGTATTGTTTTCTTTTCAAAGATTAATTAGAGAAGCATTGTGGAACTGCTTGTACATCTACACCAAAAACTTCTCACATGCTTGGCATTTTCATTTGACCACTTTTCCACCCAGTTTTGAAAATTTGCA
Organism: Rhipidura dahli; assembly: GCA_013399225.1. NCBI lineage: Eukaryota > Metazoa > Chordata > Aves > Passeriformes > Rhipiduridae > Rhipidura > Rhipidura dahli. The sequence continues at coordinate 175,004 of VXAC01007837.1, forward strand.
AGGAGAAGCCTGTTTATAATGCTGGAGTCAAAAAGAAGTTTAAAAGAATAACACAACTTATGCTCCAATAAGTAAACTATAGAACAAGAAATCCAAGTCATAGATGATGGCACTATTTTGACAAGCATATTTAACATTAAATTTTCTTATTCTTATAAAATGTAGCAGGAATATTGTGATTAGCTTAATGGAAATAAGCTATGGCTGATTCTGGTAAAAAAAAGATATGGTATACACTTTAGGGGAAAATTAATTTCTCTCTAATATTTTAGCAAAGGGATTCTCTAGAAACATGTAAACTCAAGTGAGGAAAATTTAACCAATAATAGTAATCCTGCTATTTTTATAATTAGTACTTTAATTGTATTCAGACATTGATATATACAGAAGGATGTGGACATCCAGAACTTTTAAGAAGGAAATGCAGTTTAAAAGATTCAAAACATTGGTTTCTTTTTCAATGATTTCCAAATCAGAATTAAAAAAAAAAAAAAACCAAAAAACAAACAAACAAAAAAAACCCCACAAAACCAAAAAACAAACAACCCAAACAAAAAACAAAGAACCCACAAAATACCCCAACACATCAGACAAATAAATTATTCTTATAAAAACCATTTTCCTTGCAAATCTAAGAAACTTTTTTCCCTGGACAGACTCCAAATGCTGTTACAGTTGTGCATCACTGAGATTAATAGTGATGTAAAGGCAGCTGTGAATTTTATTATGAGAATGTACTGAAGTATTGTCTGGGGGCAGCAATCAAGCACTGGCAAGTATTTCCATGCCTTAATTCCTGGTAACAAAAATTCAGAGAGCTTGAAACTAGTACCTGAGTAGAATATAAAGTTTGATATCATGCACTTATTTGACCTGGAAATCAAGAGCACGGACACAATCCCACGTCCTCAGTTGCACAACTGGTCTCTCCAATCAGAGTACAGAGAAGTTATTTCTGTGCACTTGAGTTTTACCTGGAGGAGTTTCCTGCTGACATTAAAGTTCCTTTGCACAATTTCACATACCACTTTGATTTTGAAAACTCATTTTGCTGTCATTTCATCTATTACCCCAAAATTTCTTTGGGGCTTAAGTCCTTTCGCAAAAACCAACCAGCTGGGAAAAGGATTTCTTATCTAGCCACAGCCACACACAGACCTGCCATGCCAGATGGCTTTTATAAGGCATATATATTCCTCATGCTTCTGCAATAATATTTCTCTTTTCTGACATTCGCCTCCTCCTTCACTATTATTCCAATATCACTAGGCAGGGAACCAGGGAGGAGAAATAAGGACTACTGTCCTCTTTAAATTCACTGCATGTTACTTAGCAAATGAAGCATAAATACACCTTTCACACATGAACTTTTGAGGATTCCTCATGCTCCTCTGCACACCCCAATGCCATCTGTAAGAATCTGGCTGGTGCTGGGCAAGAACAAGGAAGAGTTTGGGACACCAGGGAGATGCTGCACAAAGCAGAGCCGTGCAGTGCTGCTGTGAGACTGAAGCAGGACAGCTTCTGTGGGGCAGCACACAATAACCAGTATTTATTTTGTTTGCTTTGGATCATTAGCAGAGAAGTCAACATCTCCCACACATACCAGCTGTCGGGGCTATGCAGACATGCTTCACTGAGCACAGAACCATAGAACTTAGAGATAAAAATGAGCCAGCCCAAGCCTTTTCAGGGTAAAATTGTTTCTTACACAGACCCTCCTTATGGCTTCTGCAGTTTAGTTTTAAAAGCCCCTGAGAGTAACAAACTACCTGATATTCAGCTTACCTTTCCCTTTTTCTTAATTTCCTCTTGATGCTCCTAATTATTTTACCATGTACCACACTAATTGGTGTTCACACACGGCCAACTCAGCTACAGCTGGTCAAATTTACTGTGTCACACATCAAGCACAATTTTGGATTCCTTAAAATTCCAGTTGTGATTGTTAAGCATTGTCTATAAGCAGGAAAATACAACTGCACTATTTTCACAGTTTCCCGGATTCCTTTTTTCCCAGAGTTTGTTCTGAAGAAAAAACAGGTTGTCAACTTGTATTTACCTGTTTCCACCTCTTCCTCCCACATCAATTAACTCAAACTGCCACAGATACATTCAGACACTGTCACAAGAGAAAATCCCAAAGAGTAGAGATAAGTCTTCCACTCACAACCCGAACTACCTCCAGGCATCCATCCAGGATGAATCTACCAGCAGCTCTGTGACACCAGTATCAGGTAACAGTGAATTTGATCAAGGAAAGAGCAGTTTGTAAATGTACCAAAACCCCACATAAATATCTGTGTTAACACACTGTGGTAAATGCAATGTAAAGTGAGCCACAGCAATTCTGTGCTATAAACAATCCCCTCACTATGTAACTGTTCCACAAATTAAAGGTATGACTGTGAGCTTGTGTCACGTATGTCCAACCCATAACCCATTTTACAAGACAGCAGGCCAAGTGATGTAACCAGGGTTACAGGGACAATCTGTAGGAAACAATCAAACTCACACCTCACACCAAGCCACAGAAAATCACCTCCTCTGAAAATCAACTCAGAGAATTCTTGTCAATTGTATGAAGTCATAGGGTTTAAGCAGATAACCACACACACTCACACAAATCTTGCCACCAAGGCAGCAGCTTTCTTTCTCCCTCTGTGTGATTAGCAAGAGCACAGCAATCTCCATTTTGGGATGGCGAAGGACAGGGCACACCCTGAGAGGTGCAGCGGGAGCTCAGCTCTGTCCCAGCTGCACCGGGGCACGGGAGTAACCAAAGCAGGTTAACACACAGCAACCTGTGCAGGAAGCCCCTGAGCATGCTGATGAGAAAATGACTTTTGCCTGAAGCAAGCAAGTGGTTCATCTCTCCATATTTCCCTAGGAAAAGTGTCTCCTCCATCAGAGCAGCTGTACCCAACAGGAGACCGGGTGAGAAATTCAAGGCTTCCCGAGGCAGAGGAGCAAGGCTGTGCCCACTTGCTGAGTACTGCTGAGTCTATTTCAGCACCATGCAAGTTTACAAAATAGGTCATTGATCTAACTCAAGTTTCACAGCTTTCTACAGACTCAAAATCAGGCAGAGGAATCCCAAGACAGGGAGCCCCCAGGAGGGAAAGGTGCAGAGAGGTTCAGCGCTGTGGCCAAGGGAAAGCAGAAGGCACCAGAGGATAAATTTTCATCACCACAAATGTGTTGAGTCTTCGTTGGGTAACAAAAAAAGTAAATAAAACTTAATTTTGTTTACCATAAGAGGCTTTAATTGAACCAAGAAATGGAAGAAAACTATTATTAATGATCTCTATTAATGAACTCTAAAAATCTGAGTGCATCACCAGCTCCCCACCAAGACATTGCTGGCAACATGTGGCATCACACCCCAGAGAAATAAAAACATCAAAATCCAAATTTAAAGGAAACTGCTTCAGTGTCTGTGAGTAGAGCTAAATAAATAATCCTATGAATCCAGCACTTTTAGCACACTCAGTCCCACAGAACTGTTCCCACAGCTCTGAACTGCTCAGGTGCTGGTCAAGTGGATATGAACACACAGAGACCAAACCTTTACCATAACTGCTTCAAAATGCTTCAGAGATGATATGTAATATCTAACAAACTACACTTAAAATTTAGCAATATACCATTCTTATCTTTTAATAATATGGCACATTTTTTTTATGCATGCAATATTTGTAGCTTGTGCTCTCATTAAAGATGGCAATTGATATTGTGTATTATTACAACAAAGGAAATGTTCACTACTTTTTCCTTCATGCAAATGAGATTTCCAAGCATTAAAGAAATCTGATATTTCTTTATAGATTTCTGATTACTAGTAGTATTCATTGCCATTTGACTGTGGGGAGAACAAAAAAAAGAAGGAATAAATTTACCTTATTGAACTGTATTGAAATTTAACTCAAGCTGTAAAACACAAATATATATCACTTCAGGGGAAAAAAGCCCTCAGAGCTGAAAGGCAGGATGAAATATTTAAGAATTATGTGAGAAAAGAAGTTATAATGAATAAAAACATAGTAACAACAGAAATACTGGCCTGTGCTCATTGACCCAGGAAATACCTAAATCTGTGCACTGCACAGGCCACGACACAGTGCTGGGGAATTGGGATGCCAAGGGGAAGGAGGACACTTATTGGAAGGACATGAAGGGAGGACCATGGAACTGCACAGTCACTCCATGGTCACCCCAAGAAGAAAGATGGAACTGGTGGTTCCAACTCCTACTTTGTACAAGGATCCCAAGACTTAAACAAGGAAAGTGGTGCAAAGAGGATTTTGCCTCTTGATCTGCCCTGAGCTGCCTGAATCCCAAAAGAGATGGACACCAGGGCAATGTAGAAATGTGTGTGTCTCACACAGCTGGGTATTTTTGATATTTCAGGGGGGCAGTACTGCCTACAGCCCCAGATTTTTATATAATACAGCATTTCCAAACATGCTGGGCTTTGGTTTATCAGAGGTGACCCCACAGTTCTGCTGGGGTTGGTTCTTGTGCTCTGGATGTTCCAGCTGACACAGTGAAATTGCATTTTCATCTGAATCATCCACATTTAAAGTATTTTCTCTCCTCCACTTCCCAAGGATGTGTCTCCACACAAGAGCACTTCCAAGTGCAAAGTTTGTGTTGGATTTCTCTGAAGTTCAGAGCTGCCCTGAACATTTAGATTCAAGACTACAAATATATTTTGATAAAATGTTTTAGTAGACCCAAATTCCAGATTTTTCAAGAGGTCTGTCAGCCTTTGTGTTGACCCATTCCTATTCAAGGCCCAGCCAACCCCTCTGTATTTATGTGCAGTTCAGACAGCTTTCAACACAAATATATTTTTTCATATATATATATTAAAGAAAAAAGGGCAATTTTAGTTTTAAAATGCAATCTGTCCTTTGTGTAAAACTGGCAACAGTGTGGATGTAAAGCTAAAATGATCAGACCACATAAACTTAATAATGTGGTGCAAAGCAAGAACATTTAATTGATTCACAGTGCAGCTCACTACATGATCAGAGTGCTGTGAGTAAAGCTATAAGGCAGCCCATTAGTTCTTGGTGGGCTTTCTCAAGAGCTTCATTCACAAGCCTATTAATTAGCTGGGGTCCTTCAGTGTCCACCATTCAGATTTAAATCACTTGTTTCCCATTAGTGTGTTCTGTGCACTGCAGGCCCATAAAATCAGGCATTAATACTTCCATCAGCAGGGCTTCTGGAAGTCAGCTTTAATTACTACAGGTAAAACCTTCCTAATCCTTGCAAATAAAAGTGATTAAAATACAATGAAACAGAAATTCAGGGATACTGTTAGACACTGGAGTATGTTATGAGCAAAAGCCATAAAGTTTATTCCACTTAATAAGAAAAATCGATATAATTTTTAAAATGTCAGAAAATGACATGGTTTTTCAGGGAAATTCAGACAGTAAATAGATAAATTTAGGAGCTTTTCAAGTTCTTTAAATTTTGCATTTTTCATCATATACTTTCTAGACTTTGTGATCAAGTCCACATGAAAAATAAGCCAGACCACAGGGCTAAAACTGACAGCAATATTTGCTGTGTCACATGCACAAAGTAATTATAAGATTACATTAATGATTTTTAAAATTTAGTTATTTGTTCAAAGTGAATGCTTCCATATAAAATGAATTGTATTATTTAATGTCTTGTTCCTCACTTACATTTGAGCACAGCTTTGGTTTCATTGCAAATTAGGACTTAAAGCTGCTACTTAAATGAAACAGGGTTTTTTATAGCTTAACTAAAGACTGGATTTCAGTTGCAGTGAAAACAACATTTTGTTGGTTCAGCACTGGGATGAAGTCAGAAAACCTTACAGATGAAAGTGAGGAAAATGCTTATTGCAATACCTCTGAATTAGAGAGTGTCTTGCATTAAAACACACTGCTGGGTAACATTCAGGAAATGCTAAGAATAAACAAATTGAAAGAGATAAAAATCCACATCCTGCAATGAAGTTGAATGCAGAATTCCATAGGTGCCAACAGAAAACTATTGGAGTGTGCCAGACTTGGAGCCAGAGGCAGAAATTTTAAAGATATTTTGAAGATTACACCAGATTTTGAGAATCCAAAATTCAAATACTTCACAGTAGTGACTGCCATGAAACATTTGGGTACATTTTGGAAACCTTGTAAAATAAAGCTCTGTAAATTAATGTACAGAATTACCTTAATCCTTTATCTTCCTTTAAAGCCAATGAAAAGCAGTTGAGGAAAGCCTGATGGTTTCATTCTTGCTGCAGTGTCATTAAGCAAAACACCCAGCAGATGCAGCAAGTGAAAATCCCACTTTGGCAGCTGACAAACCTCCCTTACACTCTGTGCTGGTGCCACAGCTTCACCCATATATATATTTTTTGTTGTATCTTTTCACATGCAATCATAGCTCCTGCTCACTAAGAGCTTTGAAAATCTCTGAAAGTCTTAGGGAGCATGAAGTTATTCACTGGTGTGTCCTGGCAGGGCTGAGACTGAAGGGAGCTCCCCCCTTCCACGTTCCACAAGAGGGGTCTGCAGTTCCCTGTTTCAGGAGCTGCTTTGCTCAGGAACTCTGCAGAGCAATGGTACTGAAGGTGCATCAATTCACAATGTGCCAGTCCCTGCCTCTCAGCAGAGCAGCAGCAGGCTCCAGCAACACCCTCACAGGGAAACACCTCTTAGTAAACACTCCTGGGTGGATTTTGGAGGCTGCTGCTCTTCTCAGTAAAGAGCCAAGGCTACACTGACCATCCCTGTTCACAACAAATAAGATCTAGAACAGCAGATGTTCCTTTTTAGATGACAGCATGAGCTCTGTCTTTGGGCTTTGAAATAGAAACCAGAGACCCTGAATTAATTCACATAATCATTTTGACACTGCTGAAATCTGTATGACACTGACAAGTTATTTCACTTTTCCGATTCAGGTGAAAGAATCCTGAAGCCTGGAGTAGTTTACATAGGATATTACATGCTTTCCATCATCACCTTCCACCTTCAGCAAAATCATTTGCTGTCTTTCACTCTAAAGGTTTATTAATTTGATCAAGGGCAAAGGATAGGTAGTATGTTCCACCAGTTAATAAAGTTTATAAAGCACCAGGGGATCTACTTGGATGAGAATCATCACAGAAATGCAAGACTTAATCAGACCAAAACCCGCTGCTAATGCCAGAGAGATGTAAAACTCATTTAGAAATTAGAAAGGGTGGCTGAGCAAGCAGACAAAATTGAAAAGTTTTATTATGAGACACAGGTGCAAAGACTTTTAACCTAAGTTAAAGTTAGGCTTTTAAGGCTTAAAAAGAAAGTACTGTGAAATGCATTTGAGGTGAAGAGTTGAAAGCATACTCAGATATAAAGGATCTGCTGATCATAAGAATTTACAAATAGGGTGGTAGGAGGTTCCAGCAGAGAAAAAATATATTTGAAAAAAATATTTAAACACTGAAGCTCTACCAACATTACATGCCCTGAATTACCACAGAAGTGACAAATAGAGAGCTTTAAAAGAGCATTGTATAATCCAACAAGGACTCAAAGTGCAACCTGGAAGCCAATCTGAACACACTCAGCAGAGGAGGGGCTGTGCTCAGGGTGGTTCTGGACTCGCAGTCCCACCAGACTCAATAACAACAGAGCCCTGTGTGTAAGAGCATTCACTGGCCAACAAACCAGTGATATTCAAAGGGAGCTAAAGAGTGCAAACACTCTGCTGCACTCCGAGATAACTGCCCTGGTTTTGGTGCTGTGGGGTTTATTTGGTAAATAAATAGGGTGGTGTAACAAGTGTTATTACAGTGCCCTCTAGTGCAAGCGAGGCCTCGGGATGAGGATGGCAGACGGTGAAACACCTGCACCCAGAACACCACCACTGCTGGCCCAGGAAGAGGAGAAAACCTTCTCCACTGGGGCCAGGGTAGCTCCTTGCTAGGAGGCAGAGAATCTGGCTCAATTAGAAAAATATCTCCATTCTTGCTCGTGGGTGAATTGTCACTCTGAAATCAGTGTCACACATTTTAAGTGTGACAATATTCACTACCTGGATTATGTGCTGGGCTACTTTTTCTCCATCATAGCCACTTGCTTCTTCCTCTGACACACAAGTGAGAAGAGCTTTGTGCTGACACACCGAAAACGGTCTGAACATGAGCAAAATAGAACTCAGATTTGCTGGAATGAGAAAAGGCTACGATCAGCTTAACAAGTAATAGTCTGTGAAATACTCACTACAATTCCCAGTGCAGGCAGATGGGTACCTGGGCACAGGCCAACTTTGTACCTGAAACTGAACCCAGAAGAAAGGAAACCCCTTTCTCTCATGATACCTCAACTATTGACAAGGCAGTCAATGCATCAGCTGACAAGCTGAGAAGAAAAGAGAATCAGTGGTTAACTGAGAGGGTTGCTTCTACCAGGTTCTAAAGTGAACCTCTTAGTCTAAACCTATGGAGGTTTTGCAGATTCTTTGAGCAGGATGTACAAATTCCAGCTGCTCACAAATCTAAAAAGAAAGCCTGGTTGGTTACTGTGGATGCTGGTGAACCTTGGGTCATCTCACTCAGATCCTCAGGGGAACTCTATGCAAAAAGAGCCACTGCAAGGTGCTGCCTTTATGACAGAACTTTCTATTCCATCTTTTGTAAAGACAGATTTGGGTCCAAAATGAGAATATCTGTTCATATCTTTGCTATGCAAGTGACAAATACTCATTAAATCTACAGTAGTTTCCATGTGAACCCTGGAGACAAAAAAAGAAGTTCTAAGGCACAGCTGCCATTCCAGCTTCAGAGCAGTTTTATTCACTTAACTTCCTTCAAAATTATAGTCTTGTATAAATTTTGTAGGCAATACAGAAAAGCATAAAACTTCCCATAAAAATTACAAGAAATTGCTTTGTGACACATGAGCTGTCCCTGTTCCTTCCCAGGGAAGAGCATCCAAAATCCATGTACTGAGCAAGGATGGGAGGTGCAATTCCCCCGAGCACAGTGGGAACACGGCTCCTTGCAGGAATGCAGGGAGAAGTTTCACTCTGGCTACACCCACTACCCCTCACTGGCTGGTGTCTGACCTCTGCAGCCTGAGAGATACAATCAGTGCTGCTCATTTTACACCAAATGAGAAAATTCCTCTTGAAATCACAAACCACAAGGGAGGAGCAGCACACTCTCCTCTCCTGCCTACACACCAACAGGCACCCACACACAAATGCACTTTATAAGAGAAGCCAGTGCTGCAATTGCCACCTTCCTAGCAGCCACAATGCATGCAAAAAGCATTTTCCATTGTTATTTACTTCCTAAAGTTCTTCATGCAATGATGCTTCATAAAAGTATTGTCTGGGCCCACTGTGGCTTTGTTGGATGGTCTCAGTGCCTGAAAGCCAAACTAAAGGAGAAGATGTGTTAGCTTGGACCTCTCTGATCCTGAGCTGGCCAGAGACTTGTTTTATGCTCTGATCAAACTGCATTTGCAACTCTCCTTCCTGGATGCATGGAGGAACTCCAACATTTTTGTTCTTCACTAGCTCCTTCCACTTAGATATTCTGTATACAGAAGTCCCATATAAATCCCAGCCCCTTTGTTTGGCCATTTATGGTTCCCTAGAGTCATATTACAATAGCTTTGATTAAAATACAAACCAAGTGAGTAATTGCAGGCTTTTTAATTTTACAGTGTCAGTTTGTCATTGTAATGGATATGCTGGAACATGAAAGTCTCTTAATGAATTAAAGGAAATGCATATTTAGAAGGACTTAAAACTGCCCATGACCAGCAACCTCATATACTCACACAAAAATAAGAGAGGGTGAACAACTTTTCTTGTCAGTGATGCAAACCCCTAATAAAAATGATGAACTGTATGTCCTCCTGATGCAACTCTCAAAGTGCCCTGAGGCTTCATTGAATATCATTAAGCAGAACTCTTGTGCACTTATTTTGAACAGGGTCTTCCATCTCTATATATCCAAAATATTGGGAAAAAAAAAGTTATTTTTCCAACAGAGTTGAATAGAATATAAAAAGGAAAGCACTTACTTAATACTGTTTATCCCCTACATCTCAAATTAAAAGTCCTTACATTTCAGGAATGTTTGTTTCCAGGAAGAAGGGGCTTGTTCTCCCTTCTCCGTGCTGTTCCTCACTCAGAGTGTGTTTCACAAAAGACACAGTGAAGAGCACGCTGTAGTGAAGGTGCTGGAACATCATTTCTGTTGTGAAGGTCTAATGAGCAAATCTAATCACACTTGGACTACCCCTCTGAGAAGCAGGGCAAACCCAAATATCATTAAGGAAGCTGATAAACTTGTCCTGGTGCATACTCCAGACATGTAGGAAATCCATTCTGACAGCTGTTGGAAATGGCAAAACCCAGGGCTGAGTATTTTTTGTTACTTAACAGGCAGCTGAGTAAAAGAATGATTATGGATTTCCACACATATCACAGAAGTAACATTGGCTGGTAGAGGGCCTTTCATAAAGGAGAGACCTGCTGCCATCCCATCTCTTTGAATCTAGCAGTCTCTAAAAACAGCAGATAGGTTACAGCAGATCCACAGTGCCACTGCTGCAGTCGTGCCACAGAGCATTTATGCAGCATTGTCAGCACCACTATAATTCATCACATAACATGGACCAGATTAAACTGAATTTTGTAACAGAACACCTCTTCTTCCTTCCACTTTATGCATGAAAATTACACACGTGTGTGCACACAAACGCAGAAATTAATTCAAATATCATCCCTTTAAGGGAAGGGATAATATTTGAATCCCTTTCTGGGGATTAGAAAAGGAACACAGCTTAAAAATAAAAATAATAGTAATAATAATAATAATACCAGAAACAAAATGTTTTTCTGCATATTTCAAAGACAGGAGCAGAGCTTTTTTTCATGGCTCATTGCTCCCTTCCCAGTGTCTCCTGGCATATACACACAACTCGTAAAGATTTCTGCGTTTGGTGGTCTCTGCTTTACATGGCAAAGCAATTTCTGCAGCTGAAAAACACAGAAGATAACACTACACTAAGCTGTTTAATGCAGCTGTGACTCTTGCTTAGACATCCTTGGCAATTTGTCAAGTTGCACTGTCAGAATGACTCATTTTTTCCCAGATTTTAGCTTAAATCCTCAGACGTGCCAAGCACCTGAAATTTGCAGTGATTAGAAAGTGGGAAGTATTCAGTAACTTCTCTTGCAGCCCTGAGATCATAAGCCTACTACACACTCTGAGGATTTTAATAGCTTTTCCCTGGCATTTATGCACTGACCTTTTAGGAAGGCGCTTTCCATCTCTGAGAGATGCAGCTCTGCTTGGACCTGGGCAAACACAGGGCCAGAGTGACCCTGGATTTGGAAATGGGAAATACCTATTTCTACTCTGCACCTTCTCCCACAGAGCTCCTCCCACACCCACTGAGGGTACCCCAAGGCGATGCACTCTGCTGATTTCCACCCTTATCCCAACCCCACCCTTCTGGACTTGCAGCTCGTTAACAGTGCAGTGTCAGCACCCCCCCACTGAGCCCCCAGGTTTTGCTGGAATTGGTGTTTTTTCCCAGACTACACCGAGCAGGAGTCCAGTTCAGCAAAGCCTTGCACACCCCCTCGCAGTGAAGTGAGCCCATGGTCCGAGGGGCTTCAGTGCAGTAAGAGATGAACAGGCACAGGGGCAGGACCACAGCTGGACACCCTGGGTTCTGCCACACCACCAACTCACCAGTGCCTTACTCAGGGCAACGGATCCCAGCTAGGTTTTTGCCCACAGAAATGTCCCCATCCACACTTCTTACACCAAATACTCTCAGCAAAAGCTATTTATTGCAGTGCTTGTCAAAATGAGCTCATCACAACCATTGATTTTATAACTCCTGCAAAAACATCCCAGTTCCCCAAGTATATTTATTTGGCGAACAACTTGTAATGGGTAAAGGAAATAAATATACTTCATTAAATTTGCTTCCCTTCACTTATATTTTCTTTTGCTAAAAATCAGCCCTTTTCCCAAAAGCACTGTGTTTGTTAAGTGTAAAATTGACTCTTCTTCCTTTTTTAGCAAAGAGATGTGTATTAAGAAATAAAAATGCAAACAATTGTTCCTCCTGCTTGCTATTCATTGCTCAGATACTGAAAGTCTCTTCATGAATAACATGAATTGATGCTCTTGTCAGTAGCAACAACATTTACAGAACGTATGTTACGTTAAAGATGAAATTGAAAGTAAAGATGTGATTCTACTAAAAGAGACATCGAAACATGCAGACTGTCTCACCCTTGCAAAGACTGCTCACCTTTTGTCAAGATGCTTTTCTTAGTATTCAAAAACCTTTTGTATTTGATAGTGACTATTTAAATCTGTTATTGCCTGTCAAAGTGGGTCTCTGCAAACATTTGTGGTATCAGAAGGAAATAAACAGCAAGTTATTACAAAGCATAACAAACACCTGGGATATTGCAAAAGCTATAGAGAGTTTCCACCATTCAGCTCCTTGTGAGAAACACAGAGAAAATGTTCTGAAAGCAAAATGCAGAACATGTGGTTCCCTGAAGTCTTTCAGTGCACCTCAGGAGCTCCTGCAGGCCCCACCAGCACAGCAGCTTTGTACCCAACGCTATCCATACAACTGACACGGAACTGATCGCAGAGCAAACTGCAAAGGTCCCATCAATACCCCTGAGCACAAGAGAAAATTTTTATCTGAATAAATTTATCTCCATGATTTTCAAAGTGCGAAAACTATGGTGTCAATTCCTTCCAAATATTCTGTTAAAAATGTAATTCCTTAACTCATGGAAGGAGAAGAATGATGCATTCGGCACATGGCGGACAGAAAATGATCACACTTTATTATTCACTTGGAGATCAATAAATACACCCCCAAAGCCTTTGAAAGCTCAATCAAAACTCATAACTCATAAAATCCAATTAAATTTCTTTTCTTTTCATACACAGAAACGTCATGCACCAAAAAAAATCCAAGAGACAATCTAGATTGGCTTTTAGATGCTCTTTTACCAAGGCAACTGTGGTGAGAATTCCAGAGCCAGAAACCTCAGAGCAGTGTATTTTGTCAGCAGTGCTCTCTCTCAAGGAGAAACCAGACCTCTTCCCAAAGGAAGGAGGGAATCAGTTCAGGAGACTGTGGAAGAGCCTTGCATAAACTCACCATAGAGAAAAAGAAGTGTAAAACAGACTGCTTGACACAAATATTTTGTAATTATGGACCAGCTGGCCACTTAACTGAATTTACACAGTAGATGTTAATAAAATACATCCCTGGCTAAAAAACTCCTTCTACCCCAAAATACCTAAGCCAAGGAACAGAGTGTAATGAGTAAAATATATTAACTAGGAAAAAAGCACCAAACAAAAAACCCGACGACAAACCTAAACAAACAAAACAAACCCCAAAACAAAACCAAACCAAACCGGACACCTGGAGAAAGAGGGAAGATGCAATTAGTATTTTCCCACAGATTTCATCCAGAAAAAAAAGAAAACTATTTCAAAAGACTGCTGCAAATTTAAAAAATAAATAAATCCTAATGATGCTGAGTACATGCAGTAGGGACCATGCATGAATGAAGAGTTGACGCTTTTAACAGGTTTTTCTGTTACAGGTTCTTTCAAAGCAGATAATTATGGAAATAAAAAGAAGGAAAACCCTGAAGAGGAAAATACTTCTCTCTCACAGAAGTGAAAATGAAAACAGTATTAGTCATATGCCTCGAGAGAATTTGGTATTAAGCACTACTAGCGACAAAGGAAAAGACCCCGACAATTCAAATGTATTTCAACTATGACATGCACCCATTAATATTCTTTTTTCTCAAAATTTACATCTTTCTTTCCTCAATGAAATCAGAAAACTGCTTATGAGGAAGGATGGAAGGCAAAAAAAGCAAATCAAATGGAATTGCAGCAGGCAGGTAAAAATCAAGCCATGCTTTGAGCCAAGACAACTTTTTGAGTTTTGCATAACTGAAGAACTGTGCCATGATTTTGGACAGATGTGCTGATGAGTGTATTCCAAAAGCCAAGCAGAAGATGCATAGTTACCCAGAAAATAAGTGGTCCTATTTTTTCCATGATAATGAAGTTGTCATCCTACAAAATGCAAGTTGGGTTGTTTTTTTTTTTTTGGTGAAAAGATCTTTTTTTAACATGCTTCTAAACGTCCTGCTTTTCTGCAGACAGTTTACAAAACTGGCATCAGACTCACACAGCTCATGGCAGTACTTGGGAAAGCAGGCTGATGCCTAAGAACTCTCCCTTTTGTTGGAGGCAAAGACTGTAATTGTCTTCTAACTGCACAGTGAGCAGTTGAAATGAGGTACAGTCAATTGCCAGATACCTACAGTCAGTGCAAGAAACATGAGAGCAACATAGAAAAATCATTCTATTTTTGTATAATAAAACTGAAATAGCCAAAGTGCCCCTAACCAGAAGGATACAACTCCACACAGAGCTGAAGGTTCAATCCCTCTTGGCATGAAAGAGTTGATAAATAAACTCCAGTGGAAATGCCATTCTGTTCCTCCCAGCACTTGGCACAATGCTCAGAGGGGATTCCCCTTTCAGCTCCCCCAGGAAGGTGCTGTGGCTCCAAACCAGGTCACACACACTCATCCCTTCCAGCAGCCCTGCTGACACACAGGCAGCAGCTCTCACCCTGCACAAGGAGCGTGCCACTGACCACATCTCCCCTTCAATCCCCCCCTGGCACATCCCCAGCTCCGTACCCACAGGGACACACGTGCCTGAACCTTCTGCCTCCTCCTTCACACCCTGCTCTTCACATCACCCAGCCAAGGGACAGTTCGTTCATGGAACCATCTCCCTTCCAGAGCTGCTCCCTGGCTTTTCAAGGAGCTTCCCCAGCAGAGACAGCACAACGGCCTTTCCCAAAACTCTCCTGCAGTGCCCAGTGCAGACACACACACTGGGAAAAGAGGTTTCTCTGAGTAAATATTGGACATTGTTCAAAAACCAGTTCTTGCTACAAAGAACACAACCTCTGATTTAGGAACATGTTTCTGTTTTATCAAGCCCAATATCTGCTTTCTAAACACATGATTCCCCTCCTACCAGGCTGCTGACCGATGTGTTCTGTTTCTTTTCACTGCAACTCATGATCACGCTGTGTTTTCATGTGGAGATGAAAATTGGAAAATAGGTGTACAGGTTTATTCTGTCATCTTGACAATCTGATTTTGCCTTGTGATGTTCTAATCCACTTTCCATACTTTCAACATTAACAACTTCTGACAAACTTTTCCTCACCCTTGAAGGCAACATCCTCATAAATGACCTTACACTTTGTCTGAGGCTTGGAACATGAATTTATTTCCTTTTATCCCATAGTACTAAAAAGGAAGAAAATGAACCATTATTAAAAAGGGTTTTCCTCCCCTTCTTTTTAATTCTCTGCAGGAATAACAGTTTCTTTTCCTTTTATCTTTTCCTTCTGAACTACAGGTACAGTCCTATTATATCACTTGCTGATGCCTTTAAGCATACTATTTCAGCTCAAATGCATTCCTCAAATCAATGAAAATGAATTAAATTAATACCTGTAGGCAAAATAAATTAAATAAAATGTACAATAACACAAGTCTTAAATGTTCTTCGCTGTGCAGAACCATCAATATTCAGTGACTGACATTCAAATAAACAATTTTGTGCCACTAAAACGAAATATCCATACTTTCAATTTTTTTCTTTTTAAAATTTAAGATTTTTTTCAGTGTCACTATTCCAACAGAAAAAGGTAATAACCTATTTTCCTACAGATAACAAAGTAAGGTAGAGGACCCTCATTTATGTTTTAAAGAACTATACCACTGACAAAAAGTTGCGTTTTTCTAGAACTTAAAAGTGAATTTCTTTCTTTACCCACAGAATAAAAAAAAATCTGTGGAAAAAGCAATCCATGTTGATTCATACCCAAGGTTATGCTATCAAGATGGTATTTTTAGGAGCAAGAACTGTACACATCCTGGTCTCTGCTTGGAACACGAGTAAGGATTTGAATTTCTGATACAATTATCCACAGGAAGCAAGGCTGAGCTCACACCCACATTTAAAATGAGACCGTGACTATTCAGTAACATTGTCACCTGCGATTCTCCTAGATGAAATTAGGATTTGTGCCAGTTCTTATTGCAAAGTGTTCAGGGTCACCTTACAGAATCTCAACTATGTGTTAGGAACCTTTCCCATCTAAATCACAACCAAAAAACCCACCTTGACTCCAAATAAAGGTTCACTGCATTAGAAGTTCCTTAGAAGTCAGATGAAGAAATTGTGGAAATGAATTTTTGACAACTCCTATTTCCACTGCACTAACAATCTAATCTGTGTGGTAGCCACAAATCCTACAGCAACTGATTATTTCAGGGAGCAGCAAGGCTGTATTAGTGCCAGGAACAGCATGGACTCCTAGGTCCAAATCAGGCAGGAAACCCAAGGGATTCTTCAGAGCTCCCTCCCTCTTCTTCCAAATTATCTAAAGGAAAAAGGCTTTAAGCATCTGCCGGAATTAATTTTTCTTTGAAAAATACAGAATTTGAGAATACACAACAAAAATAATAATAAAAAAGCTTTCAGACTTGCTTTCCTTTGCTCCTTTCTGCCTAAAGCCTACTTAATTACTTTATCCAGCCCCAGCCACTAAGCACCTCGTGATTTTTCATGTATTAACAAGGAACATTCCAGATGAGACACAGAGGCAAAGTAATTTGCCCAAGCTGCCCTCAAGCCCATGGATTTTTCAAACTCCAGCCTAATTCCATGACCAACAGCCTGTCACCTGGCTTTGCAGCAGCTGAGAACCCAGAGAACATTTCAAAGGCTCGTTTTAAGTTTGATTTTAGCCTAGCAAGTGCTGCCTCCAAGAGAACTCATCCTGTGAGAGCGTGGGGAACCCAGTGGCTGCCAGGCTGAGCTGCGGACACCTCCCCAGAGCCCCCGGGCAGCTCCCCCTGCCCACAGTTCATCCCTTGGCTGCCCAACAGCGCCTGGGGCTGGGATAAACCAGGAACACATCCTGGCCAAGGGACACCTGCTCACAGGCAGGCCCCAGATGAAACCTCAGTGCTGGAAGGCCTTCCTTTTGAATTGAAAATGGATGGGTTTTGTGGGCAGCTATTTTTAAATTTTTTCCTTTCAAATACCCGTGAAAGCATCTACTAATTTCAGATGATGTCACACATAGAAAATGAGTGAGCACACTTTTTTTCCCTAAGATTTGAAACAGACTAAAAAAAATAATTATTTCCTCTTATTTTTTAATGAGAATTGCCAGCCCCTCAGCAGGTGGAAGGACACTGCCTGCAGGAGCTTTTTTGTTGGCTAAAAACTTGGTTCATATAATCAGCATGGTAATTAGCAAGCTCTTTGCTATTAAAAGGAACTCATTACTGCTATATTTTGCTGATTGATCCATACTCATGAAGTAATTTAAAAATGTAAAAAGCATTTTGTGAGCCACTTAAGATCTTCAATAGGAATATTGAGACAATGTAACTGACAGTTGTCTTTGACTAAACTTCAATCTGTAATTCTTTAGCCACTCAAGCAAATCCACAGGGACCTGGAAAATGAACATATTTCCCTAAACTCATATATTGTTCTGTGCTACTTGTCAGAATTCCTTTGCAAGGGATGGGGTCTCTGTATCAAGTAAAGGCTCACCTCAGATTCTGTGACATTTTTAGAGGTGATCTTGCAATCAAAGAAAGAGGCCAAGGTCCTACACAACTCGTGGGAGTCCCTGCGTTGCCCTGGATTACTCTGACCTTGCTGCTCTTTGCCCTCAGGGCCCGTGGGAGGCTTGCCCTGCCCATGAGGACACATGGGGAGATGGGTCTCTGAGAAGCCATTTGAAGGGGAAATCACCTTTACTCAAAATTAATGATCAGCATGGATCTGAAACCGTTGTAGGATGAGTTACTTTCCACTTTAGACCCTCTGCCAGGTTTTCTCATGCTTCAAACAGAACTGATAAATTATCCAACAATTTCTAATATTGAAATGCCAAGAGGAGGGAGAAGAATGAGGGAAATATGACAAGAGGGTGGACACATATCAACTGTTCAAAGAATTTCCCTTATGCAGGGAAATCTCAAGTGAAATTCTGCCTCCAATTAAGTCAACACACAGCTCATTGAACTCAACAGTGCCAAGATTTCATCCTTGACCTACTGCCTTGAACTCCATCCTTTAGTGCTTCTAACAAACAGCCTGCTCCTTTCCTCTTCACCAGCTCAGGTGCTGCTTCATTTCCAAGCTGGCAGTGGCTCTGAGGCCAGCACTGTTCTTCTAGGCACAAAAAAAGAATTGCCATGGCAATGCAGTCTGATATTTACGAGCTCCACCACAACCCCAAATTATTTTACAACCTAAAAGGACATCACTAGTAACTGAAACAGATACTTTTTTGACAGGGCTCATAAGTAACTATGGCTGGCCCATTCACTCACTACTAAAGTAAAAAGCAGCCTTCAGTGAGAGCTGGGCCTGGCCCTAAAATCATGCACACGGTCACCCAGCACCTGCAATAGGAAGGGAATACACATTTCAGCTCAGACATTGCTGAGAGCAAAGATCTGCCCCACCCTGAAGGGAGAAGCACAACCACACCCTGTTCAATACTTCTGTTCCACGGGATGGGCACTGGATGGGGACAAGTGATTTCCACCGCCCTGGTGGGCGATTTTCATTCCATGCAGCACTAACACTGCCAGTGTGCTGCTCAGAGCAATTGCTTTAAGATAATGAATTTCAATATTTAAAGATCTATTTCCCTTCTCTATTCCTTCTTATTTCCATATTTTGAAGATGAAAGGACTGTGTTATTTCAGCCTTTGCTCTTGTTTTTTTTTAGTGTATTAAGTATTTTCAGGCTCTTTTTTCCACCCACAAAAGTAAGTGCTTGTAACATTCATTTTGCTTTAAGAAATTTACTCTTGCTTTCAAGCTGCAGGAACAACTCTTACTGATTATTATTTTTATCTTTCTCAGAGATGGATGATTTATTTTTAATTGCTTCTTTAGGTCAGGATGCTGCTCACCAGTGTGCCTACCTTTATTCTGTTCATTAATTTAAGCTTTTTAAAAAAGTAATATATCAAATCACTTTTTTTCCTCCTGGAAAGGGAAGTCATGGCAGATAAGAGAGATCAATTATTAATCAGGATTAACCAAAAGTAAAAAGAAAACAAACCAAGAAGCATCTTAAAGACTTGAGTGCTCTGGAGTGAATGAATTTATACCAGGTCATACTTTTCCAGCAGAAGCTCTCCTAGGAAATCAAAGCACAGGGAGATGGAGGTCTAAATCCTCCCATTGAGGTCCTCTGCTTTTATTTCAAAAGACAAAACAGAATTCCTACTTAAAATTAAAAAAAAAAGTAAGGAAGAAGGAAAAAAAGAAAAGTAAACATAAAAGAGAAAGAACAATCTCTGAGGTTACACAAAGATGAACATGAAAACAGAGACCACAGCCCGCTCTTCTTCTCAGCCCATTCAATACGGAACTCCAGCTAAGCCAAATCCATCTGTCCATCCCCTCAAAGTTAATAAATGAATATATTCATAAAAGTACAGGATCCTAAATCCAGCAAATAAATTTTATCACCTACAGAATTGCAAGCAAATTCACCCTTTTTAATTTCCTGGCCTTTAATTTAACAAATATGAAAAAAACACATGTAAAATCTCTTGAAAAAAATCTCTGCTTCTCAGTTCTACATGTTTATTTCATGGAGCACAGGGGAGAGCCCATAAACATCCATAAAATTATTTATAACCTGTTCTGCTATGAAGCAGTGTATTGAAAAAAAGCCAGTCCAGAATTGCTTTGAAAATGTGAATCAGTGATCCAGTATTCCCTATGTTATATATAAAGCACAAAAATACCTTTGAACTCTAACTAACATTACTTTTGTCTATTCATTCTCTGTTTGGGAAAGTAAATTTGGACATAACAGTGTAACTAATGCACTGTGTTGAACTTTCTGCCAAAGAATAAATTCAGTATAGAGACAAGAATTAATCTCTTTCTACAAATAAATAAAAGTTTGTATAACAAATAAAAAATGTCATGTGTCAGACACCCTAAAAAAAGTCCACAAATCATGCTGAAACTTTTCTTGATAATCACCTTCACAAGGAAGATTAGCATCAACCCTAGAAATTCAGCCAGTTCTATTCCTGGGGTATGCTGCTGAGCACCAACATGTTCTCAACACTTCCATTTCCCTGAGACCTGCTTCAGATCACATCCCTGGAATCCCACGATTTGGAAGTCCTCACCTACTATTTCCTGCTTTACTACATTTTAAAAAACAAAGTAATGGGGGTTTCTTTCTTGGAACCAAGGTCAAGGCTGTCATGGAATCAGGGTGACCCCATTTTAACAACGTAGTCAGAATATATTGCTTTGTTTTCCTTTCCTTTTCATTTTAGTCACTTTGGTGCTATAGGCAGTTTTTGTGTTTTTCTAAGAAACCTGGTTAGTATATTCTACAGGATCTGTGGTTTTAGTCCAGTTTCCCAGTATATCTTCTGCTCCTCTCAGACTCATTTTCTGCCAGTTTTTAACTGTTTGTCTCATAACAGGCAAGTCCCTCTCTTAGAAATGTCACTCACAGGCTTTCATTGCTCTGTGAACCAACAGTGACTTTGTGCCAGCAGTCTTGGTTTTTTAATAACTAATTTATTCATTACTCTGGGCTAAAGTGGCTTTTTTTATCAAATGAGTCTACACTGAGCTGAACTGATTTCCTCTTTTATCACAGAGTTCTTATCTCAGGGACCTGACCTCGTGGACAGAAGTCAACCTGAGTGTCAGAACCATCCCCAGTGTGCCTGACAAATCCACTCCAAGTGACCACTGGGAGCTGTACCCTACTCTGGGGATGCATTCCAGTGTGACACTGAGGCAAATTTCCATGCCCAGACAAACCTGAGGAAGGTATTTCAGTGAAGCTTATGTTGTTTTGTTAAAGAACCAAATGGAATCACCCTGTTCACACTTAAAAACTCCTCTGCTTTATAGAGTCCCTATAGTGAAATTCTGAAAATACAAAGCAGTATTTTAGAAGCCCAGGTTTTTTCCTGTACCCAACATCTTTGCTGTGTCTGGCAACACACTCAATGAAGCGAGCCCAGACAGAACACAGGGCAACTTCTGTGCTCTGTCATATTATGTATTTTAAATTTAGATAATAGATGAACTATTGCTTGTCCTGATACACTACATTCATGGCATTCTTTTCATGCTGTTCTTGATACTAAAGAAGGTTGTATTATTTCTGTAAAGATTTTATATGTGTCCCACTTTAGCTAATGATGGCAAAGGAACCAATCTGTCTGGGATTAGTGGAACTGAGAGCTCTGACCTTACATTGCTCCTATTTTGGACTATAAACTGCCTGCCAACATTTCACCTGGTCCTCTGGCACCTCTTTATTTTCTTAATTTTCAGGACAGGTAGTAAGATATTCCTTTTAGTGACACAGAATTAGAAAAGGACACTGTGAAAACTAGACCCTTTTATAATAAACTTCCTTTTGTCTTTTCAGACTTCAGCAAACAAGTGAAAATTTCAAATTCCTTCTCTTCACACAATGCATCTTCACCACAATGCCATGACACACTTTACCATTGTTCAGTGTAACTGCAATAACTGAAGTGAAAAAAGAAAGAAAAATGGAGAACCTGTAGCAGTATACAAAAAAAGAGAACTTATACGAGTGGAAAGGCAGTACCAGGCCTCCTTATTCTAGCTAACACAACTATTGTTTATTGATAATAATTCATAGCTTAGTAAGACACAGAGCTACCACTGACAGCACTGCAGGTTCCTGTAGCAGGGGACAAAATTATATACATGCATTTACATGCAAACTGCAAAAATTAAGCACTGCAAAAATCACCCCTTTTCCACCTTTCTTCTCAGATAATCCCAGACCACAATAATTAAACTAATCTACATCCCTAGACTCAAGAAAAATAAAAACCCTGTGCAATTAGCCATTTCCTCTGAATGAGGTTTGAAGCATAATCTGAATTTTTATTCACATCGACTTCCCTTGCTAAACACTCAGGGATATGTGTTTCAATAACTGAAATCAGGGTGCTTGCTCTCCATTGCACTGCTCAGTTCAGATCAGGGGTTATCTAATTCAACAAGCATTCCACAGCAATTTGTGACGACCAAGATTATCATCTGACATCCCTGAGACTGACCCACAGAGACACACGCACTAAACTATTTTGAAAGGTACGTTTGGCAAATTGAGAAAAACATTTATACATCCAGCAACACAGAAAGAGCTTTCTACTTAAGTGGGCAGGGGCTTTGTATAATAAAATTACTGTTTCATGTATCTGCCAAAAATCTCATGTATCCAAGTATCCCATGGACCTGTTTAACACACACAGTGCACCACTGCATGCAGATCTTCTTTCTTCTCCTATCACTTCTGATAAAAAATAACTAGTTTCTGGTAGAAACATCTGGGGAGAATCTTTAAATGTTCTTGTACTTTATAATATTAAGTTTCATCCTAACTTTAAAAAAGTTTTCTAATTATTTCCATATTATATTCTGATTTTTCCCTCAGTAAAGAATACTTTTTAAGTTTGCCTCAGCAGCTTTCATTAGTATATGTCTACTTGCTCCAAGGGTCACTAAAAGTATGAAAATATGAAATATAACCAATCTAAAAACTTGGAGTAACTCCACTGGGAGCCATTAGGAACAGCATCAGTAGCATAATTATTCTCATAACCAAGCACAAAAAGAGACAAAAAGGATTTTATTTATTCTTTCTGTGTATAAGGACAGAAAATAAAGGCATCACATAAGAAAACAAGCAGATGATAAAAAAATTTTTTGCATTATAGGCAAGTTTCCACAAACTATTATTGAAGAAGGTGCTTAAAAACAACCATCAGATCATTTAGGCAATTAGCTCAATTCAGGGACAGGTTCCACACTTATCACACACAGAGATCAAGCTGCAGAGTGAGAGCAGGGCCAGCTTTTTGTTCTCAGCACGGTGGTTTTGAACTGGCTGGTGTCCCCTTGCAGTAACAGAGAGGTGCAGCAATCCAGCCCAAAGGAGGGAGGAACACACACTGCAGTGTGCTTCCACTTATTGGAGAATCAGCCCCGACAATTCAACTGAAGCAGCCACATGAGAAAAGGCTACAGGCAAAGCCTCTGCACAGCAATTGTAAGGGGGAGGAAAGGGAGAAAGTTATGACATGGGGACACTTTGATTGCATTAGCTCCTAATGGCGTGGCTCTGCACTGCCAACAGCTATGAGCATTACAAAAAAGCTCTTCCTTTGCCATTATCTGCTTTATGCTGGTTTAAAGCTGGTTTGAAGCCAAGGTTCAGTAACCCTGCATCAGGGAAAAGCTTACAGGAGAGCACAATGATGATTAAGATCTGTACTACACACCATAAAATTGAGACAAAGCCACTTTTTGTTACTTTTTTAATGTCACTCTCCTTATTCTGCCACTTCACCAAGGTTTCATAGTGGCATATCTATACATACAGTAGCATGTGAAATTTTTTTGGCCCTGCATCAAGCAGCAAGCTTTGCTCAGGTGCTACTGTTCCCTTTCCCTGGTTCTGCTTTTCTAGTCCTAGGAAGATGGCTATTCTGACAAATCAATAATTTCCGGCCCTCTGAAATGTTATAAATACTCTATT
Source organism: Rhipidura dahli (assembly GCA_013399225.1). Taxonomy (NCBI): domain Eukaryota; kingdom Metazoa; phylum Chordata; class Aves; order Passeriformes; family Rhipiduridae; genus Rhipidura; species Rhipidura dahli. The sequence continues at coordinate 198,769 of VXAC01007837.1, forward strand.
TCTGTAAGCTTTGTGCTTAACTGTGTAGCTAGGGGAGATTTGCTATCAATCTCAGAAGAGTGAGTTGTTACAGCTAAAGCTTTAAACAACACCTGGGGTTTGACCAGCCAAAGGCAGGGCAGTGACATTTGGCAGACTGGGAAGTGGCAGTAACTCCTAATCCCTTCCTATGCACAGCTCTGGGGAGAATTTCTTGTTCCCACAAACATTGTCAGCCAGGCACCAGACAAGATGGAGTTCTTCAAATGTATTAATTGCAAGAAACACAGAAGCAGAGCAAAAGAAGCTGGGATTCTCCTCTGTTCAGCCTTTCAGTTTTCAGTCAAAGATGGTTGTGAAGTTGAAAAGTTTTGTTTCCATCTTCAGATGTCATAAAAAACAAATAATAGGCAATAGTGGAAGGCAGAGGGGAGTCAAACACGTGCCATTCAAGAAGCATCAGGGATTTTTCATGAAATGGGAAGAAAGAAAACCAGAAAAAGGGAGAAAATATTCTCCCCCAAACTGACATTTTGATGATGCTCCAGGCAACTTCATTTAGGCTTTAGCTGCTGCCTTGCTGAGCAGCCTTTGATGCTCCCCCAGGCAGTTCTCATCTAGCCTTTGGCTTCTGCTTGGTCACACACCTTTTGGTGCCATTTCTGATTTGTGTGAGATCTTATCAATTTCAGTATACATGACTCTTCTTGTCCATCTCACAATTATGTAAATCTCTCATCTAATCCTAGGCTTGGTCTTTTAATTTTACTTCAATGGGTTTTTTTTTCTTTCCTCACTACAACTGACTCAGAAAATCCCATTCTTTCTACCCAATGGAATGCTTCATGTGCTTTGATTTTTCTGTTTCTTTTTTTTTTTTTTTGGTGCAGGGTGGAGAAATATGCTTTCTTTGTATTTATCTCATTTTATACTCAGAATGTCGAGCACATGTCTGTCAGAAACAGATATTCCATGCCCTTCTGCTCCAGGCAATTTATCTTGGCCTTATCGAGCAAGGCTGTAAGAGATTTAGAATAAGATGGCTGCTGAGGCTGTGAACACCTGCTGATTACTCCTGCACTAACAGAAAGAGCAGAAAAAGCTGCCAGCAGATCTCCTCTTCCCTCATGGTACTTGAACTTAGTTCTTCTCTGACTGCAAAAGACTTGAATTTAGATTAGACTGTAGCACTGAGGCTTCACAATTTCAACTAGTTTGAGTAGGGGGAGAGAAAGGCTTGACCAATCAAATATTCCTAGATTTTTTTATCTTCTCATTTTTACTGTCCATTTTCATTCCTCATCTTTCATACACATTCCTTTTGATCACACCCTGTGACTTTTCAAAGCGACAGACCAGCTTCAAAGAATGTCTAACTATCAAAAGGTCTCCATAATTTTAACCTTAAACAAACTGTACTGCATGCACAAATCTATCTTTGAATTCAGACAACAGCTTCCCCAGTTCCACATGGTGAGACCAAAATCACTGTAATGGACATGAATAAAGGAGCCACTGCCAGACACTTGGAGCTGCTCTCAGAGTAGGGTGCACTTATCTAAACAGCTGATGAACAACGACTGCTGTACCAACAACAATCCACAGGTGAAGTTTGGTAGTTTGCTTTTCTTGGTTTTTTTTTTTTTTAATTTCTGAACAAGCTTACTCAGGGAGAAAAAAAATGATCAACAATGCAAAATCAAGAAGCAAATGGAAACCCTAAAGTTGCAAGTTTAGTAGTATCACGTTTTCAGAGCATAAAAATGATGCAAGATGGCAAAGAACCCAAAGACAGATAACGTTCTGGTGAGATCAAACTGCCTGGGGTGACCAACATCTTAGCAAAAAGCCATCCAAGTTCTGCAGTTTATCTCAGAGGACAACAAACACGAGAATGAATTCTACGTGGAGAAATACACTGCACATACCCAAAAGCATCACAATACTTTTCATCTACTTCATAATGCTGCAGCCCTGACATTTTATAGCTTTTGCATTAATGCAAATGAACTTTTAACTTTAAGAGAACAGGAACATTAAGCAGTATACATTTTCATGAGGCTAACGCTCACATGCATGCTCAGAAACAATCAGAGGCCTGTTTGGATGGTTTACACAATGCCACACTGGCATTTGACTTTCATGGTTGGCTGGAAAATGCTCAGTATTGATGCTCAGTAACATAAGCTGAACAACAGTTCTCAAAGAAACACCCACACACCAGAATGTGCTTAGCCATTTTACAATTAAAATTATTCTTTTTGAACTCTGGTAACAGAATGTAGTTCCTTTTTGCTGTAATACTTTAATGTTTTATTTGTGTCCTAACCGTGCTGTAATTTGAATTCGGTCTTATGTCTTTAAAAAATTTACAACTGTTCTTTCTCAAATAATCATAGAATGAATGTTAAGGAATCGGAAGGGACCTTAAAGATTCTCCTCCCCTGCCATGGACAGGACACCTCCCACTAGACCAGGTTGCTCCAAGTCCCTTCCAACCTGGCCTTGGATAATTCCAAGCTTGGGGCACCCACAACCTCCCTGGGCAACCTGTTTCAGTGTCTTGCCATTCTCATAGTAGGGAATTTCTTCCCAATATTTAACCTACATTTCTCCTCTTTCAATTTATACCTATTTCTCCTCATCCTATAACTACTGTTCCATCACAGCACCTCATTTTGTCAAAAAGCTCCAGAAGTAGCAAGCACATTTTGCCAAATGTCTCTGGGAACAGCCCCCAGTCAGAATAATACATTGTTTGGGATGAGACCATATCTGCCAAACAGCTGAGCTGCATTAGCAAATTCAAAACTTGCATCACTGCCAAAGCTCAGAAGCCTTAAAAAAATGCCACAAAAAACCCAACAAAAAATCCCAAATCCCACACCTGCTAACAAACCCTTCTAAGAACATTAGCCCAAATCCTCACTTGCATGGTGAACCACAAAATACCACCTTTAGCTCTACTAGCACTTGTTCAGTTGGGACCAGATCTTTCATGGCATTTCATTGTGGTCTGCAGCACCCTCACAAGGAGGAGCAGAGGGGCAGGAACAGACCTTTTCATTCTCATGAGCAGTGACAGGACTTGAGGAAATGGCTGGGACCTGAATCAGGGGAGATTTAGATCTGTATAGCAGAAAGTGGGCAACCCAAAGTGTGGCTGGGCATTGGAACAGGCTCCCCAGGGCAGTGGGTACAGCTCCAAGCCCTGTCTGAGCTCAAGAAGCATTTGCACAACAGTCTCAGGTACATGGTGTGACTCTTGGCATGTCCTGCTCAGGGCCAGAAGTTGGACTTGATGATCCTGATGGGTCCCTTCCAATTCAGCACATTCTGTGAGTCTATGATAATAATTCTCTAATCTGTTAGGTAATAGAAAATACCATATTTTTGTAGCACTGTAGCTCTTTTCCTCCTAAATAGTAATTATAAAACTTACACCGTTAAAATGGCCTTCCCAGTTTTCTCTCCTCCCTACCTGAATATTGTTTATTTTCACCCATATATTGAGTGACAGCCTCCATAGTTTCTGCAAATTACCTTTGCTCCAGCATATCATTATGGTGTCTTTTAATTACTGCATCAGCAGTAACTAGTTACCATCAGTACAGTGAACTCAGTTGGGTAAATCATTATCTACTCAGGCTCAGATGTCACAGATGTGCTGGGAAAGAAATAAATTATAGATCAATAGTACTGGAACTGGAATGATCCATCCCACTTAATTAGAACCACCATATTTCAGTACAGTAACAACAGTTAAAAAGAAAATGAAAAAGTCAGCCCCCTGAATAAATCTTAATAAGGCCAGTCCTTAAACTACCATTCTACAGAGATNATAAAATAATTTAGTGGCAATATCATCAGCAACAGCTGAATTTCAGAATAATAGTTTTTCATCCAGTCAGTATAAACCACTAAAGCTTCACAGCTTTGCATGAATGGACTGAGGTGGGTAGCTGGGAAATTGTTGTTACATTTCTAGAGGATGGCTCAGCTTAAATGTCTTCAAATATATCTCTGTGCTAAGTTTATCGTACATTTTGGGAGATTTTCAGAAGCTTGAGCTGGTAAAAGGGTTGACTGAAGCAGGTATGCATCCACCAGTGTATCCATCTGTACAGAAGTAAATCCAACCACTGGGAGCTGTAACAAGTCAAGCAGGAGACTGCTATTATAAAATAAATTTAAGGGAAAAAAACCCCAAAACTAAAACAAACCATCAAAGAAATCAACAGATATTTCTTTGTGCCAGTCATTAGTAGAAGAGGGCCTCCCTTCTTTAGTCCAGAGTGATGTATGTGTGTGATGTACCTACAGTCTCCTTGGCCTGGCAATTAACCCCCAGCCCCAGAACAGCCCCTGGAGTGCATTCGGTTGATGTCAAACGTGCTTTACACTTGCAAACTGCAAGTAAAATCTATCCCTCAACCAATTTCTTACGACAAGCTGAAAAAAAATTCATCTTTTCCCAGTTTGAAACTGATCCAGGGCTACTTTCACAAAAAAAAAAAAAAAAACACCAAAACAACACAAAACAAACAAACAAAAAAAAAACCCTAAGCTAAGAAAAAGGGGGGGAAAGAAACACAAAGGGATAAAAATCACGCTCTGCACAAGAAATGGAATAAAAAGGTGTATATATTATTCTGAAAGTGACACACTTCTAAGTATTGTTTCAGGACAGCTCAAAATCACATCCTAAGCACAGCAAGGAAAAAATCATTTTAACTCTTCCAGGGTGTTCTGGGGTCACACGGGGGTATTGAAACGGATCCGTGTCCTGCCGCAGAGGCGGGAGCGCCCGCGAGTCCCCGGCTCCAGCTCTCCAGCGGGGATCAGCGCAGCGTGGGACGGCACTGAGCACAGGGACAGCCCCCCGACAGCGTCACACGGAAACGCCGCAGGCTACAACTGCGCCGACAGAGAACACAGTACGGCAAGAAAGGAAAAAGGAAGGGA
>VXAC01007837.1:203758-322839 GCA_013399225.1 Rhipidura dahli
AAAAAAAAAAAAAAAAACTAATGTAAAGAAGTGCACGGTCCCCCCGGGGCACCCAGCTCCGCGCCTGCGCCATGCCCGCGCGCCGGCGCATGACGTCACCCCCGCGCGAGACCGCGGCGCCGTGACGTATCGGGGCGCGAACAGGCGGGCGGTCTGCGGGGGTTCGGGCCGTTTGAGGATTTTAAATGTTTGATTCAGTTGTCACCGTTGCAGTCGCTCGCATTTACAGCTGCCGAGCTTGTTCAAGGGCACTTGAATGCCAGCTCCTTTTAATGACTCACAGAGAGGGGCAGGCTGGAAAGGACCACGGTGGGTCATCTCTCTGCCCGAACAGGGTCAGCCCAGGGCACAGGATTGCGTCCGGGCCGTTCTGGAGTGTCTCCGTTGAGGGAGACATCTCAGGGTACGGTTATTTTACCATTGAAAAAATGCATCTAAATTCTGTCATTCGGGGAGGTTCTTAATTGTGGGCACCAGAGCAGAGGGGTGCGGTGAGAAGACACCGTGTGTTTTACCCTGTGGTACCCCCAGGTCGGGAAAGCATCAGCCAGGGAGTGATCCCGAGGTGTTCTTTAGAACCCGACCTCTGGCCCAAGGGCTGTGGCTCTCCCTGACACACTGATTTGCAGCTCCTGCACAACTGGTGCCCGGCTCTGCAGCTGTCACTGGTGGAACGTTCTGCTTCAGAACGGTACGGAATGCACACATTTAAGTCTGGGAGGGCAGTGCCCTGCAAGAGATGCTCTGTAGCAACTAGAGCTTTGTTGTGTAGCTACAGCTACCTGACCCTGAGCTGTAAAGGGTTTGTTCAGGTGGAAATTCTACAAATCTCTAACTGACTTAGCTGACACTTAGCCATGCTCTATGCTTTAATTAACATCAAACATGCTTTTAACTGAGTATAGCAAATTTTTAGAAGTTAAGGCATTTAGTAACGTGATTAAGTCTTGACACTGAAGTAACTTAGTATGGAGTATTATCTCCGAATTTTAATTTTCAGTTTAATTTCTTGCAGCTGAAATCCTATAGGAGATACCTTCTCAATGCTGAGTTAATTGTAAATAAATGTAACTATTTTCCCCATTGCATTGTATGTAAATCCCTGAGAATTAAACTTTTTAGTACTTTGAGACATCCCTTGATTTTCTGCCAACTGCTAGAAAATATAAAGACTGAGTAATACTGCTCCAGCTAACAGGTTGCACTTTGGCAGGTACCATGTTCAGCTTTCTTTTGCTGAAAAAATTCATGGGAGGCCTTTTAGTTATCCTTCATATCCTGTTACTTGAGCACACAGGTTTGATGTGGGAATCCCACTTGAAACTGGACAGTTATTAACTTTATCCTTAAATCTTCTAAAAAGCAAGCCTGGGGACTGCAGGTTTAAAGATTATTTACTGTGGCTTTTAGCCTGGACAGCAATTTAATAATGGAAGAGGATGCCTGAAATTTTTAATTTTAAAAAGGTTTAACCACACATATAATATTATTACAGGCATAGAAGTTACTTCAGACAAAAGATAGCACAAAAGTGTTGCATTGCAGATGTGCAAACTTCACTACAGTAAGTTTCTTCTTAGCAGCTCTTTACAGGGAAACATCTGATTGGAACACAAACCTGCCTTTTCTGAGCTAGTCGTGGTATCCTGCAGGAGCTTTTTCTTGAAATATACTGAAAAAACAGTTCATTCATTTTTCCAAGAACAGGGAAAGCAGTTTCATAGATCAACTGTTAATCTGCTAAAAATTTCCTCTGAAAACCATTTTCATGCAACTTAAAATCAAAGCTCTTAATGGAATCCTACCCAGACTTTGCAATGACCTTTACCCATTATTCCAAAACCATGTGATTTGAAATGCAGTGGTGTCTTACCTGGAGGTGGTGTCATTTGCTGTCCTTTTCCGTGCAGCCCCTGCCAGCGTTCGCTGTGTCCATAACGATGTCGCGGTCCCCGACTTCTCTGCCTATCGCCGCCAGGATGTGCAAGATGCCAACACATCTTCCCAAGGCAGCAGTGATTCCAGGAAGGGGTTTTCCTACCTGATGACTGCAGCGACAGGTGTAGCAACTGCCTATGTTGCCAAGAATGTTGTCACCCAGTTCATTTCCAGCCTGAGTGCCTCTGCTGATGTGCTGGCCTTGTCAAAGATTGAGATCAAGCTGTCTGACATTCCAGAAGGCAAGAACATGGCTTTCAAGTGGAGAGGGAAACCCCTTTTTGTGCGTCACAGAACCCAGGCAGAGATTAGTCAGGAAGCTGAAGTTGATCTGTCTCAACTGAGGGATCCGCAGCACGACTTAGACAGAGTGAAGAAGCCCGAGTGGGTGATCCTGGTGGGTGTGTGCACTCACCTGGGCTGTGTCCCCATCGCCAACTCCGGGGATTTCGGCGGGTACTACTGCCCCTGCCACGGCTCCCACTATGACGCCTCTGGCAGAATCAGGAAAGGCCCAGCTCCTTTAAACCTCGAGGTCCCAGCTTACCAGTTTGTTGGGGATGACACGGTGGTGGTCGGCTGAGAGACACGGTGCCTGCTCACCTCCATGTTCCTGAGAATGTACACCAGAAGGGTTAACTGTAAAACCAGATGAAATTAGCTGTCTAGATTCTCAACCAGAACTATGCTTGAATACTGTGTTCAATTTCAATAAAAACTTGGAGTGAGCACTTGTTCCTGACTTATGATAAAGTGTATTTCTTTGTGTACAGATTTCTAATGTGTCTGGTCAAGGAGATGCTACAGCAGACCCAGAACACAGAGCCCTCCTGAAGGGCAGAGTAGCCACTGAGCTACAAAAAGCCACAAAGAAATCTTAGCCAGCATCGGTCATGCCAATACAGCACAGAGCTGGTGCTTCACTGGGTGCAGAACAGGAAGAGAAACAAGGTTTGCTGTTTCTAGAACAAAGCAAAAAGACACCAGCTGTCCTGTACTTTGTGTTTTCTTCCCACTCTTTACTACTAGGTCTGAAAATACTTCAGCACTGCACTGATGTGCTCCCTCAGTTGCAGAATAGAAAACAGAATCCTCAGAAACTACAGAACAGTATAACAGAATTTTCAAGACACAAATAATACAAGCTTATTCCCAATAAGATAGTAAAATAAGTCAAACCAGATTGCTAAAATTAAGCAGTATTAACCAGAGATTACAGTGTGGTCTGACATAATGCTGCTCTGTGGATATACTGAGGGAGATTTCTGTCTGACACCAGTTTTACAATAGAGGTGTCATTCATTTCAGGGAGTATGTCACAACCTATGCAAGTAGGAGTCAGGAAAAATTGAAAACCATTGTGTCCAGCCTGTTTGATGAACAACTCACATCCTACATGCATGCAAATATTAACTCTAAAGTATACTTTTCTTTGTGTCTCATGAAAGAAGAGATGAGATTGCTTTCTCCCTCTTGTTTTCAAATGGGTCCAGACAACACAAAGCTCCTGTAGCTGAAGCAAAGGGACAAGTCAAGAAAGGGTGTGTTGTCCCTATTACAACAAACTCAGGAAGTTGTAACCTGTGTGTGGTTCAGCCAAGGCCCCTGGCCCAGGCAGGTGAAGTTAAAGGCCAATCCTGCATAAAGACACAGGTTCTAAGTGTGACTTGTATCCCACAAAGCCCACCCAGAGGAGCCCTTCATGACCCTGCGGAGCCAGGGCAGTGTGGGTGGTTACAGTCGACCCTTGGAGCCATACTGCAACATTCCATTAAATCCCAGTTCTGCCTCTCCCTCAGCATCCCCAGAGATGGCCAGAGTGGTGCATTCTAGAGGGGACCATGCCATGAGAAACAAAGGCAATAACTAAGAAATGTCAACCAGCAGCTCTGTTTAACATTCCTCAGCCTTAGGAGTTGGTGTTTTAGAGGGAGATTTTTTATTTTCTACATACCTAGAAACTCAGCAAAACAGCAGTAACTGAGAAGTCAGACAAAACTGATAAACTTCAGGTGAATGAGGAAATGTCATCAAGAGAAATGTGGGTTTGGAGACACTTCCATCTCCATCTCCAGCCCCTGCTAATACAGTGCCTTGAGGTGCTCGTCAGTCCAGGGTTGGTAGCAGCAGCACAGCCAGGAGCAGTCTGCTCATTCCCATACCCATTGGATGCATTGCCATCATCTGTTGTAGTGTTTGCAATGAGAGGAGGAAAAGGGGACCCTGAGGACTTCAGCAAGGCTCACTATATTTAGAAAATTTGTGTAGGAATTGTAAAAGGACAGAAGTTGTGACACATACCAGTCCCTTAGGTAAACAGCTGTATTAATATTAAATTTTCAAAATTAACGATGCTTCAATTTATTAAAACCTTCATTTATATTTTGTGCCTATTAAAATACATAATGCTATAATCCTATTTGTAAGCAGCTAGAATACTAGAAGGTGGTAAGTAATAGCCTCCATGGATTTATCAGGAACTAATCAAATCAGTGCAATCACATTTGTTGCTATAATAGGAAAACAGGCCTTGGAAACGGGGATATTAGCAGTAGCTGACAAAGTTTCAAGTAAGATTTTTACACCATCTCACAAAACATTCTCATGTCTACTAAGGAACCTGATACAAATTGGAGTATTTTAGAGAACAACTGTTTCTAAAACAGTGCTGATGGATGAGCTACCAGCAATTCCCTGTTGGAGCAAGGAGTCGTGCTGTGAGGAGCTCAGTGAGAACCTGTGAGTCCAGCACTGCCACTGTGTTTGTTAATCAGCTGTCAGAGAATGAGCTTTGTGAAGCTGCATATGGTGGTAAATTGGGTACAGCTGGGAACTCTGATGCAAAAAGGATTCAAATTAAAAACAACCTGGACAAATAATGCCCTACAAAGCCAGCATGTGTTGTAATAGGAATTATTAGCTAGGGAGCAGGTCTACAGAAAAGGATCTTGGGATACCCATGAAAACAAGAATGCATGGTTTGTAACAATCTTAATGCATCAAACGTTAAAATAACTTTAAAGTCTGTGGGGACAAATTGTAATATCAAAATGAATGGAATTCTTGATATAGGAATAGGGAAAGCTGATGGACTGGACAAATTAATGAAGAAAATTAATGACTGATTACAAGACATTGCTCTCATCAGAAAGTTGCAAGACAAAAAAAAACTGAGGGAAATACCACTGAATGTATGCATTATGCTGAATGCTTTTTTAAGTGTTAGTTCATAGCCACTATTAGAGATAGGTTGCTGAGCTATTTGGGCTTTTTTTCTGACTGTTGGAGTCATCCTTGTGTTGTTTAATGTGCTGCAGCACCAAGAGAAACACATCATAACTTGGTTTGCTTAAAGAGACACAGAACTGTTGGCATTTATTGTCCTAGCACTACTGGCAACCAGCTTGTGTCACAACTGTGAGAGATTTTCTTCATTAACTCTTTAGCATTATAACATTTTAATAACCTCAAGACAGAAATTATGACATTACCTTGTTCTAGCAATGCATAATCAAAATGTAATGTACCACACTGTTTACTAAATGCATTTTTTCCCCTATGACATTAGAATTTTAAAATGAGCAATTCTGCAATTAAAGCACATTAGAAATGCATATGTTTGTTGGCTTTACCCAACTTCTACAGGGGCTTGGAAAATGAGACAGGAGGAAAATGTCTTTTCTGCCTATAAATAACAGAGAATTAGCACAAGAAGACTCTCATATCTATAACAGAGCACTGATAGCTGATGTCTTTTGCCAGTCAATCAAAGAATTGGCAACTGTACAATGACTTCATCTTCTCCCTCACCAAGCAGAAGTTAGATTAGAGGCAGAGCTGGGATCAGAAGGTAAAGAGTACAAATGAAAGGGTCTTGCTCCTGGACTTAGGACAAACCTGTATTTCAGTTATCTTTAGTAAAAATTCCTCTGTAAAAATCACCAATATGCAGGTTCTGTGCACAGCTTTCTGCAAGCAATCTAATTAATGGTGGTTGGACTGAGTGCTTCACTCCCACCATGTAACACAGTAAGAGAACCCCAAATACTCCTCAGAGTCATCATATGGATTTACATGTAATTGCAATACACAGAGTAAGTATCAATACAGTTGAAAAAGCCTCTAAGATAATGCCAGCTTCTAGTTCCTGTCACAAATGCCAGCTTCCTCTATTGGTCTGCAAAGCTCCAGGACTAGCTTGTGGTTAGGGATTAGGCAGCCCTTAGGTCCAGAGCCCATCAGCCTAGAAATAGTGTTTGTCTGAATTAATCCAGCATTTTTTCTACAAAGGAAGCGTAAATGTCTTCAAATCTATCTCGAGTTGGCATGAAATGGAGCTGCTGCACTCGAAGCACAGCACACAGGAGGAGGCACAACATCCTACAGGTGCAATGGTAGACTAATGCCTCTTTTACATACTAAACTGAACAGTGCTGTGGAGCTTCAATCTTTGGAGGCAAATTAAATGCCCCATGAACTGTAATGAATTACAATTTCCCAATTGCCAAAGTCCCAGCAAGCACAGAATGGTCAGAGGCACAGTCTGTGTACCTTTGGGCAGAGGAGATTCAGCAACCTATGAACAAAAATCTCTTGAATCTGTGACTGCATTCTTCCCATCATGTTCATGATGTTTTAAGTCATTTTCCCTTCCATTTACCTTCCACAAAGCTCAGAGGCAGCAGAAATTGCCTCATTCTGTGATTTTTAGCTGTCTTTCATTCATCAGCAGTATGTTTCTCCCAGGTGAGATATAATCTATTAACATTTCTGGCAGCTTCTTGTGTGTTGCTTTTTCACTGTCTCTACCCAAGTGGGCATTAATGGAATTCTTTTTAGCTAAAATGTATTTGTTTGGACAATACAAAATAGTTTTCTCCACTTCCTTCTGTAATTAGTTTTATCAGCACCAGAGGGGGGAAAAAAAAATCCAAACACTACATATTTGGTCTCTATCTTGCATTCTTTGGACTTAGTTACAAAACAATTCTTGTTTCTGTGCATCTTTTCGAAATATCTACATTTATCTGTTCTTTTTATTTTGACATAAATTACATCAATTAAATAATACTGAAGTCCCTGATGAAAATTATCTTTAGCAATTCATTTAACTTTCATCTTAACAATCTCAAAGTGCTATTCCCGTTATCTTCTGAGCTGCTTCCCAGTTGCACTGCAGTGTGAATTCTGAATGACACACTGCTTTGAAGTCTAAATGATTCACAAGAAAGTCTTGGCTTAGGGATGTTTTTGACAACTAATCGTAGTTTTTGATAAAACTCTTCCAATTCTGTGAGAGCATACATCTCAGCATTTTCATTATTCTTGTTTCATATTTTATTTAGAGTGATATTAGCTCGTCACTCACTCCTCTCCAATCTCTGAGTCCCCAGTAATGTCCTTCAGAGTAACTACAGAAACTTCATGTGCACTATAATTTACTTCTCTTTCAGCTATGTACTAATCTTTGATAATCCACCTCATTCCACCAGGTGGTTATACTTGTACACATCCTTCAGATGTGGTGGTTTGAAGTCAGATTTCCTTTCAGCTGTGAAAGGCAATTCAGGTATAACACAGCTTCTATCTGGACACTACTCTAAGTACTCAAGGGAAGCTCTTGTCCTTTCCCCCATGGCCATTTTTAACCTCAGAAGAATGGCACCAACTGGCAAGGAAAGGTAATACTTGGAATACAGTTCCTTGCAGAACAGCACAGGTAACTTTAAAACACATTAAGGTGATGTAGGGCACCACTGTACAGGCTCTAGTAGTTCACATACTCTGCAGATTCGTTACACACTTGCACTAACACATTTGACTGGTGATTGACCTGAATTTAAAATCTTTTAAACTCCTGCTCCATGCAGTACAAATCACAGGAGAACATTAAAGCAAGAAAAGTAATTGACAGAAATCTTGACATATGTTAGAAGTAGACTGTGCTTTCTGCCAGCACAATATTTAACACCATTCCCTTTCTCAGCTTGTAAATTGTAAATGGATGAGTCTTTTCTCACAGAGAAGAAGCGTAAGTGGGTGGGAAGATGCTGGGGAAGCATTTTAAAGTTCTGTGGCTGCACAGGAACATAACACTGCACTAATCTTTTAAAGACATTTAAGGGAGCAGAGGAGAATGTTCTGGTACAACTTAAGTCTTCCCAATGCACCATTTAGATGTTCTCCCAAATTAACAATAAATGAAAGGGCAAAGAAGGGATAAAAAGCATACAGAGAAATCACCAAACTACAAAAGCAAAGCAGAAGAAAGGAAATGTGTGTTCCACATGCTATCATTGCTTCAGAACCTAGGGAAGGCAGGAAACTACAAGTGCAACAGAATTGTCAGGGAGGAAAAGTCCATCCGTGGATTTTGAACTCAAAGATTCCTGCTCAATCTCTGGTCCAAGAGAAGCCCAAAGCAGATGAGTACTGGAAATTGGTACTAGAAATGCAGAGGAAAGACAACTCTCGTCTTGCATGTTTCTTTTTCTCTTTCCAAAACTATTTGCTGCTGGTTGATGCTGTAGACAGAGTGGGCCAGCCATGACCTCACACAGCTCTCACAAGGAGCTCAGTGGCACTGGAAATTATCTTTCTCAGTGCCAATAATCTGCCTTTCATTTTAAAGCATCTATGGTGAAGCATCAGACTGCTGCAGATTTATTTAGGACTCTTTGGGCCAAGCACCCTCCGTACAGCGGGTGGCAGTTACCAGTAACGCTGTTGTTGTTATCATTATTACTGTAGAAAAGCTTGCAGTGTAAAAATGTTTATGGAGCCAAGGTTTATGCAGACTGATTTCACATGCACCTCCTACACTAAATATTCTCCACTGAATAGAAGCCACAATAAATCCATGATATGTTGGATCCAGAGGTTTGAATAGCCACGGTAGTGCCTCCCTTAGAGCCAAGCCAATTCCAGAGCAAACAGACATTCCATCTTCCAAATGAGATGGGAGAAGGCCACTAAGAACATCCCTCACAAGCAAAAATGTTTAAAACTTACATATAGACTTTTAAAACTTGCATATATTCCAGGTTATTGGTATTTGGATGTTCTGTAATGAATGCTGTTGTGGTCAATAAATATCTTTGGGCAAGGTAAGGATGATCTTGGATGTCCTGAGGAGCTAAGGAGGAGCAGCAGCAAAGGATCCTGTTTGGCTTTGCATCAATTCATTTCTGCTGTGCTCTCTGGTGAGAAAATGATGCTCTCATTTGCTTAAAAACATTTGTTGATAATGTTACAGGGATGCACCATTTCATTACAGAATTTATTAAGTTGGGTCAATGTTTCATAGAAGTTGCTTATGGAAATGATTAAATAAACTTTGGACCAATCCTACAGTGCAGCACCAACCTCCAAATCAAGTGGGAGTAAGAATTCAACAGAAAATACCACTTTGTAGGAACTGGTCCATTGTTTTGAACAAAAAACCCGTATTTTTTTCAACTACTCATTATTTAATCAAGCCTATTTACCTTAGAATGATTATCTACTTATTTAAATCTTTTTAATGCAGTTATAATTCTTCAATAATTTATGAAAATAAATCAAAAAACAGGTAAGCTATCAGGTTTTTGTAAATAATATATTAAATTTTCTTCAAACAAAATAATTAATTCTGAACAGTAACACTGCATTATAAATCAATTCCCAATAAAACAGTCTCTAATTATAATTGCAAAGCTCATATTATTTTTGAAACTTGTGTTGGCTATTTGATAGATAATAAAAGCAAATTACTGTATGTTTTAATAACAGTTGTCAAATAACACCATAATGCCCAACTGATGAGTAATCACAATGTGTAATTCCCCATAAAAGCTAATTGACAACTGATTTTCTTAAATACTGAAAGAATTCATCATGATTAACACCACTACAATAAAATCCCAAGGAATTAGAAAAGATTTATCTCTATTTGAGCATTTCTGCAAATGTTAGACTTCCTGAAGAGAATAAATAATAAAGGTAGGCTGGAAACACAACATCCTCCTTGTTCACAGACAGAATATGAATTATGAGGATGCAACTAAGGGGATCAGTACTTTTCTGTAGGTGCATCATGGTTTATATGCACAGTTGCTGCATTTGCTCTCAAGCCCTGTCAACACACTCAGCTCTGGGATCCATCATCTCGTCTCCAGCAAACTCGTGACAGAAATTGGGAAAAAAATGCAGAAACATAAAAAAGAAGATGGTTATAATATGGAACACAAGAAGATGAACCCATCAGTAGCTATGCAGGTAACTGTTAGAGGTGGTTGATGTGAGCACGAGAGGGTCGATTTTAGGGGGAGGGGAGCCAACAAGGGAGGCCACAGTTCTGGCTAAAATACCCCCACCACCCTGAAAATTGGATAATTGGAACAATAAATTTTTTCATGCCATATTAAATACGAAACAGGAAAACCAGCAAACATGATTATTATGTTTCAGCTTGTCTAAGGATCTTTAGACCTTAATTAAAATAAAAAGACATTTCCCTGCATTTCTGCAAAGTCATGGGGAGGAGCAATTTGTGTCCTTAACTAAGCTGCAGTGGGGTTTTAATGGGAAACTTTAGCTTGTCAGTGTGGGATAAGTCAGAAGGTTCAAGTGGCACAGAATGGAACAAAATAAAAAAGTGAAAGGCTATTGCTGTATGAGCACGTGACAGTTTAAATTAGTTATGCACTCTCAAGAGCATTCTGTACAGCCCAGAGAGGCTGTGCCCAAGGGCAGGAGGATACCAGCCTGACTTTTAAGCTGCTTAAGCTTCTTTCTTATGCTTTAATACTAGAGGTGCCAGGGTCATTTGGACCCCTCTTCTATCCAAAATATTCAGATCTTCCCCAGTATTTAAGTACAAACTTTTTGCTTTACACTTTTTACAGCATGCATTTCATTCCCAGCTCCTGCAGCGACAAATTTCTACAGTACAAGATTTTTGCATTTATTTAATTAAAAGTTAAACTAAATGACAAAGGATGTTGCTTGTATTACTGATAAGGCAAACAGCACTAAAATTCTTCCCTCTGAGAGTGCTAGAACGGAATGCTCAGAGAAGCTGTGGCTGCCCCAGCCCTGGAAGAGTTCAAGGTCAGGTTGGATGGGGCTTGGAGCAACCTGGGATAGTGGAAGGTGTCCCTGCTTATGGAATGGGCTGAAACTGGACAATCTTTAGGGTCTCTTCCAACCCAAATCATTCCATCCCTGCGTGATTCTTTTACTGAAATGATCAGCTGAGTCACATAAAACAGAGCAGTTTTGAGAGATGTGTCTCAGTTCAGTAAAACTATATTAAATTAAAGAGGAAAGTCATGTAATGATCTCGACCTAATTAATCCATTTGCTTTTCTCACTGTTTTACCACATGCAAACAACTAAACTACAGTTTTGAAATGTCCTCTGTTTTCCTTACACACAGAAAGAATGATATCACCTCAGAGCACAGAACTAAACCAGGTTGCTCAGGGCCGAGAAGCCACATTCCACATTGTGATGCACAAACACATCAGCCAATAAATTATGTACATGAAGCAACCAAAGTAAGCCTTAGCCAAAACAACAGCAACAAAAACAACCCCCACCAAACATAAACCATACTGGTAAAATAAACTGAAGTATTCAATTATTGAATGAAACCATTTGCAGTGAGCAATTTGGAGATAATAGGCTGAAATGTTCCAGAAAGCACACCACTGTCTGCTCAAAAGCTCATCAGAAAGGAATGCTCAACTGACAATAATGCAAGCAAATACTAATCCATTTATTGTCCAATATTCCATAACAAACAGAATGGTCAGATCCTTTGGGAAAAGGTACAGAGCTTCATATAACACACTAACTATAAACCCATAATCCTGTTTACTGTTTTCCATAAAACAAGAATATGAGAGCATTTGCTGAAATGGAAAGCCACACATCTCGGAGCTTTGTTTAAGTGGATAACGACAGCCAGACTTCTGACTTTGCCTCCCTGATCAGGAACTGCCTTCAGTATGAGAGTACTAAATAATGTATGCTAGTTAGCTCTTCTTTGCATGGACTTTTGCATCTGTCACCTCAGCTGAGGCAAATGATCCCTGGTTTAAATCTCTTTTATGGCAAATACTGGGAAAAGCTTAAAAAATAACACAAAACCAAAGCCCAGCACGACATAGATTTGCTTATGGATGTCACTGTCAGAAAACCATAGTGAGAAGAGCAATTCATTAAGTTCAGTTTTAAAAGGAAGCCAAACTCTGAAAACCATTTCCACCCATGTAGAACAATATTATCTATTTAGTACCAGTAGTCCTCATGTTTCAAATTAATTACCAAACTAAATTGGGAGAACAGTCTTTTCCATTAATTGGGAAAAATAAAAATCAGTGAACAGCTTTGTGGGTTGCCTTCCTGCAATCCCCTTACTGGAGTCAGTGTACTGGACTTGCTGGAAGCTCAGTGTGATTATCCATGGACAAAACAGCATCCTGGATTTACATTAAGTGATGTGCCAACTGCAGGTTGTGTGTTTGTGTCCACACAAGTAGTGAAGTCAGTCCTTTAATGGAAACACTGCCCATGTTACTCTTATGCTGAGGGGCGAATGTGTTTGCAAAGAGGAATTTCTACTCAGAGGACATGGTTGCATATTTTTAACAGGAGGATTTGTAACCTCTTGAAAAGAATCCAACCTGCTTTGTCACATGAATCACACACGTGAGGTCACACTGCTGCCTCCACACTGGATTGGGTTTTCCTTGTTCCCTGTAGGTTTTTTTTCTGGCTATAATTAGAGTTAATCACATTTCAAAGTACCAAGATAATTATCTCCACATCAAATTAGCTCTTTTCAAATTAAAGAATATTTCTGCTTAATTTTTCCCATCTTGAAAGAAAAGCAGTGATCCCCAGATCTTTTATGTCATTTCTTTATGAACATGAGGTTACGATAAGCTACTTTCTGAACCACTGCTTGAATGCAATTTATTTTACATAGCTTTGCATAATAAAATAGCATTTTAGATAACTTATTCAAAGGGCAGATAGTAATTCTCTGAAGATTTCATTAAATCACTCTTTTCATGTTAAATTAATGTGCCAAGTTAATTTTGGAATAAACAAACCAAGATATTTAATTGCTTTGTGAAAAATATGTACTCCTTGCCTAGAATTTCATCGTGTAGTTTTACATTTTTAAACTCCATATATTTGTGTGCATCTCAAAAGCCTTAAATTTATGTATTTACTGGTACACACAATAAGATTTATTTAATAAACTAGTAAATCCATGTTCATATCAGACCTAAATTTATCTTTAATAATTATTTTGTATCCCATCTTTTCCTACAGCATGAATGACAGAGGGGACTTCCTGGAAGAAGTCAGTTCTAAACAAATTGACATGGAAAACCTGAAGGACAATGATAAGCTACAACAAATGGGAACCAACAGCAAAAAATGCAGCTGCACAGGAGCGAGACAGAAAAACTCAGGAATGAAGCCAGATTTGCTTTACATCAAATTTCCTAAACACGCTCCCCCCCTCTCCTCCCCCCTTCAGTAAAGGTACAGGTGTGCTCCAAAACTGCCCCATGCACAACAGAGTTACTTGGAAATGAGCCTGACCCTTGGTTTGAGTTTCAGCAGAAGGGCCCCTGTCGCTGTTGCCACGCAGACACATAGAAAGTCCAGGGTCAGTAGAAATGGCAGCAAGAGCTGGTTTAATGGTTTTTCCCTAGGTTTTTACATGTTAGTTCACAAAAAGTGAGTTAAATGGCATAAAGTAATTGGTTCTTTGGCCATCCACCCCTCAAGGGGATTGGCCCAACTCTAAGATGTCTATTCCCACGTGTTTTTCTATTTGAAGCCATACCAATCCAGCAAAAACAAGAGCAGGTGTGGATATTTATAAACTGGTAACTTTGTTTTGGTTAGCTTGTATGGGAAAGATAGAGTTCTCATAAAGTGCTAGAGAGCTGAAGAAATTCACTGCTGAAGCCCTTCCAGCATCTACAGTCCCCCTGCAGTGAGCCCAGCCCCAGGGAAGCGTCACCCAGCCCTGCTGCCAGCACTGGGAGTCCTGAGACGCTCCGTGCCCCTCCACCACTGACTCATCCTGCAAGTGCTCCTTCCAGCCCGTGGCACTGGGCAAACAAAACCTCCATCCACTAAACCTGGGCTTAGAAAGAGAAGTATGCACTGCCCAGCAGTAATTAACGCAGCATCTTTAACAAGGGAAAGATTTGGATGAGCTTTGTCACTACAAAATAAGCTGGCAGTCCAGCAACAATTATTTACTAATTCTCCTAACAAGGAGCAAGGAGAAAGGCTTGAGATTTTTAGAGCCAAAGGATACCTTTGACAGCCATCAGCAATTACTATTATTGCTGTTAACAATACATGGATGCATATTTTACTTGATTTCTTGGCAATATTTCATGTTACTTTCAAAGGATACAAAAATCCATTGCAATTCTAACATTTCACACTGATTGATCCAAGTGTAATGTTGGAATTAGTGCTCTTGATGTTTTCTTTTGATAAGGTTGTAAAACATTCTTGGGAGTTATTTCAATTTCTTTTATCTTTTCAAGAAAATTATACTCAGCTAGAATAAATTATTGCAGTTCTTCGGCTACCAGTGAGGAATAATCTTGTTTAGGGCAGGTTTTCAGCATGTACTACAAACTGGAGAAAGCACACCTAAGCTGAACTGTCATACAGACACTGATAGCACATTCTTATCTAGAAAAAATAGTTATTTCACAGTTTTGTGGCCGAAAACCACTGTTTCTAGTGAAACCTCAATACAAAAAAACCCAACACATGATACTTGTTTATATGTATGAAATTATTTACATGTGGAAAAACTGGCTGCTGGATTTTTTCCTAGTAGCAATAAGGCCTAGGAGAGTTTCCCTTCCTTGTGAATCCATAATCCTCCAGCTGATCTTGCTGCAGGCTCTTGTGCCAGGTGGGGACATGAGGGTGCAATGCCCCCCAGTCAGGAGCACGTGTAGGGAGACAGAATCTCATCATCATCCTCCTGAGATTTGTTGCCATTTTTCTCCTACACCAGCCTTTTATCAGCAAAATTATCCATTTTATTTTACTTTTGTGTAACAGTATTATGATAAATAGTAATTCCTCCCTCTCAGGAGAAAAAAATTAAAAGCATGCCTAACTTTAAGCAAAGGCTTAAGACTCTCAAGAGCAGAAGAGCTCACCAAATCCAAACACTCAGTAAACTAAAAACTCTACGTGACCTAAACTTTACTGATAGTGAAGTAGCTGTCCAACTGCTTCATTTACTCGGGCTGAAGATACATGCACAGGAAGATCTCAAATGCTATCACCTTGGGGTTTTACACATATATTTGTACTTTTTTACTTTTACAAAAATAAACAAGTATTTCCTAAAATCCTAGAATGCTTTGGGCTGGAAGGGACCTTAAAGATCATCTCGTTCCAACCCCTCTGCCATGGGGAGGGACACCTTCCACCAGATTAGGATGTTCAAAGCCATATCTAAATATAATTTGCCAAAATATTTCTTCTTTCCAGTGCTAGAAAAATGTGTAAGCACGTTCAAAATTTGGGGATTGCATGAAAAAACAAACCCAGCTTCTTCTGCATGCTCCACATACCAAAGCAGAATGCATTCTAAGTGGAGTGTACTGTGGGAGTAGAGCTGATTCAGGTAAGTGCTCAAAGGGCTAAACCCTTGGTCCATTTTCAGTGGTTTAAAATTCTCATCTCAGTTCTAAAAAGTCATTATTTATGCAAATGAAGAGGGAAAAAGGAAGAGTAGATGGCCCAAGAAAGACCAGAAAGTATAAATGCTAATGTGTGACTGGGTCCTGATCAGCACCCAGTTGTGACCAGCATTTCTCAGTGGGGTGAAAATTTGATGATAGGTTGCATGTGCAATTGAGCAACACAAATATCTTCTTCTCAGCCTTGCTGCAGGCCAAGGCTGCACTTCTGAAAATAATTGGGTTTTTTGAATACATAATTTTGAGGGTCATTGCCCATGGATTGCTGAAAATGCTCTCTCTGGGAAACCAGACTTATTTGTTCGGCCATGAGTTTCTATTTCACGGTGCAAGATAAGGCCTATTTGCTGCTATTGCCCATCACTGTGTAATCAGCTCCTGCATTATCATCAGTTTATTCATTGTTCTGTAGCACACTGTGCCGTGCTCAGGTTCAATCAGAAGAGATTTATGGGAGGAATGACTTGTTTGTTGATTTGCTTGCTTCCTCTCCTCCCACACGGATGCACATGGAGTAGGTAGGTCAGCTATGACACTTAAAGGCTTCCTAATCCTAAATTGATGCATCCTCTGGAAATGTCTTTAAGCTGAGTGCCCAATTCTCAGTTTGCAGGGGAGCATTAATACCCAGCAGCTCCTGCCTCTTCACATTAACACAAATTGTTTCAGTGCAGGGTAAACAAAGGGAGAAAATGAGGGCACTGCAGCCTACATTTGGGAAACACTGCCAAGGGCAGCAGGCTGGGGCAGAGAGAAACCCAGTCCTCCTGCAAGCAGCCCTGGGGGGCAGGTTGGCTGTGGGGCAGCCTGCCTGAGCACACCCTGATCTTAGCCTGAGTGGCATTCCTGCTCTAAGTTTTATCAAACTGCAAACCTGCTTTCCCACCCAGGCACTTTTTCCTATTACCAGAAGCACTTCAGGGGTTTGCTAATGCACTGGAAGCACCTTTCTGATAAGCCAACATAAATAGGTACAGCAATAAATCAAGAGGCATTATGCTACTCCAGGATGTGGAGGGGGATCATTTCATTATGCTGATAAAAAATAAAATCAAAAAACAACAGACATTATACTACCATATGGAGGTGCATTTCTATGTACAGAGAACGTGAAGCTTAATAGGAGAGGAAAATAATTACAGGATATGCTACTCACCAAAAGCAATCAGCATCACATGACAACTGCCAGGACAGGGTTATAGGAGAGGGTTGCATTAGAAGACAATATGCCTTATGAGGAAGATGGAGGCATTATTAAAACATAATGCACATGCAGAGTGGTGCATGCATTACACACTGACAAACTAATGCTTCCAGGAATATAGATTGCTGTAAGCAGAGCTTTAATTATTTAATTTCCTTGTTCAAGAGTGCAAAGCTCTAGCCAAGAAAGCATCTCCTCTCATATCAATTTAAATAGCACCTTTCTCCTATCTAGTTGGTAGCACCCATTTAATAAGCTACTGCAACCAGAAAGATTAATTGAATTAATTTTTTAAAATTACATAAACAGATGCTTTATTTTTACATTTCTACAGTAAACTGAAAATTGTGCTTGGCAAGTTAGACCAACATGTTAATGCTCTTATTTTGGTTTTTATTTGGTATATTTGCTCAATAATATCATCCTCTTTTCAATTAAACACATTTTATCCCTTGATTGACATTACATAAAGTCCAAAAGTCACAACAGGGAATATGTTATTGAGCCATCCCACATTCCTTAAATGCCTGAAAGCACTTAGTTTCACCTCAAACACCACAATGCTCTAGAGAAGGAGGATATGATGGTGGTTATTAATAATAATAATCAGCCAGTATTTGCTTACACTGACAGTGACTCCCACCAGCCCTGGAGCCAGCTCAGCACCCCCTGCAGCTCAGCCTCCAGCTCGTCCCTCTGGGGAGCTCCTCTGCAGGGACAGGAGGGGCCGCTGCCCTGCGCTGCCCAAGCAGCTGCTCCCCAGCCACGGGCACAGCAGCCGGATTTTGGCAAGTCCCAGCAGCAAAGCCAGGCCTCAACTCAGCTTCAGAGAGTCCTTAACCTTGAGCAAATGAAATATTAGGAGAAGATGCAAGTTTGAATCAGGCTTTGATTCAACCCAATCAAACCCCAAAATGCAGAAACAAGCCCAGTGCAAGCAGTGCTTGGCAGCCCCACGGAGGACACAGCGCCAGAAAGGGTTCCCTGAGCACACCGGGAGGCTGCTCCTGGCTAACAACACTGACAGGAAAAGACAGCATGGAGAACATCACACAGTTTTTGTTGAAGATACCCAGATCCTCCCTAAGTCCCAAGGGCACAAGAAAGCACAGAGTCCTCTTCAGTCACAGAGACCCTCAAAGGTTTTGGTGTGAGCAGGGACACGAGCCATACAGGGCAGTGCCGCAGGCTTGTGGCAGCCTCTCCTCTCAGCACTGTACCACCCTTATTTTCATTATCTGAAACACAGGACTTGCAAGGCCTTTCCTCCTCTATAGCTTCTTTCTACACCAAAGTCTGGTTACTATCAGCTCTTCTCTCTGTAACAGTTTATACACTTGGGTGATTAATCAAAACTTTCTTACAGAATCCTGGAGGCCATTTCTTCCCACCTCCCCTCCTCCCAACTCTGTATTTCCTTTGGCTGTAGCACATGTGAGTTTTCCTCTGTTCCTCTTCTAGCTGTCCATCACCACTACTCATTTTTAGAGCCTCCCACATCTGCCATACAGTCTTCCCATCATATCTCCCTCTTCCTTTCCCCTGCCCACCAGAGTGCAGAGGTTTGGACAAGCACAGGAAAGCTGCATCAGTCACATCACGAGAGAATGGGCTGACTGAGAGACACAGCAGAAGTAAAAGGAAGAAAATAATTTCAATCAAATTCTTAGGAGTTGGTTTTGGTTTAAAAGACAACCTCTGAAAACATCTGCATCAATTATAACTTAATCACCTTTCCAATCATTTAAAATTCCATCCAACTAAGGCAGCTTTTGCAATGTACCTCAAAAAACTTCCTAGGTGCAAAATTTCCCTCTATTTATGTGCCCTGGTTCTAAATGCTGCTGCTCCATTGATTACTGTAATTCAGCTCTAATTGCACTTTTACAAAGCAGGATGAATAGATTACAGTTGAGCCAGGAGGAAGCCAAACATCAATTATTAATATAACAGAGCTGGCCTTTACCATGTCTGTATTATTTACCTTAGGGAGTTTAGGAGCCTACTGAGTAATATTTATCCTCGTAAATTAACCACTTTAAAATATTTGTTTTCATTAAGAAAAGCAACCAGAGTAATGAAATATTCTTTCAGCAAATGCAAACATGCGCTCAGTGTCTGTAATGATACATGAAAAGCCAATGCACTTTGTCAGAATGAGGCAGCCCTGGTGGTTCACAAAGGTTTGTATTGCTCACCAGAACACACAGGGCTGGTTGATCTGCAGAGATTGGCTCCAATGCAGCACGGGGTCTTTGGTTACTGTTTGAGTCATTGTAGTTATTTGCACAGCTGTTTTAGCCTCCACAGGGATCCAAAAGCAGGCAGTTTCAGCAATGGGAAAAAGCTAATGGTGAAGCTGGTATTTCCTCAGTGCAAATTGCTAAAAGTCAATCTATCCAAGCCCTGCTTCCCAGGCCCATTCTGCCCCGCACTGTGACCATACACCAACCTCCTCTTTGCATTGCTGCCACTCCATTGGGTCCCATGTCTTGCCTGGGCATCTTCTGCTTCATTACTCCAGCAATCTGCATTTGCATTAGCAGCAGTTAATACTGACAGTTTATACTCTAACCTCGTGACTTAGGGCTCTGGCTGATGATTTAGATATATAGATTTTTTTTTTTCCCAAACAGATAAATTGCTAAGCAAGGAAAATTTTAAATTATCCCTCTGACCTTTGCCTCTTCTTCTTTGGATACTTCACCTGCTTGAAGAATTGTCATCCCTTTTTTACCACTAGTTTGATCACCTGCAGAGTCATTTGGCTTTGTGCAGAGCCTGCCTGGCCAAAGCACAAGGGCTGCCAGTTTGCAACCAAATGCACAGACCCACCAAAATATTCACCTTCAGAGTGAATTTCCAAATTTTCCACAGGCAGATGGTACCACACACAATTCCTCTTCAGTATTTAATTGCTATTATGAAGACAACTCATGTGCTGCCCAGATTCTGTGGTTGTCCTGTAGGTAGAGGCAAATTTTCTCTGATGAAACAATACTATGCTTAAAAGCTATTGTTTCTTGAATAAAAACATTCACCAAAGCTAATTCTGTAAATTTCCACTGTATCACAATCAAGAACTCACTGTACAATATTTAATTAGTTAGCCATTTGTAGCTAGGGCTGGAGGCATTCATCATCTTTCCAAAAACATGCACATCACCATCTGTAACATCCAGTCAGTATTTTGGCTCTGAATGAGATAAAACATTTAACACACTGGCAGCTAAAAGTTAGGTTTGCTACAGAAGTATCAAATGTGAATTCTGTTGTGCTGCTCCTTTGAGAGTACAACTCCAGCCATTGTGAAATAGTCTCTAATCAAAAAGCCTGGAGGGAATCCAATGAAATCTGTGCACAATATTCAACTGCAAGAGTATTAATCCAGCTTTATTCCATATCTGATTAGATGAAATCAGCCCTTTCTACCCATTAGACATCTTTCATCTGCTCCAGCAATATATGTTTTTATTTCTTTTCAATCCTTTGGAAATAATATCAGTGCAGTAGTAGTCTAGCAACTGCTAATCTCTGATAAAAACTTAGGGCTAGGTCATTCCTAAGGAGGAAAACAAGATACTTCTTGGATTTGCTCAGGAACTGATTAGAAAGCCCCAGAGCAACACAATCCTTGGATGTGAGGAATCTCATCGAGGACGAGCAAGGAAGGCTGGCAGCTCTGGCTTGATCAGATCCCTCTCCCCAGACACGCTGCCCTGTGGAGGCACCTCGGAGCCTTCCAGCTCCCTCACCCTGTGTGCTGATTGCCAGGGGCCCACACAGCCCCACACTTCACAGTTCTCAACACATTACAGGCAGATTCCTGGAGCTGAAGATTCCCCTTAGCTCATTCCAGAGTCAGAGCTTCCCAGAATATAATCCCTTCTGTGTGCCCAGCACTCTGCTTCTTCCTGGGTGTGGAATGTTGAATTTTTAGCCCAAGGGAGCTGGCCTAACCAGCCTGCAGCATTCTCTGTCCTCAACATGCACCTTCCCTCTTGGGTCAAGAGCAAATTGGATTATGAGCAACTTTAAATTTACTTCATTATTACCTGCAAAAATGCTGAGCAAGATTGTTTTTGATCCTAATTCACTAGAACACCCACTCATTGATTCCTTGTTGACAAGTATCTGTCGTGATCTAAGGGTCTGGCAGTTCTTACAGCAATTACCCCTGTTTTAACAATGTTCAGAGTGCAAGTTTTCCCTAGGAAAGAAAAACTTAGCCTATCACTTTCTGTATCAACCAATACCTTCAAATGTTTTGGAGTTTATTGAACAACTTCACAGATTTGGGTTTTTTATAGTTCTAGAGACCTGAAACGTGTCACAATCCTACAAATTCTTGCAAGCCAGTAATAAAAATGAGCAAGCTCTTCTGAAAAACCTCTCAAAAAAACCCTCCCATGGTTCAATGATTCACTCTACTCCTTGAACACCACAGAAAGCACACAAGGGATCAAAATCAGGATAAAACATTCATAGGAAGGAAGGCTGCACTGGTTTACTCTCCACCAAATCACCTGATCAACAGAAATATTGAGCAGTGCTACCAAATTTAAACAGCTGGGCAGGTACTTTGGACATAAAGAATGAAAGCAGCTTTTTCTGAGATGTTCCATTTTAAAAACACAGTGTAAAAACCATACGTGAAACAAACAGCAATAATTAAAGAGAATTTCTCTGTACCGGATTCACACATTCCTGTGTTCCCTTTTTCTTGCTACTCCCCTCACATGAGATATCATTGGCTTGATCCAGGCAGAAACTTGCAATGCTCTTTTTTCCTATAAGCCTTGAAGTATTAGACAAATGGATCTGTTCAGTGAAAGTTGTTTTTTCTTCAAGAAACTGAAACCCCCAAGAGACAGCTATTTGTTTAGGTGATCCTGTACTGAGAAACTTTAAAGAGAGCTGTGGACATTCACTTCTTCATACAGGGCAGACCACCATTATTGCCACATGCAAGTGGCAGCCTGTTATGTCTAGAACAGATATCATTTTATTAATAGAAAATTTTTCCCTCCAAATGAAGGCCTCCCATGAATATTTATCTACATTCAAATAGGAATGCCTCTCATCTCAGAAAAGGATTTATGAACTTTAATGGCAACTTCAGACAATTTGATATGTTTATATTTCCCTCATGTAAAAAGCTTTGCATTAGCATATGAATGTTATTATCCATGCTTTAACTCTGCCAGACACTGACCACTTTGTTGCATTTTTAATGGCTTACCTATGAGCTTTTTCATTAAACTTTTTTGATCTACTGTTAGCTTTGATGTCAGCTTCAGAAAGAATTTTGCCTGTTTGCATATCAGTGAGTTAAAACTTACCTAGAAACACTTCACACCAGTCTAAATTACAGAAAAGGCCTTACACAGCCAAAGACTTGCTTCTCTTGCTTCTGTTATAACACAGGTATCTGAGGAAAATATATTAAGTGCCACAAAGGATGCAAAGATATTTGAATCTGAAGTGTATATAACATCATTGTAATTCTTACTTACTGCAGTAGAGGTTTGGGGAAAACTAGAATTCTTATTCCACACAAAAAGGTACTCTAACACGATTTTCTCTAAATCCTAGGTGAATTGAAATTATGTGTATGAATGTGGACTCAAAGAGGAGAGAGAGAACCTCCTGATATCTCTGAAGAACAAGGAACTTGATTTACATCTTCCTGTTATCTTTGCTATAATAATGACCAACATGTGCCTGATATCAGAGTGATGAAAAGGATTTTTCCTGTATGGAGAAGACATCAAATATGTTAATTATTAAGGTTCCTAATGGATCTCTACCCTGAGAAAAGATTCAGCTCTTCAAGTTTCCTATTTCAAGTGTCTATTGAAACTTTCTCTAAAAAGTGAAAAGAGAAGGATAACAAGATCCTTCCTTTCCAACTTGTTTAATTTTTATTTTTACCTTGGCTGACTCATCTGGAAAACAGTAAATAAGGTGTTTATATATATATATGAGAATATCATTATAATATATGAGACTATCATTATAACGAATCAAAGACAAGGCTACACTGATCACCTTTCATCTAAACTCATGTGCACACTTGGATTATAACAAAGACTATATTTTTAAATGCTTGAAAAAACATCTCTTTTATGCAGTATTTCCCTCAGTTGAAACTGATGCCTATCAGTAGTGACTCCTACTGCTAATGGTGCATATTCTCATATAACACTTTGTGCTACATTTCTTCAAGTCTCAGTGTAAGAAGTTAATGCAAGTGACTCTCTCCCACAACAAGAAATCCCACCTAGGAGACATAAGCAAGTGGATGCCTTGGAAGGTTGAAATAATTAGATAATCCACCCTGATACAGGCAGGAAATTGCATGCATTGTTTTTACACCTCCTGTGATAGTTGTAGCCCTGGAGCTTTCTTGGATTAACTCAATTATTTATCATCATCTGCTTATCATCAGTCTCCTTGCGCCTGAAACAAATTCCAGGGTAAAATAAAACACAAGGAACGTGCTATGTCAGTGGACCAAAATCACTCCTGTGACTGCTCCGACCCCTGATTTACACAGGCCCATGGGAAGTGCCATGGGAGTCAGGCTAATTGTCCATTTCATCCTTTTCAGCACTGTGCCCTAGAAAGGAACAAAACGCTCTGCAGCAGGAAGGGGTGATAAACATTTACAGAGTCATGTTCCTATTCCACCCACCCTCCCATCGAAACTTCTCCCAATTAAATGTGAGAGTTTACACCCCAACCAGAAGCAAGTCTGGAGTTGAATGGTGTTGGTTACTACTGTGGCTTTGGCTAAGAGCCAGCTGCAGTCCAGCTGAAGTTTTTCACACGTGCAAGTTTCCCCTTCTGCTAAATATTCCTCAGTTATTTCCAGTACTGGTCTAGAAATCAGTCTTCCAGGATGCAGATCACACATTGCCTTACTACGATTTTTTCTTGGTTATCTGCTCCTTCCCATATTTTGCAAATGTCTTTAAATCAGTAAAATTGAGGTAAAACCTTGATAGAAATGCTGTTTCCCCAGTTAGCTCTGTGCACGAACCTGGGGAGATCCAGGGTGTGCTCAGCACTCAGAGCTGCCACCCGGCTGTTTTAACTCCATCTCACCAAACTGTTGCACCCAATATGTATTGATAACAGGAAGAGTGAAGCAGCTAAAAGCTGAACTTTTCTGTAGTGATTTTAATTAAGAGTCTGTCACCATCTGAATTATTATTGTGTACTTTAGGAATTACATTGCAGCATAAATTATTATCATAATCAAGAAGCCTGGCAACTGTGATCTTAGCCAAAGTGCCTGAAAGAGGTTTCACTTGCATTGTAGCTTTTGGGCCGCTGGGGAGAAAAATTCAGATTGCTTCCACTTGGAAGAGGAGATCTGATGTTGCCAGATACTTCCAGAATTAACAGCTCTTTAGCTATGGAGGCAATAAATGCCCTGTCCCATCTCTGAAGCCCACATCCTTCCCTAGGGCACTCCTACAGCTTCCCACCCAAGCACTTACTCCCTTCCTGGGGCTCATGCTCCCCACACTTGCTCTGTCACTGTGTCTCCAGCTCACCAAAGTCCCCTCTGACTGTGCTGTTCTCTCTTACAAACACACAGCAGCAGTGAAACCCACAGAAAGCTCCCACTCCACGTGCACAGCCCCAGTACAGTTTGTCTGAAACATGAGGGGTCCTGTCTTTGGGCTGACAGTGGCAGATGTGTAGCTGGGTGGTGTTATAAAACAGCACAATTGTCAACTGTTCTGAGGGGGAAAGCAGGTATTCTGAATCCAAAACTACTTTATCAGATCATGAGGAAAATCAGACAAAAGCCAAAATATGAGAGTGTCAGCCAAAGACTTTAACACACAAGCTCCCCCAGGAAGTGATGCTGAGTGTCGTGGGACCCCTCCTGCTGTGGCTAGTCCCTGGGGATAGCGGCAAATAGCTGGGCCCCCTGACAGCCATCTCCCAGCGCTGCCATGCACAGAGGAGCAGGAGGAAGCCTCATTCCCCGCAGGAGCACGGGGTGCGGCTGAAGCACCCCCAGGAACGCTCCGGCTGCTGCCCACGGGAACCTCCGCCCGCGGCCAGCCTCGGGTCACCCGGGACCGTCACCCCAGGGCCACATCCCTGCGAAGGATTGGCTGCTTTTTTACACTGCCGCAGCTTTTAGGGAGCTACAAGCCATAAGGGCAGGAGGAGCGGGCTCGGCAGCCCCGGGCTCGGGCAGCGCTGCCCGGAGCGGCTCCGCGGTGCTCAGGCTCCCCCTGGCTGCACCCGCGGGCGTGGGCAGCGCCGAAACTCGGCCAGGGCAGCATTTCCTACTTGATTCACAATCTTCTCGGACGTCTGGGTTCAGATCCCTTTCCCTTCGCATCAAAACCCACATTTACCTAATTTACTAAAGCGTCTCTTGGCTAATGGGATGCAGATGCAGCTCGTTTCCCAGCAGACAGACGCAATGGTTCTGCTGTGTCCCCAGGGACAACCAAAACTACAACAGCAAATAGCTGAGCACAGGATGAAACTCACACTCTAAATAAGAGAGAAATCATCCTGGTGGTGGGTTAGGTAGAGTTGAGTGACTAACAAAACTGTGGAAGATTACATATGTTTTGAAAATAATTGAAAACCTTTTTTTGTTATTTAGAGCTTCGTTATCTTTTTGGCTAAGCTGCACTTAATTATACAACTTCTCTAATTTTGAGTATGATTTTAAAGCCCATTTTAGGAGAAATCCTTAAAAACTGCAGTTCAAGTTGCAGCATTTAATTCTAAATAGTCGGCTACACAGCCTTCAGAAATACAAAGCTCATGGATGAAAAAATATCACTGCCTCAGGACGGGGCCAAAGTTTCACTCCTGCTTGCAAAAGTGAAATGATTTGCATCATTTCTTTCAGATTGCTGTAGCATGTCAGGATGTGGAGAGCATTAGAGAGGACTAATTTCATTATTAAGTTTTATATATATAAACACATACACACACACACATATATAAAAAGCTGGAATCTTACTGTAATTTTTTGTCAAGAAATAACAGCTTAAACAATTTGTTATTTTTATATGTTTACCCAGGCTTCACCTTAGATCATTTATTGTCTGAAAAGCAATCTGTTAACATTTAAGACACCCCGGGTCTGCCCTGCATTATTGGGTTTCGTTCCAAAAGCAGCATTATGTGTTGGTTGGAAAGCACATAAAACACGTTTGTACAGCTGATGTCATCTCTCTCCGGCATGGGGCTGCACAGTTCACACACACCAACACCACCATCATTCACAGCTCTCGCCACAAAATACATCTGGCAAGAAAAGCTTAAAGCTCATTTAGGAAAAATAGAGCAAATCTTCACCTTTCACAGCTGGGTCTCATCCAGCAGATCTGATTAACTGGTTTGGCAGCCACTCTACCAGGAAGCCACAGCACAGTGTAACACAGTGCTACTCTGCAGCTTTATCTTAATGCAAATCATCGGGCTGTTTACAGGTACTCACAAAGTGACAGACACTCTTAGTCCCCAGCTGAGAATCTCTTTCAAATGAGCATTAAAATAATGGCCATTCTCTCTCCTACCAACAGATCCAGGCTCTGCTAAGCCCCAAGAATGGAATTCACCCAATGTCAAGGATCTTCACTGAGACTCTCATGCACAAAAGGGTGCCAAGGCCTTGCACTTCCACCAGGCAAGTTTTCCAAGGCAGTACCTTGGTTTGCAGTTCCAGATATATATCCCTGCTCAATGCAATTCTTTCAAAATCTGTCTCAAACCACAATTATATCTACGGTCAAATTTTCTGGTTTGCTTCTGTGCTTCACACAAGGGACAGCTATATTTGAGTAGCAGTTGAAATGAATTTGTGTATGCTTCATACAGAGCAATATGGCTCAAATTTAAAATATGATAAAAATAATCCCAAGGTGTAGGATTTGCACTTGAGTCTGTAAGGCCTGGTTCACCATTTTTATAGAAATATTTTTTAAAAAATAAAACACCAAACTAGTAATTAATTCTTTAAGCTGTCCTGTTCCTTGTTTTCTATCCAACTCCAAGACCTTGAAATATAAATAGCACCAGAGTAAACCAGGCACAGAAACATGCACTAACTCTTTCTGCAGGCATAGAGAGAAGTGCCTCACTTGTGACAGGTATATCCATTTGATCATTACCTGAAAATATTCAGAACATTCATCCCTGGGAGACACAGCATCCTGCTAGGGCTGAGGGCTGTCATATTTTATGCAACTCATGTCTTTAGTGACTCAAGATTATTACATCCACCAATATAAGCCTAAAGGGGAATCACAGTACAGAATCAGGCTGCAAATTTTCTCATTATAAGGAAGTTGAGAATTTTGGTCTGGACCCAGAATCTTCCCCTAAGCTACGAGGCATTCACACAAAGTCCCCTAGTACAGAATTCTCTGCTACCCATCTGTTAGTATATACTTCATTACAGAGTTTCCTGAAACTCAAGTTCCATGAGACTTACCCAGAAATCCTCATTTTGACATCCCTCACTCCACACCACCTAAGAGCAGCATCACAAATTAACACATCTAATAAATACCAGAATCCTTTGTACAGGGAAAGACAGACCAACAGGACAATATGAAATAAAGAGCAACAGCAATATGCTACCCAGTCCTGATTCCCAGAACAGACACTAGAAATTCCCAGTCCCCAAATATCAGAGCTATTTGATCTCTACAGAAGGAAGGAAAGGATTCTGGCTCAGCCTTGTGTTTAGCAGCATTTCTGTCACAGGCTCTGCAGGTGTTCCTGCAGGACTCAGCTGGACTCATGCTAAGCAGCAGGAGGGGAATGCATGGAAGGAATGTTACTGTTGTGCTGCATCTCTAATCTCATCAGGTTCTTTCTCAGGATCAAGTTGTATATAAAAAAACTCAGCCTGGCTTTACCAGTCTACCTAATCCATATTGTCTTGATTTGCGTCTCCTGCCAAATCTCAGTGTTACAAAGACTGCAGCAGCTGTGAACCACCATCAGACCAGTTACAAGCACCACCTCATGGGCCTCTCTTCTTCACCCTGGCACAGGGAGGGAGCTACAGCCTTGCCAGGGTGCAGCACAGCCCTCCAGCCTCAGCACTTGCACATCCCCTTGGAGCACTGCTAGCACAGACACATTCTCCCAGCAACAACTGCCTTCTCCTTGTGGGGACAGCTGAGCAATCAGAGCAGCCTTTTTCACGTGCCTGTCCCTCCTTCATTACTTGGGCTCATTAAACATTCTAGGAGGTAGGGGCTGGGTCTGCTCAGAGAAACTCTGGTTTCAGAATCCCTCTAGAAACCAGCAGAGATTTGATGCCACAGCTGTCCCTTCTGCCCTCAGCTCAGCATGACTACTAGTTTTCATTAAAATATCCATCTTTTAGTTCCATTTGGGAGTTTACTTTCCTTCCCCTGCCCTGTCCACCACTCTCCACTCTCTCCAGCCACCCCAGTAAGCTGGCAGCTCCTTCAGAGGGCAGCAGTCACATCTGGCAGTCGTGTCTCTTTACCAGCACTTAACAACACTGCATAAACAGTTGAAAAATATGGAAGAGGTGTTTACAGTAGCTGCATTTCATAGGAGAGATTTATGGGCCTATTAAAAATTATTAGGATTTACTTCTTCAGTGACAAAGCTGCTTTCATAAACTGCTCTCAACAGTTTCATATCCAGAGTCTGCAAAATGCTTATTTTCACTTTAAGTGCCACATTTCCTTCATCGTTCAGGGTTTTTTGTTTTGTTGTTTAAAACAGCATAATTCTCCTGACTAGCAATTCAGTTTAAAAGTGTATGTCACTTAAGGCATGGATGGACAGCATGACTGCAGGCATTGCTGTGATTAATGCTGAAAAGAATTCCCAAGTGTCCAAATAACTAAAATGTGCTGATATTCAATTGCTGATATACTTTGATTGGATTCAGGGACCCAGGAAAATACTGGGAAAGTCCTAATACTTAAGTATAGAAGCAGGACAATGAAAATGTCCTTTTCATATTGGATACAGTACCAGATCTCATCCTTCCACTCTCTGATTCACAAAGAAACAGAAGGATTATTCCCATCCATTTTTAGTCATGAAGGCAACGATTCCTTCCTTTAGCATCCACATATCCATTCTCAGTGGCTAAAATGGAGAGGCTGAAGACTTCTCCTTGACTACAGGACCATAATCCTAGATTTTGCTTCAGTTTATTAAACTGATAAAACTATTTGCATACATATTTTTCTTGGAATTCAAATTAGGAAATCATTTCTGCTCTAATACATGAGCCATAGATCATACAGCTGAACAAAGAGTTAAATTCAGGAGGAGTTTCATTTTAATCTGTACAATAATAATAATAATAATAAATCAATATTTTCAGAATTTTGAGCTGAAGAAATTGATGGAAAATGCCTGACCCCCCCAAGTTTCATTTGGATTTGCTTAGGAGAAAATTCATATCAGAACTTTCTCAGCATACAAAGACCTTTGAAATGGGTTTTTTTTCTGTTTACAATGGCAATCCTTTGTGTGATACAGACATTTTGAACAGCAACAAAAAAATGACAATAAAAATGTATCTAGCTGGAATCTATTACCTGCTTCCATAAATAATAACAAATCACAGTACTACGATTCTGTGCTACAATTGCCAAAAAAAGGATTGTTCCTATTTCTGAGGATACCAAAGCTCTGTGTTTGCTGTCAAGGCATTTTCAAAGATTTCTGTCCATCACATCCCTGTGCTGGTCAGGTACTCCAGGTGATAGACAGCATTTACAGTCAAATTGTGTTAATAATTCAACACAAGGCTGTACAGGAGCAGCCATCACAATTTGCATGCTAAAACAGGTAAAATTAAATGGTAAATCACAATGACAAAAAATGGTTTATTCAGGTTAATCCTAGTTAAATCATATACATTTTTCAGTATATCCCAGTTGTCTTTTTTACAGAAAAGATGAACATGACCTGAATATAAGAAGACTGATTTCAACC
This sequence comes from Rhipidura dahli, assembly GCA_013399225.1. Lineage (NCBI taxonomy): Eukaryota > Metazoa > Chordata > Aves > Passeriformes > Rhipiduridae > Rhipidura > Rhipidura dahli. The sequence continues at coordinate 233,648 of VXAC01007837.1, forward strand.
TAGCTGAAGCCATTTACAGGAAGAGGGGACAAAATTCCAAGCTGGCAGGTACGAGACAAAACAAGTTTTCCTCCAGACTTTGGTGGCCCCCACTGTGCAATATAACCCAGTAACACCATCTGGCAACACCAGCAAGTCATCACTGACCAGAAAAGAAATGAAAATTCAGCACTAGCCCAAATTATCTGCTGTTTGCTAAAACAGGAAAGATGCTGCAGAACTAAATGTTGCAATACTCCAGAGCAGTGGAGTCTGTAAGCTGAATGACAATGACTTTCAAAATCCCTTGCTAATAAACAACTGGGTGGGACCAACTCCTCAATTTCTATTGAGCTGAATATGACTCAAAACTACATGAAGTGGGACATCCTTCTTCACTGCAACATCTATTATTTCCAGTGCTGGTCTGCTGGAAGGAAACTATCAGCCTGAGATTATCTAATGTGTACCCAGTTTCCTGAGCAATTCTGGTTTTCCTCTAAATACAAAGCAAAATAAATATGTCTAGAAGGGTACTTCTGTGTGTAGGGAATACAAGAACAAACTCTTTTTTCCCTAATTAGCTACCTTGGAATGGCTTAGCATCAATGATGAAAGTGGGATGACTCATAGGAATAATTACTTTTATGGGTACAAACACTCTGCAATCAGGACTGGCGCCCATATAATTGTTCCCAGTAAGTGCATTGAGCAGATAGGGAGTTTCTCACATGCATGGTTGCAATGTATAAACCCACACTTGTATTTATTTTTTTTTAAATTATTATTATAGTTATTGTTATTACTTTAAGCATTGTAGACATAAAAACACAGGAGCTGTGCTGTGTCCTAGGAAGCAGACTGCAAACTCTGAGATCACAGCTGGGAAACAGAGAGAGAGCTGTGCTCACTTAGGGCTGTTAAAAAGTTAAAATACAAAGTCAGGTGAACAAAAGAAAGCAATACTCAAACCAGACACGTGCACAGGATTTTGACACTTTCAAAAAATCATCCTAAAATATTGTCTGGAGTTTTAGAGAATGTGGAAAATCAGGTAGGGAGAACAAACTGCCTTAATGTCAAAGATCAATCACTAAATTCTGAAAACCTTTGGTGAGATTAATACAAGGCAAAGTGACACCCTATGCCAATATTGTCTGCATGTCACAGCATGTCAAACACTAGCAACTACTGCTTCAGAGCAGCTCCAGAAATGCACAGCTTTATTTTTCTCCCACCCAAAACACTTGCTCAGTTGCAAGCACTTCTCTGCACACATGCAGCGGGTGCTTTTACTGCATATATTGGACCTTTTGATACAAACTTTAAATTACAATTAGTGGCACAACTGCTGTTTTCCTCAGCCAACTATCAGTAAAAGACTGAGAGGCATCAACTTGTGAGATGCCCATATTTTCACCAGCACAGGCAGTGTCCTCACAGCATCAGATACCAGCAATATCAACCAAACCATAATAATAATTATCTGTAGTCATATTGAAGCAGATAGCAGAATTAAAACATTTCATTTCAGTGAAAAAGGAAGGGTGGCTAAGAAAATCCCTCTGTGGGTGTAAATGATGAGCTGCCCAGAAACACAGAACCCACAACAGCCATACCTGCAGTAACAGACCCTGCAGACAAACACAGCATGAAAGTGTGGAACAGAAGACAAGTTAAGTGTTTATTATTTTTCCCCCATGTCATGGTCAAAAGGCAGCACATCAGGTATGTATTTCTGATGGGTTCACAAAAAGTTCATGCTTACAGGCCTTTGGACTATAATTGAAATAAGCCAAGCAACAGTAGTTAATCAAAAAGCCCAACCATCTAAGCTCAGGCCAAATGTGGTGAGACCTGGGAGATGTGACACAACATCCCTGGTGCCCCAGGACCAGGATAACATCAAATGTGTAAGGCCTGAGCAGAATCCATGCAAGTCTTGAGAAGAATCTGTGCTACCCTGCAAGGAGGGACAAGAGCACAACGAGAAGACCCAGGCTTTTGCTTCTTTAAGCACTGGGTGATTTTGTTGGATTTTTATCCTAAACAATCTTTTTGTTATCTGCTACCTTCTGAGACAAGTCTTCTAAATCTAACTCCCCTCTCTGCTTGCCATGATTTCTCCCACAGGAATTACAACAGCAACTAAAGTCATAGAGGGGAGATTTGTCAAACATATTATAGATCTTCCTTTTTCTTTCTGAAAAAGTAGTCTTTACAGAATATAATCTCAAATTAATATAGCTATGGTATCCCTAAAAATTACAACAGATAATTAGATCATGGACACCTTCAAAAGCAGGACAATTATTTTTACATTGTCTGCAGCTAGGAGTTAAGAATAGCAGATAAGCTATTTCTGGACTACTCTAATAAGATTGTGGCTTTATCTGAGCCCAGAGACATCCTCTTTCCCTGTAAGTTGCTTAGAACTCAAGACCTGATAGATGCATGCATTTGAACCTTTTCATAAATCCAGTAATGAAAAGTAAAGTCATTTTAAAGGCAGCCAAGCGAGATTGGCAATGCCAGCATTTCAAAGTAATGTCTGAATACACTAAAAGCTTTGTCACTTATCCATACCTTGAGTCTCTGAAAAACTAGCAAAAAGATAAATTTTCTTGATTCCTCCATCTTCCAACCAAATTTCATCAGTGCACTGGAAATTTTCCTAAGCAAAGTCTTTGCAATCTAAAAGGACTCCCTAAATTCCACACTTCAGTAGCTGGGCGTGGTGCTGAGCCATAAGGGATGTTTGTGGCTGTGACAAAAGCTCAGCTCAAACTCATAGGTTGTATCCCACGAGATTCTTCCAAGCAGATCCCTGAATAGGCCAGAATCCTGCTGTTTTTCTTTGTCTGAATCCTGAACAGTCAATTCACAGTCACTGCAGCCAAAGTTGCCCCCAAACATTATTCCTTTCTTCATAAAATAAAAAAACTCCCCAAATACTTCATTCTGATGTTGCTTCCCTCCACATTTACCTTGTAAATTATGCCACAGCATACTTAGTAATATTTTAAAATTACATATCAACTATAGAGCTGGTCAAAGTTCCTTGAAATTACTGAAAAAAAAAGTCATTCCAAGTCACCTCTTTTTTTAGACCATTTTGATATCGGAGAAATAGCATTTTCTAAAGAAAAAACAAACAAAACACCTGATCAGGATTTTTCTTAAAAAGTTCTTGCTTTGGCCTTGAAAAATAGAATAATCCCAGGCTATAAGAGCAGGCCCAGGGAAAAAACACATCTCCCAGTGCAGGTTCCTATGCACAAACCAGACCTTACTCATAACCAGCTGCATTGCCTACTGATATTGCTTTGAAAAAACATAATTATTCATGCCCTAACTAGACCAAGAAGCACCCCTCTGAACATGTGAAATTATTTTTCCTCAAGTTTTGTTTCATGTTCTAGAAAGAGCCCAGCAGCAAGTATCTCAGCCAGGGACCAAATATGGGACAGGGATGCTGGGTTTTGTTCACATGGAGCTCATCAGCTTCACCCTGCTGAGCAGGAGCTTCAAACAATCATTTTATAATTTATTTTGAAATTACAGAGTTGCCATCAAAGTCAGTTTTGATGGGTGCCCACAGATACACACCAGGATTGTATGGAATGGGGGAACTCAGCTCGGGCACCGCTGATTTCTGCTCTGGCCGAGCCTACCAGGCTGGGTCACTGCAGCTGCTCGGACCCCACTGCTCAGAGGAGGGGCACGGGGCACCTGCTGCCTCCTGTGGCACCCAGGGCAGCTGAGAGCCTTCACAGAACTATTGCTGTCAGTCAGAGAGAAAGAGAGGATGGTGCAGAGCGGAGGAAAATGGGGAAGTGGCACAGGGCAGGATGAGACAGGGTGGGCAGTGCCAGCTGTGCCCACTCTGCTGCCGTGCCCCAGGGTGCCTTGTGCCTCTTCTCCCCATCAGGGTTATGCCTGGCATTGCTCACACACAATCATTCACACCAAAACAAAAAAAAAAAAAGAAAATCACACTTCTGCTGAGCTGAAACCCTTTCAGAGTAATGTAGCATTGGTCTTATTGATTTATCTATTTAAAGCAATGTCAGAATTCTGTCATTAATATTTGATTGGTATTTTTAGATGCTTACAAGAATTGCACAGACCATAAAAAGGTGTTACAGTAAAGCACCAGAGGCAGAAGAGCATTACTCTGAAGCCTGGGGGATGTTGATTGGCCCTATGTTCTACATCTTACAGCTCTCACAAGGTGTCCTTACATCACTGCCAAGACTTAGCTTCTCAGTACACATGGATTTAAAAATGAGATTATATAAAAAGGACTGAAAGTGGCAAAACAAAACAGAACTCAAACTGTGGACTTTTATGGAACAAAAAGCATGATGTGCATCCAATAGTCCAAGTAAATTCAGCACACTGTGCACTGCAGATTTACACATTTTAGCAGGTCTTGTTACAGTGAAAGCTTTGCACCTAAGAATGTACTGTTATAAATTAAAAGTTCTGTCTTATTTCTTCAAATTCAAAGAAAAATAGATCTTGGGATACGTTAAGAAATGTGTGTTACCCCAAACGTGCTTAGTATTCTGAAAACATAACTCACAACAGGAGCAATCATGCTTTTAGAATCAAGGAGAGGCCCTACAAAGAAATCTTGTCCATGAATTTATGCAAGGGCTTATACACAAGCAGAACTAAAATGCATTTTTTCTTCAGAGGACAAACTAAGTTAAAAAAGGTGTCAGGAGAATAAAGCAGCCCAGAAAGCTGAAAGCAACCTATCCACACTAATGACCTAGAGGAAAATTCAAGCTGCCAGTGGAACTGCCCCAATTGTTGGCAAATGAGCCCAGCTGCCTTTGATGGGAAAACATCTCCCAAAGTTTGCCATCTGACATCTTGGACCATCATCCCTCAATGATTTGTTTGCTAGAGCAGAGGACATTCAAGCCTTTAGCTGTGTTAGTAGAAGCATGACAGTTTTTATCTCTAGAAGAAGAATATTTGTATGAAGTTCAGACAGAGGGGGCAGTGGTACTTGGACTTTCAGAAGTCTGAGTCACCCCAGCGTGTCACCCAGCACTGTGCAGTTTGTAACTTTGGTGGGCTGAAGTTTTCCACCCTGGCTATCCACAGCAGTCTCTGCTTTCTAAAATAATTTCAGACATGAGTTTTGGAAAACTTCTGAATTGAATTTAAGGAAGAAATACATTCTGTATCTATAGTAAAATACTCACAGCCTTTCTCTTGAGGTGATCTAGCCCAGAATACCTGTGACCTTGAGCAGGGACTTCAGTTCTGGCTACGTTTAATATTCCAGGTTTCTCACTAGTGGCATTGTTGCTCAGAAACTGTCCCAAATGTGACCAAATTATGAACCACTATGATTCCTCAGCTTTTACTTTCATAGCATTCAAAATACAAGAGAAGCAGCAAGATTCACACTTAAAGCATTTTCAAAATCAATACTACAACTTGAGCACTAATTTATTAAAATTTAATATAGAAAGAAAACACTATATTAAAAATTGAGTTATCACCAGGGACTAGAGCAGGACTATGGGAATTTAAGACCAACTAATTGAACCCCAAGTAGATCACTTGGCCAGTACTCCTGAAATACACAACAGATCCTTCTCCTGGAATAATAAAACACTGGAAACACCTGCCAAGTTAATAAATTTTTGTGTCTCACTGAAGTTGCAAAGCACATAGCTCCCAAGTGACAAGCTCCATACCCTTGGGTGTGATAAAATTTCCCACAAAGTAGCTGTGGTAGTTTGACTCTTTTCTCCTGTTCAGGGTCAAACTCTCTCTCCCTGAGATGTTCATGGTGTGTGCAATGTCAGTGGGAACTTAAACACTCATCCTCCAGTGGAACCACATTTTAAGCTATGTAAAAACACCACATTACTGTCTATTATAAAACCTGAGTCTGCTATTCTATCCACAGGATAAATAAGAATAAACTCCTTTGAAGTCAGTAGAATCAAAACTATAAATGCCAAGAACAGAATTCGATCTTCCACTCTGGGCTCTCTACCCCACAGGCAGAAGTGAAGGGCTGATAGAATTGTATGTATTAAAAAAACAAAAAAGGGAGCTTTAAGAATTACCCTGCCAAGAAAAGCATGTTAACAAAGCCATGAAAGACTTTTCTATAAGAATAAATTCAACAGAGAATGGAAGGAAGAAAAGACAGACACATTTATGCTGCTATGATTTTTCATGGCCAGAGAAATGCACACTGAAGCAGGAGAGGTTTGTAGCTCATGTGAAAGGCAGTGTCTGCCAGCAAAGATGTTCCCCTGGCAGGAGCACAGTGGAAGTGTCTTTTGACAATTCTGATCAAGAAGTGCCCTAGTTAGTATTCAAGATGGCCATCATGATAGATTAGATGAATAATTTTGGTTCTTTGTCAGGACCTGGATAATATCTGCCTACAATACATCTGTATCAGTGCACTCTTAATTACTGATTAAAGGAGAGATAGAACAGCACAAAACTTTTCTACACATCCTTTATGCTCAGATAATGACAAGCTCATGTAAATTGTGGCATATATTAGAAAAGAAAACACTGCTTCCTTTCATTATCACTCACTACACACATGTAGCATTCTGAAGAGCTGAAGGGAGAGGGTTGTTAAACAAGATCCATCAAGTTAAGGAGTAAGCTACAGGATCTGAGATGAGAAAAGTGCAGTCCCCAGACCTCTCTTTATCATCTTATAGTTGTTATGCAGAACAAGCAGCAAGAATTAGATTCCATCTACTTAGAGATAATTGATGGAGAAAGAACTTGAGGGTGACACAAAGACATCAAATTGTTCTGCAAGCTCTTTCCATGTTTTCTTTAGAATTAAGGCCTCCTGTCTGTCCAGACTGATGAATAACAGGGTACAGAATATCCTCTGTAAAAAAAAAAAAAATTCTCCTTCATTATTTCATATATTTAAAAATCCATTGAGTCACTTGGTGCTCCAGAAAAGGGGCTTTTCCTTTGGTGGACAATAAAAATCTGAGGATCATCTGGGGGTTTTTTAGCATTTTCCCCAACCATTTAAGGAGCAGAACATAAGCTTTGAGGCTGTTCTCATCCTATAACACATGGTTTAGCTTTTGGTCTTTTCCCAAAAAATGTAGGCTTGTTGTAGTCTTGGGGGGATTTGTGGGCTGCAGTGGATGGCAAGAGCTGGAGTAGGTATTACAGTGCTCCTTAGAGCTAAGGCCCTTTTCCTCCACAGTTCCTGGGGAGATTTAGATCAGAGGGTTTAAGTCCTATGCTCTTATATTCTGCATTTCTTCCATTCTAGATAACAGCATCTTGACTTGCTCCTTTCCCTACAGCCTGACAGATTTGCCTCAGAGAAAATCTAGAATTCTTTGGAAATAGGTTATCTTCTCTGTTTTAAATAATTTACTATTTGCTGCCACTGAATATCATTTTACTTTAATGGACACTCCTGAGTACCTTAACATTGTGTTTCCTCACTGCTTTATTGTTTTTATGGGAAAAGTTAAATTAATGATCAGCAGATCTGATGCAATGGCCCAGATTTTTGGTACAGAAACCTGAAAAACAGGAACTGAAGCAAGAAAAAAACAAAGTGGTTCTGAAACTGCTATCTTGTGGTATCGTATCTGCTGTGCATTTGTGCAACAGGAACTGTTACACATCTCCCAGCATACAGTAATTGATACAGTAAACTACTGGCCTGGAAAATTGCTATTGAAAACACATAATCAACCTTTTGAACTCTATAAACCCAGGGAGATGCAAGATACAATTCTGCTTCCTCAGGACATGTCTGCCTAGTCAGTTTAGGCTTCAGCTTCAGAAAATGGAGGGGAACAAATTGCAGAAAACTGCTCTTAGAGATACTTTTGTTTAGAATTCTGTCATCCCATATTTGTGGCATAAACTTTCTGGACTCTTCTGAAAGGATGTAGGCCAATGCAACAACATGGGAGCTGCACATTCTGAAAAATTCTCCATCACCCCACAAGTATTAAACATATATTAGCATATATTTATACATTAAAAAAAAAATAGGTTTGCCTTTTGATTCACCTGACTTGATACAATTCCATCTGTACTGCTTTTCCCTGTACTGCCAGGCTCTGATGGTGTATTGCATAAGATCCACCAAAGCACCCAGCAGGCTGAGGTGCTGCTGGGTTTTCCCCTTTGAACATGCACTCTGCTAGGGGATTCCTATACATCCAAGGTTAAATCATAAAAGGCAATTCATTATTTGGCATAGATGGGGGAAAAATTAATGAAATATATAATTTACTGCTCTGAACGATATTTTCCTATAGTAATGGCTCTAAGCATTTCCCATTAAAGGGCACTCATCTTCAGTATATTTCCAAGTATCCATGGAAGCACAAAAATCCATGAACTAATGATTGATTGTAAGTTGATGTTTGAATGCATTTGTGCAACAATTAAATCTACCTTTATCATTTTAGAGGGCCATCAGGTTAAAATTCCTCTTCTCATGCCAAAGTTCTAAAATTGACTTGAGATATGGTTCCTAGTTGGGCTCACAAACTGCCTTCTTCAGCAATTAAAATTGACTGAAAATATTGATTAGAAGGTGTAGCACTCCTATTGGAGTCTCAGAATGTCATCAGGAGATACTGCCTGTGACCCTGGCAGAGGAACTGACTCCCCCAGGTGAGGGCACTTAGCCCCCTGTCACACCTTTGCCCTTTTCAAGCACTAAATACTTCAGAAAGCAATGGCTGAGCCAGCATTTTCCATATCTTGAGTTAGCTTCTGGAGATGCCAAAGTTTTTGGGAAACTGTCATGGACACACAGGCAGACAAAGGGAAAAAGAACAACCACATTTTATCACAGGAGTTTCATCTGACCCTCAAACCTGTAACAACCCATCCTATGTTGCAGATCCTTTTAGCTCTTGATATTAATTTAAGGACACTCAGATCACCAGGACTGATGGCTCTTGGCAGCATTTTACCACCATCTTAAAGAGCAGGTTCTTTAAGATAGCAGTTCATAGAGTATGGATTTCTGATTCCAAGCTTTATCTCTAGGCAGACCCACACTGAGAATTGATAATTCTGTTTTAACCTACATCCATCTCCTCTTAATTCTAAAGTGGTCCCCTTGAAAGTAGAGAAACTGGTGAAAAATCTGTGACAGGTGACTTTTGATGAAGAGTCTTGGCTCAAGTCTCTTTCACTTGTGCTAAGGCTATTTTATGGCTATCAAAACTTTGCATTATCTCACCCAACCACAACTTGCTGAGTTGAAAAAGCCTTTTTATCTAAAGATAGAGGTGTGCTCAGTGTGACAGGTTTCTGGGGCAGTAGAGGTAGAATGAAAAGATCCCGTAAAGATAAGTAATTTAAGATAGAGCTCATTCAGTAACTCAGTATTAAAAGGTGTTCCTAACTTAGTGCATGGGGTAAAAAACTTATTCTCTGCCTCCTGACCCAAACTCACAAAGTATTAACCTCTGGATTTTTTCTTTACTTTTTTTTTTTTTTTTAAACTTTCTGGCATAACTTTCTGGCCAGATGTCTGCTGCTTGTTAAGCTCTTCCACGTCTCTGCTGAACAGGTTGGACTTTATTGCCCAGTCCCCACACTGGATAACTGGGAGGCTCAGAGGTGTGAATTTACAGATTACAGCCTTCTTGTCACACATATTGTAACATATCTCCATGTTTGCTTAATCTATGGAAAAAGTGACCCTTCAGGTCCTGCCACATACTAATGGGAGTGGACCAGGCAGGATTTGTTTGGGTTCTGTTCACATTTTATTCCAAACTCAACAGATAAAAACTTCAAAATACATCATGCACGTAAAAAAAATTATGCCCACATATGAAGTTATCAGAATTTATTTATGAAGAGCTGCATGTTAAAATGGAAATGTTCTAGGACTTCTGCTAATTTACTTAAGGGAAAGCTGTGAACTTAAAAGATCAATTCTAATTGTTTTTGAGAAAGTGAGACACGCATGCCATGAAGAAAAAGATAATTCCACCAACTCTACATTTTGGATTAGGAAATCAGGACTAGAAAACTTCCCACAAGTTATTTTACTCCTAATAGGATTTTTACAACTTTGTTTTTATATTAATGCTATCTCTTAATGGGCAAAGCAACAACATTCAGCCCTTTTGCACTACCAGGTTGATTAGAGGAACTGATTTATTGCCCATCTCTCTGTTGGTCCCCAAGCAGGGTGACAATGTAAAGATGACACTGCTGCATCACCCAGCGGCTGTCAGAGGGGTCCTAGAACACAGAACATCAGCTCCCAGCCATTCATAAGGACTGTAATGCTGACAGCCCAGGCCTGGGTCTGTGGAAGGATCTCTGTGCATTTACTGCCTCTCTGACATAGGTCAGGGACAGCCTCTCAGGCAGGCTGGCCACTGGTGCTCTCAAACTGCACACAAATATCTCTGAGACACTTCAGAGACAGCAGAGCTTTGGAGTAAAACTAGATCATGATGTAATCTAGTTTAATTTTAAAAAAAAATTAAAATTTCTATTTGTTATTAGAGGTGAGTAACATACCAGCAAGAGCAGGAACATTCTCTGCAGTGAATCAAGCTGATGTGGAGGTGAATGGACAAGTGAGCCTACACTGAGGTGATGTGAGCAGGAACACTCCTTCCTGGGAATGCTGCAGCTCAGCCCATCCCTTTGGACACAATGCTATGAAAGAAGTGCATGGTGAAAATTGATCATCACTTGGACACCAGCAGAAACCAAGTTTTTTTTAATTTGCAGCTTTTTAAAACCTCAAATTGTTACTTGCCACAAATCCACTGTTTGAAGAGGAAAAAAATTACTTTTTTCTTTTCAACATCCTCTGTTCTAAAGCCCGTGGCTCAGGCAGTCAGATATCCAGGTACACACACTCACTGTGGAGCTGCAAAGTCATTTCAATATTGCAGGGGTTGTCTTAATATACAATTGAATTGATGTAATGTGTGGTTTAGAAGGAAATTATTTTAAATTCAGGGCAAGAAGCCAACTGAAATCATAGCTACACTTAATGCAATGCTATAGACTGCAAACGTGTTTCTTCCCATAAACATGTAGCAATTTAGATTAAAACAAACTTCTTGGGTAGTGAGATCTTAATCATGTTCTCCTGCAGCATAAAGATCAGTTTTTTATGTAACTCCTGGAAAGCAGTATGTAAGAATGACCCAGTGTGGATTTAAATTAACCAGAGCTCAATTCCATTGATGATACCTGTGGGTTTAATTATTCTTGTCTCTTCTCAAATGAACATTGTAGGGGTTTTTTGCACTATTCTAATTTTTTTTCAAATGATAATTATAATTTAACAAGCCTCGTGGTATAGGAGCAATGCATAAAGCTGCCATGCAAAACACTGTACTTCCAAATAGACCTTTGGGTGTTCGTTAATGGCATTTACAATTTGAGATTTTACATTCTGAGGGAAGGTAAGAAAATCTATTACCTAGCCCGTTTTTGTTTTTTTTTTTAATGATCTTGAGAAGGCACATTCCAGAACTCTGACTTTACCACGTAAGTAGCAGATAACCACTCCTGCACCTCAATATTCTGATTGTGGACTGCTGGCAGGAAAATTCAGCTATTTCACCAAATAAAGGGGCAGGCAACAAGCACCTTGGCAAGGCTTTGTTCAAGTACATCATTTACAGAAAAGCATCTTCGCAGGACACACATGCACAGCAAAAGGTGCCCAGAAAGCAGCCTGGCAGCTGGAGCTGCTGGCCCAGCCCAAGGCAGGGCTCCACAGGAGCCAGCCGGGTTGAGCTGGACCGTGCTGCAGCCACAGCTCCTGCTCCAGGCAGAGATGGCTCAGTTTGCAATAAATGAAATTGGGGCCTTCAGGAAATTTTATGTGCTTTGGTCACTCCTGCTTGTGCCCCACATGGGCTTCTTGCTCCTGACCGGAGCAGAAAATTTGGCTGCCCCGGGAACCCGGCTGGGAAGGTCAGAGGGACACACTGACAGCCAGGGGACACGGGAGGGACAAGCACAGCCTAAATCCTGCCTGTCCTGGGATCCTCCCATTGCCCAGAGAGCAAAACACCCATAAACCCAGCTTCACCCACGTGTTTTGCTCAAGTGTGTTGAAAAGGAACTGTTACAGGGCCAGTATAAATTCTTGAAACTTGAAGAGCAGGTTTTAATCTCATTTACCCTTAGTCAAACCCAGTTTAGATTCACTGTGGCAATTCAAAAGGACCAAAATTAGACTGCAGGTTTTATTCTGAGGGTTTTTGAAGCAAATGAATGCCACTTGGGTTTCTGGGAGAGCTCCCAAACTTACATTTTCTTTGGAAGTAAAATGTAACTATAGTTTAGATATTTTGCAGGGAAAACTGAGGATTAATGATGAAAAAAATCACTATCTATAGAGATTTATTTTTAAAAGAACTGAGTTTTTCAGCTATTGCACATGTTTATATATCTGCATATTATCTTTACATTTTAAACCTCATTTGCATTTTAAAAATGACACTGTAATTTGCTTTTCCCAGATGTATCACTCTTAATCCTAACAGCTTCCCAGTCTTTTCTACATTTCTATTATCACTAAAGTTCAGAAGAGACTTCTAATTGATCCAAATTACATATTCAAATTAGACTTTTATGAGCTCAAATTAACATACCATAGACATTTTATTTCATTTGGTGCCCAAAATGTCACCAAAGTAATTTGGTTGTAATATATTAATTAGTAAAAATTCTGAAATTATTGAACTATAATAAATTCCTCTATCTGAATATTCCTCTTGAAATAGCACCCCAAATTAATTTATAGCCCAATATGCTGCTATGCATTAGTGAGTCTTCCTGTCTCAGATTCTTTAACATTTATTTATGCTGATGCACTTTTGTTCACTATCTCACAAGAACTACAAAATTAGAAAAACCCGTTGCCAGTCTCTGCCAAGAGGAGATAATGCCTCAGATCCAGGTGTTTGAGGCTTTTCATTGGCTTTCTAAAAGTGTTTTATTCACATAGAGAAGCCTGAAAAGATCAGAGATATAGCTAAATTCTTTGCAAAACTGCTTTATTTTAATTAAAACATTTAATTCAGGAATTCTGTTTTCTTACTTTTTAAGTCCTCCCGCAGCAGGGAGCACCACACATTATCCCCTGCCATGTCAGAGCCCCTCTTTTGCTCTTACAGAGCATCTGAGAGATTCCCAGGGCAGGAGAACCCGAGTGGCTGTCCCACCTCCCCACTGCCACCCACTACTGGGGCAGCACATAAGGTTTAAAAATGTTTTTTGCAAGACTACGAAAAGTTCCAATTTTTCCCCCATTTCTTATTAGTGGAAATTTAAAGTGTTTCAGAGCCCGTCCAGCCCAGGCTCAGACATTTGTCCAAACATCTCTGCATTTCCCTGGGTCCATCAAACACAATTTCACCAGTTCACTGACTCGTGGATCCAGCCCTTCCTGACTGGAAGCAGTGCCCTGGAGAGCTGCTGCCCACACCCGCAGTGGGATTCTCTGCAGAACAGCAGTTCCTGTTTCATACACCTATCCAGACACTTATGTCTTTGTTCAAATGACCAACAGCAAAATCCAGTCCAGGAAAACCAAGAATCTTAAGAAAACCCATATTGGCTACAATCTGCATCTGTTTATGAAATGCCACAAGAAATCTTTGTCATTAAACTGTATGGCTATAACTGTTGGCATCTTGCTTTTATCTGTATTCAATTTCAATATCTGGGACTCAGGTCAGTTTTTACACAGTTATTTTATCCCTGGAAACTGACAGTTTTCCCAAAGACTTGAATGATGTGTTTTGTTCAGCACTTGGCTGAGCTGAGTGATGGCCTCCTCTGCATGAGTTATCTGCTCCCAGAGATGAATCAACTGTGCTTTCCTCATTAAGGCAGACATCTGCAGAGCTTTAGTGTCTTCCCTTCACTAAAAGTTCAGCTGTTTGTGCAAGAAGACTGAATTTTCCACACTGCTCGCGAGGGCTTGCAACCTTTGTTGTGGCTTAACCCCAGCTGGTGCCACGGCACCAATGCAGCAGCTCACTGCCCTTGGGATGGGAGAGAAGCAGGAGAGTGAAAGTGAGGAAACTCATGGACTGAGATAAAGCTGAATGCAGAAAAAGCTGCACACAGGCAATGCAGACCAAGGAATTTTTTCACCACTTGCCATGGGTGTTCAGCCATCCCCAGCAAAGCAGGGCTCCATCCTGCTTGGTGGTTACTTGGGGAGACAAATGCCATCCCTCCAAACATCCCCCTGGCTTTACATGCTGAGCATGATGTCAGATGGTCTGGAACATCCCTTGGGTCAGCTGGGGTCACCTGTCCTGGCTGTGTCCCCTCCCGGTGTGTTGTGCACCCCCAGCCTGAATTATCACCACTCTTTTCAGCACAAAGCCAAAGCACAGCCCCATAGCAGCCCCTACGAACAAAACTGGCTTTATCCCAGGCAAAAGCAGCACACCATGCAATACAGACAAATGTTTTTCTACTGAATGTAAATTTGTTCTTACAAAATTAAAAGGTCTGGGCTTTTTATTCTTTAGCTGAAGCATCTATGCATGTTAATCACTCCAGACAGTAATGGAAAGATGGCAGAGGAATGCAATCTTCTGTGAAGGAGTTTTTCTGGAGATGAAACTGGCCAGAATTCTTCATTCATAGCAAAACTCTGCCTGAAATTTGACTTCAGTCCAACTTAAAATTAAATCAAAATTTTTTAAACTTATTTCTTAAAGGAAATTCTATATGCAGTATGCTGTAAGGAGGCCAAAGGTTGAAATTTTCAAAGCAGTTGATATGACACAGAGCACAAGCTCTTTGGCCAAGGCATGTGTCCAATTCAGACCTTCCCAGTTCCAAATCCTGTGGCTCCAGTGACCCTATCTCAGCTTCTCAGTAGACAAGTGTCTGGGGAAAGGAAAGACTTTCTATGTTTATCCAGGACTTCTGGAACTGCAACTCCACAAGCCTCAGGGCACAGTGTGACATGAGTTTACTAAGAAATGGTTCCTAGTTTGTAAATTTACTAAAGAAACAACTCTTGGTCCCAAATTCCCTCAAAACACTGTCCAGAACATGGACCGATCATCACACTGAATTTACTTATCACATGTTGTGCATGCACAGACATCTGTGTGGGAAATGCTGGACAAGTGTTCAGGTAGGGTTGCTCTGCATCATTTTTCATGCTGTTGGCTGTGCCTGGGCTTGCAGAAGTTTTGATGCATTTTGTTTAAAACAGAAAATGTTACACAAATGTAGGTGCAGTTGACGAAGTAAAAAAGTCTCTTCCCTTCAGTATTTCCTAGGCTACTCCTCTTTTCCTCACAGCATTTAGAGTCTATAAAGCAAGCATACATGCTCCTAATGAACATAATTCTGGACAAAAGCACTTTAATTAAAAAATAACTAGTAATTTACACAGATTACGACTTTCAATGACCAAAAACACCCCCCAAAAACATCTAACACTGTATTGCCATCAATTCCATAATTCTTTAACAGCCCTTTCCACAGTTCTGATTGTAGCATGAAATCTCCCCAACAACCACCTTAACTTCCAGAAATACACTGACAAACAGCCCTGCATACAGTTAAAATTTCTCTTACTTTAAAGTTGAAAAGTTTTTCAAGTTTTCAAATAGGCTGGGGTTTACAGCAGAATAAGAAATACAAGCAAACTGTAGCAAATTTTCACATTTTTGCTATCACTGGATCATAACAAAGAAAACCACAGTTCTGCTGAAGCAAAGTACATATGCTCAGTAACTGAAGTGAAAGAAACTGTGGAATATAAAATCTACAGTGCCACAAGTCCATAAAAATCAATAAAAACCCCTTCAACACAGAATGAAACACACATCAGCTGGTGCTTTTGAAGTACAAAGGTAGAAAGTTATTTTTTATAAAAACAATTCAAGTGAAAAAAATATACTTCTCTGCCCACTTCAGGATTCTACTCAAGGTTTCTTGAGTCATTGTCTTTGTGTGTAGCTTTCTGAAAGAACTTTCTCTTGGGACCAAATCCTCGTCCCAAAATAACCCATCTTGATTTCAACAAAACTTCTCCTTTGTAAACAGTGTCGGAGAAAAATTTTACAAGACAGAGCCATTCAAAAGTTTTGAGGAGGAGGAGGGAATCACTCAGGTGTAGATGGTGCCCCAGGGGAAACAGAATGCAGTGTGTGAACTTACCTTGTTCACAGTTTAAAAAACATTTTTTTGTGTCTTTCATTATTTATACAGTCTGTGTTACTAAGCAGATGAAACACAATAAACCCATGAGAAAACTCTTAAAAGGAAACACTATTAAATATAAAGCCACTGGGTACAAAGCCATCTTTGGTTAGTGCTTGGCTATGGGTCTTCAACTGTTGCATGCTGGAATGATTTGAAGAGAAACAAAATTATCTCAGACTTTAGGCTACCTTTGAAGATTCTTAACTCTGCTCACTAGTGAGGAGAGTCACTAAAACAGTCCAGAAAGATGGAAAGTACATGATCCTAAAGAATAAATCATCCTCTTGCCATTGCAAAATAACCCCTTTGCAGGGCAGTCACTGAGCAGGCTGAGAAAATACCCACGTGGCACTACAACTGAGTGGAAATGCTGCAGTGCAATGTCAGATTTCCCCAGCACCTCAAGTCACCTATAGAGGACAACCCAAAATTAATCTTTCCAAAAAGCCTACCTTAAACTTCTCCCAGCAAGCTCATACTACACACATTTATTAGCTCACTATTCCCACACTAAGGAGCAGTCCAGAAAGGGAAGCACTGACAGGCATTTAGAGCAGAGGAGACTGAACTATTTCAGTTGGGAGGGACCTTCCATGGCCATCGTGTCCAGCTCCCTGAGCAGTTCAGGGCTGACCCAGGAAAAGCATCCCATCAAGGGCACTGTGCCTTCAGACACTTGCACAGACACAGATATACAGAAGCACTGCAAACAGAGCATGTACAGGGTAAATACACTGTATATTCTTACTAGAACATTGCTTTCTGCAAGTCAGCTGAGCAACAATAAGCCTTTTCAACCTTGAATTTCAGCAGGTAGGTAATAGCAGTTAATCTGCAGCAGCAAATCTGACACTGATTATAAAATGATACATATCTAATGGTCATTTTATTTCTTATTACAGCCTGCTTAAAATTAAATTTTCTCCTAGAAACTAAATCACTCTAAGAACTTTCTCCTTGGACTACTTTTGGATCAGGAATTGCTGTGAAATATTATGCAATTCACATTTAAACTCATTTATCAGAAGCTACTCTTGCCTGCTCCACAGGACTGGGAGAGGCTGGGGGCAAGGAGTCTGTTTGTTCCTTCCTCCTGATGCTGAGCCAAGCCCTGCTCTGTTAATGCTTCCTGGGCTGGGAAATGAGAATCCCTGCTTTATTCAGAAAGACATACTCGCAGGCAATGCTTGACTTTGAACCCAGATAAACAAAAATTCAGAGATCTCAAGCAGTGACTTTGTGGTGTTCGTATCTTCACGTATTTACTAAATGTATGATGTTCTGCACCAAAATAGCACAAGGACAAAATGCTCAAGACATTAATTCCTTTCATTTGTAATACATTTCCTGAGTGACAGAGATTGCAGCTGCTGCTTCCATATCTTATAGGGCTGCACAGAGGGGATGTGCAAGAAGGGAAAGTTAACACAGCTATGGCAGTTTAAATAAAACAGGATTGGTCTTCCTCTGGATGCATGAAAGCTGCACCTGGAATTTTAATATTGATCAAAACATTTGCCAAGTGCCACACAGCCCTTCTGAAGCTCTCCAAGGGAATATTTACCATCAGTCAGACTCCTAAGAAAAACAGTATTTTTCATCACCGGATGTTACTGGAGGGTGTGTTCTGTTTTTCTAATTTCATAGGGCAATCCAGTCTGTGTTATCAATTCAATTACACCAAAAGCTGCCCACAGTAAATCTGCTAACAAAGCTTTGAACAATGAATAACCAAAAAAAAAAAAAAAAAAAAAAAAAAAAAACAAACCTACAATCAGCAGACCTGAACAGGACATTTTTAAGCCAAGACCTTGAAACTAAATCAACTTCTTATTACTCAAATTGCCCCCAGGTCTTAGCCACTTTCTTTTCTAAAGGGTTTGGCCAGGCAAATAGGTTAATTCAAAATTTTGGCTGAATATAAAGGGTTATATGTAGATACATATGTAAAATACTAAACCGTCCCATCTCCTTTTATTTGTTTGCTGTTCCAATGCTTAAATATGCATCAAGTAAACTTTGCTTGTTACTTACTGTAGCAGCATACAGCCAAATTGATTTACAATAAACCACCTTCCTATCCTAATTCCCAAAAACTTGGCAAAATCTCAGTACTGCATAAAATTCTCCTTCCTGCTTTGGTTTCAAGCTAGACTAATGAAGTAGTGCCTGATTTATACCAAGAGACAGCTCTGAGCGTGCACCACAGATGCATCAGTTTATCGAAAGACATTGTCAAATTAAGAAAAGCAGTTTCTGCAAACTCTTACACATCCTCTTACTCGAACCAGGCTTACACGAGTCTAATCCACCGGAATCAGCAATTTGTGTGATTTCCTACAAACGCTGCGGCACTCCCAACAAATTCACAGCCGCTGCCATAAATAAGCAGAACTTTGTCAGCTGCCCCTGCCCTCGAGGCAGCGAGGAGACCTTTGCTTTGCCCAGCCCGGCGCTGGGTTTGCCCCGCGTCCAGCAGCGGCCGCCCGGGGCACAGCTGGCCCGGCTCGAGCCCTGCGCGGACAGCGCTGCCTCGCCCCTGGGTCTGACCATCACCGGGGCACTGCGGCTAAAAATAACCTTAGCAGGGAAAAGGGGGGGTTGTACGGGACAGACGCCCAGGGAGGAGGCGGAGTGGCTCCACTGGGGCGGGAGGAAGGAGAAACGGCGGAGCCTTTCGGGAACCCAGCGCATTTCTCAGCCCAGCGCATTTCTCAGCAAACCAGATGCGGGGCAGCTCCTGCTGCACAAGGGGCCTCTGTACGAGCTGTAAAACCCCCCTTCTGTTTGCTTCAGGAGCTGAACAGCAATTCTGTCCCTTCAATCTAACAAACAAATAGGCAGGGGGGCAAAGAAAAAGTCCTTAACAGCCTATATACAAAAGACACTTTTATCCTGATTGGTTTGATTTCATATCGCTGCTTTTGATTTATACAAGCTAATTTTTTTCATTCTCATCATGCATCCTCTTCAGTCACAGATTTAATTAAGATTAGGAAAATGAAAAGGTACTGAGAATTAGTGAGATCTTTGAGACAATATCTGTAACAGTTATTCATTCAGGACTAGCCAGAAGAGATCATCCATGTAACACATAATGAGGGGAGACAGTATGTACTATACCATCATTTCTAATGTATGGAACACAATGTGCTTCTCTGCTAGACACATGTCAAACATGACTAATAATTATTTTTTGTGGAATCTCATGGGTCCTATTTCTGAGCTGGGTTTGTTCGAGATAGAGATCTACAGAACCCTTTGGATCATCTGCCTAGGACATACTAACATTTAAAATGTGTTTCACATTCTTTATGGTGACTCCTCACCATAGGTTAAGGACTCTTTTTCCTTCCCCCTTTCTCTACATTTTTTTAAACCGAATGTAAGATGGATGGTGAAAAGAAAGCAACTAAATAACATTGATCAAAGCTTTTGCAACAGCAAGTGACACTGCAGCCCCTGCAATGAGTGAGGATACAGCTGGGCACAGCCTTGGTCGGAGCAAGTTTTTTATAATTTTGGAGTCCCTGTGACAGACTCAGAGTGAGCAGCCTCAGGAACAAGGAGCACTGGTAAAGTATTATTATCTGATATTTAGTGAAACAGGCAGCATTTAGCTCACTCAAGTATTGCTCTAATCAGTAAGATTTCACATCCTGGCACTTTGCTCAAAAGGGTTACTTCTGTCCCCCCACTCATGATAATAATCATGAAATCATTATTATTCACAGATTCAATTTAGATTAGAAAGAACAAAGGATAGCAAATGTTTGCAAGCGTGCTCAATTAGGGATGCAATAATTCTACATCATCATTCATTTTCATGCATTTTTTGGTAAAGGGGGGAAGACTATGAAACAGTAAGTGCTCATTAAAATTGTCCTTTCCAGATTTTTCCTTTGGACTTGTGTTTTGTGGCACAGCTTTTCCTCCCTGGCAGAGGCTGAGAGTGCTGGTACCAGGCTGCCTGCACTGGTGCTCAGCGTGGGGGGCTTGGAAAAAGAGGGAATGGGCAGAGGCTGCCCCAGCAGCCACGGGGCTGGGGAGAGAGGCTCAGGGCACCTGTAAGCTCTCCCAGCAACATATCCACAGCACAGGGCAGGACAGAAGAGCACAGTAATAAACTTGGTAACTGCTTTGTTTCCTGTCTGGCAGCCTGTAGATTCAGCTCCTCTCTGCTTTCTCCCTGCTGCAAAGGGGTTGCTTTTCCTGGTGGGTGTTGAGCTCAGTGAGGCCATTCCCACAGAGCCTCCAAAGCACGGATGTAACCTCCTCGGGGCAGGGTCTGGAGCAGGAAAGTAAAGATCACTCATATTTCCCATTGCCTATTATCCTGTACAATGCACTCACAGCAGTGGCAGACACAGGCTGCTGGTATGGCTCCTGCCATGTCTTATATTCTTCTGTGCTATAGAGAGAGGAATGTTGTCTCTAACACGGGGAAATGAAAGTTACTTAACACAGGATCAAGCACAGCCAAAGAGAGGAACAGGAAAAGCACCACGAAATGCTGTTGAAAGAAGAAATTGTAGAAAAACTCAAAAAAGAAACCCAGAGTACTGAAGAGACCATAATGTATTATGAAGGCTCTGAGGAGACCTTACTGCAGCCTTTCAGTTTCACTGGAACAGGTTGTACAGAAAGGTGCCAAATGCCCCACCCTGTTCAAGGTAAGGTTGGACAGGGCTTTGAGCAAGCCCATCTTGTTAAAATCCAGGGGGTAAATTAACTTCAATATTGAAGATCAAAAGCTATAATTGAATGACAATGAAATTTAATAAGAGTATTGAAGTTGGTTGTAGCAAACATCCTGTTGAAGGCTTAGGATAATGACAACTATCAGTATGCATGAATGAGTACAGATCTGTGTAAGAACACAACAAATTAGTGTAATACAAGCATGAAAATTAAAATATAACTGTCTACAGTTTTTAAAAATACATACACAAATATTTATTTTGCACAGTTTGTAGCAACTTTGCATCAAATTACTCATAAGCACTACAGTGCCCCTTACTGCTATTTCCTTGCTCTGCTCCTCCTTCCACCCCCATAACAGAAGGACCATAAAAAGGAATTAAAATTCACAGCACACATTTGAGATACTGCGTAATCTGAGTTGCAAACCCACAAGTGAGTCACGAAAGACATCCCAAAACACTTGACAGCAAACTGCAAAAGCCTAACCTCCAGCCAACACAGATTTGTTAACATGGGTTTTTAAGCATGATGATGCCACATGTGCATTACTAGCAGGTTAGAGACATTTAAATCCTTCTTGAAGTACCAAAGAGAAATACCCTCAGGAAAAATGATTATTTAATCAGAGCAGGCTGCTTAGCTGTGCATTTCAATCCGAAAAATCAGTGTCTTGCAGAAGATTTTTATAAACAAAGGGGAAGAGCACTCAGCAAAGTGCCATGGAGAGAAACGCTCCCATTCAGCAGGAGCTGAACAGAACAGGCCCTTTGCACTGTGCAGCACTGCAGTGTTCTCCTGGGAAAGAGCTGCTCTCACAAGTAATTTAAGGTCTAATATTTTCTTCTTAATCTAGAATGTTCTGTAGTAACTTCCTAGACATGAATTACAACAAGGTTTTGTAATCTACCTACTCACACAAAAAGAAATCATCTTGTAACCTTGCATTAGATTCCTCACAAAGATTCCTCACTGAGACAGTGAAACCAGTAATATTTTCCCAGGAATACATTTCAAATTGAAAAACTGTACATCCTCTGTGGAGGAATAATCAAAGTATCAAACCTAAATCTGCAGCCTTAAGGATTGTAGCAAACCCATGTGCTCTGTGGCAAGAGCAGAGAATTCATAGCACATGCTGAAAAGCAATTTAACACAAATATTTTTGTGTTATCATATTTAAAACCTGCCTCCAAAGAAATATTGTGAATAAATATGAACTGTATAAATTAAGTGTAGTTTCCCTTCAATTTAATCTCAGGTTCTCTGAAGTTGTACATTAGCAGGTAAAAAGCTGTTTATTCTGGGGTTCAGTAGTGTTAGTTCAATATAAAAGACTGCACCCCATACAAAACAAGTCCCTATGTGTTGGGGAGGATTATTTCTCTGTACTGTAGTGCTACATAGCGCTAAATCCCCCTCACTGCTCTTAATACTGCAGAAAAATGTTTCACCTCCACACATCGAAGTGTGCCAGTTTAAGATACCAGGGGTTTTGCACTCTCCAGGGGACAAAGAAAATAAATATTAAAATTTAGATATGAAATGGAAACATCTGAAAAAAATTGACAGAGAAGAGCAACTTTTATGAACAGACTGATGAACAAAAGAAAAGATGAGCAGAGTCTGCAGATATCTAGAATTATCTGTTAAGGATCTTCAGGAGCCTTTTATGTTTTTACCAGCACTGGGAACATAATTAGAAAAAGTGTTTCACAAATATTTAGGCAAGTTAAGATCCAAGACTGATGCCCATAACCTTTAGTATTTGCTTTTGATCCACATTTGCCTGACAATTTGTTTGCAGCCCACGGTTCGATCCGGGGCAGGGTTCCGCACACGGGGGGAGATGGATCACAGCAGTGACAGGACAGCTCAATGCAGACACCAATCAAGAGCAGACCAGCTCATCGGTGGCCAGATTAATTCTGGAACAGTTCTGAGGGTGTAATTCACACCTACTCTTGAGGGGGCAGATCCTGAGCTTGTTAAAACTCCAATTATATAAGCAGGGGCGCACCAGTGGGATTTGTCTCTTGCTCAGCATTGAGACACACATTTTTTCCAGGCTTCTGCACTGCTCAGTAATCCCTCAGAGCTAAGAAGTCTGACAGATCCCAGTTTGCTGCCTGACACCAACTTAGCAACACTGAACAAAAACAGCCAGTCCATAGCTCAAGTGCTGGCTGACACCGCAGCCTCTGAAACTCAGCTCCTCCTCTGCCTACCCAGGGCAGGACCACCCTGTACCAGCCAGGCTGCTTCAGCAGGATCCTGGAAATTTACGTTGTAATGACAAAGACAAGCAATTGCAGATGTTTTATATTACACCCTCCCTTGCCCCTCCTCCCCAAAACAAAAAAGAGAAAAGGACTCTTCAATATTTGGGGAATTAATAGAGTGTTGTGCACCGAGTCAGTGAGAAAAGTCACATAACAGAAAACTCTCAAGAAAAACTGTGTTTCTATTTCTGATTCTACTTTGAAACTTTTAAGATTGCTCTTCTCAGTTCTCCTGGACAGATTTTGTCCATTTTTTCCTCCTGGATTAAATTGCTGCAATTATTCTTAGGAATTGCACAGCACCATGCTGCTGGGGGTTGTGGTGCTTTCCACAGCTGGTTCTCACAGCAGGCTGCACCACTGCTCCTGGGCTGAGGCAGGAACACCCTGCCCCACTCACATCACACCCCTACAAATTCCCAGTGCTATCCTGGCTCAGTGCAGGGGAACCACTAAACCACCACCAGACCACTATCCCACTGAAATTTCCCTTTAATTTCTGTTCCAGGAACTCTTCAGGGAACTCACTGCTCCAAAATGGTTCTCAGTCAGGCTCTACAAAATAATCTCTTGCTTGCACTTTGCAAGCTTTATTGTCAATGCCATGGGTTTTGGACTATTCACAAAATCATTTTGGAATTATCATTTCTATTAATCTAGTTGTAGTGGCTGAAGGCCTTTCTGAAGCATACTGCTCCCAAGATGTTCTTTTTTAAGCTTGGCAACCACATGTGTTTGTCCAACACAATTACTTTTTCCCAGGATTTCCAAATTTCTCCTATACAAAATGCTTTCTGTGCTCAGCCTAGGGTTTCAGAAGAAATACTTTTTTGCTCTATTTAAAAGTAATATTTGGTGGACCTCTAAGCAAGTCCTTTGATGTGTGTCTGGCTTTTATTTTGGCTGAAGGCCCAGACTGAGAATGAAGCCTTGCAGGCAATCTACCATAGCAAACACCCCAGGAAAAGAGGAGAAGTGTTTAGTGGAAGTGGCAGCCCGAGCAGCTGCACACACAGGCCTTTCAATGCTCCTGCAGTCAGTTCAGAGGCTGCTCTCCCAGGGCAGAGCAGGAGCAGGAGGCTGTTCTCACACCTCAGGGAAGGACACAGCCAAGGTTACCTGCTGCAGGGAAGGTTTTACTGGCCTTCCTGAAAAACGTTCTGCTCTGGGATTGTGTTTGTGTTAATACTGAATTGAAACAACAACTACCACAAATTTATCATATTTATCACATATTTAACAAATCTATAAAAGAGACCAATAGAGCATCAACAGGGGAAAAGAGGAACCACTTGAATACATGCAGGGAAGTGGGCATATGGCTTGTCAAACAACCCAGCACTCCAAGGATGATGCGTCAGGAAATGAAGACTCCAGCCACCAGCCAGCCACAGAACCATGAGTGTGCATAACCATGCAGAAATCTCTTAATTCTGAATGACACTTCTATCACAAAAAACCCCGTGTGTTTTTATAGCACCATGTACACGAGACAGCAGGGGGAAAATGGAACAGACAGCTATTAAAAGCGTCCTTGGAACCATCATAAATACCCATTTTCTTTTTTAGCTTAAAATTTCTCTAGCTCCACTATCAAGAGGTGATTTATCATCTTTCATTTTTCACATTATCTGTAAATAGGTCATTCCCAGTAGCGTTGCTGTAAGAAACATTTGTCACAGCTGTAAGAGGAGGGAGCCTGGCTAATTTCTGGATTCAGAAACCAAGACGAATAGCCTTTCTTCCCCTGCAAACAGCTCTGAACATCAGTCAAAGCCTTGCCTCTGAAGTTAAATAGTATTTTCAAATATTACAAGTACCTTCAACCTCGTTTTTCTCTTCATATTCTGATACTTAGAATGATCTGTGCCACTACATTTGCTACTAATTATGATGTAAGCTTGCAGAAAAGCAACTTTTTTAAACAAGGACAGTAAAATGTGAAAGAACGTGGAAAAAAAATTCTTGAACACAGAAGGCCATTGTTAGAATATCAATTATTATTATTATTATTATTAATTACCATTTTCTATAATAAATGTTTGCCAACTGCCAGTTTAACTTCATTAATCCCCTCTTCTCCCTTCAAGCTGAGTAACCTTCCAGTGTGCAAGAGATGTATTCTGGCTCACCTGGACTACAAATTGGTCTAAAACAGCCTTTCCCAAATGTCACTGGGTCCCTGCTCAGCTGAAGCCACCTGTCTGTATCACTCTGCACCACACAGTGATGAAAAACACACGTAAGAAATGAACACTGTATTAGGACATCAGGAAGAGACCTTACTACTGATAAGAACCCTGCTCAGCAGTGTTTAAAAAAAAAAAAGCTGAGAAATACTCAGTGATTTGATACTCCACTGAGTGTCAAACCTTCATTCAACACCGAAAATCTGAAAACTGGATAGAAAGAAGTGATTAAAATGATCCTTTTTAAGGCTCAGTCTACTGCTAATTGGTCTCGACCATCATGCAGAACTTCATTTGTGACACCAGTAGAACAGAAATTATAATGCTACTTTAATAACCTGAAAGAACTTTTGCTACTAAAAGACTGAATCATGTCTTTAGTATTAAACAGTACATTTACTCTGCAAATGATGGACCAGTATTTCACTGGAATGCACAGTTTTAGCCAGCCAAGACTTTTCCTTATTAAAAAAGAACAGAAATCACTGTGAGCTGAATCCCACAGTCCTTTCCCCTACAAAGCTCCCTTTGAGGTCAATAGAATATTTGGCTATTAAAGCATGTTGAACTCTGACCCCTGGAATAACACAGCACAAATCATATTCAGTCTTGAAAATAATCACCCATCCTAGGTCTGGAAAGATTTCAAAACAGAAGAAACAGGACATCCTTTTTTTTTATTATTCTTTACTAAAATTCACAAAGCCAGAAAGGTTACAACTTAGTCTGGCAAACCATTTGGGCCTCCCCATTCACTGGCCTTTATTGTTTACTGCACTCTTATTTCTTCTTTTAGGATATACAAGACGTAACAAAGTCCATGAATTTAACCTTTGGAGAGGGAAGCAGCATTTATCACTGGACACATCAAGCACAATAAGAAGGAATATTGTCAATAAGCCTAATGTGCTTTTCCAAACTGCAGCAGCTGTGGGTAATGATGAACAAGGAGAGAATGTAAACAAAACACCTTCCTTTTATTCTGTGGGATATTTTAGGTGAACAATGTCTAAAACCAGAGTGACAAAAGCTCTAAGGAAGAAAATTGATATAGGTGTAATATTCTGACAGATCTGGTCTAGTGGTCAGTATTCACAAAAACATTTCATTCTGCCAATAACATGTTAAAAAATATTACTTTCAGAATTTCTGTCATGCTTCCCAACTATTTTTGTCAAATAGAAGACTCAAAGTCCTACACTGCTACAACTCTATTTGACCACAACAATCATTGTGTGTAGATCATTGTTTGGAAACATTAAACTTACTTCAGATCAAAGAGCCACTCTGTTTCACATTCAACTTGTCTTTGGTCTTTTTTTTTTCCTCAAAATATATTTTCATTTTAAGTCACTTTGATAGCTTTGAAAAACTTTCCCATGATCTCAAACTACTTTCATTCTGCTCAAAATAATAATTTTTACTTAACATGATATGATGGAGCAATTTAACAACTCACTCTCTTCAAACAGTTTGTTGTAGGTGATTAATCTTAGTCCTATTAGGTCTGAAGAGTCCCTGGGCTCATCAGTCGATCCTTTCTAGACACATAACCAGGGGAATACATGAAATAAATGCTTGAAACAGGATAAAGATTGAGCAGAATATTTTATGCTTCAATCAGATCTGAGTAGTTCACTTTCAGTTTAGCAGAAGATCAAGTACAGAAAACATCAGAGCAGTCTCCTGTCCTGGCTGGAGATGTGTTGTAAGCCAGCAGACCAGGACTGGCAGGGCTGGAGGGAAATGCCATCCGTGTTACAGTAAAATAACACACAGCTGGTGCCTGTGTGCTTTGTTCCATCAGTCCCCTGGAGCTGGGGTTTCACTGAGACCCCCATTGCCTTCCCAGAGGGAGATGGTTTTTGTTATCCTTTCACACCTCAGCATGAAGGTGTTATTATACACCACAGATGTAAAAATAAATCCCATACTCTTTCAGATAGGATGGTTCACCAAGGGTGAAATAGGTCTTTGTCTCCTCCTGCATTTTTTCCTCCAAAATCACAGCCCTCTCATTAGAGTTTTCTCTTAGAAAATGCAAGAGACTCAGCCTGGGAGCTGCTCCCTCAGCAGGTGAACGCACCCTGACAGCCTTTCTCCAAATCCCTTCCCTTGGTCCTGGCAGGGTCAGACCCAGTCCCATTAAGGGCACTCCAGGGGCTCCCAGCCCTGCCTGGAAGGGACACCCAGGGCTCCTGCTGATGTTCCCCCGGTTTGTGTTCCTCACAAACAGAGGGAACATTTCACCACAGGCACTGACAAGGATTCAGAGGCAACTTGGGGTTCTTTTCAGGTATATGACTTTTAATTCTGCCTGCCCTGTGGTCATTTGAGACCTTGAGAAAAATACTCTGAAAAAATCAAACTTTAAACTATACACTTGCACTAATTGTATTTCATTAAGGTACATTAGGAGTAATTCAGGGGGTAAATTACTGCATGAAAAATACAAGGAAGACACAACTGATATCATCTGACTTGAGCTGACTAAGCAAGGAGCTATAATGCTTTGAAGAATGACAAATGAGGATAGTGAGAAAAACATTGTTTCTGGAATAGAAGAACATGTAAATTTAGATACATTCTACTTTTTCCTGCTTCTGTCAGCATTTTGATCTGATATTTTCAAGACACTGAAGAGAAAAAGGGATTTTTGTTTTTGGAGAATCCAAAAAAATGTGGACTTTTATTTTAAATTGTATAACCCACAGTAACATGGGTGTATGTATATGAAATTAGTTTAATTCAAGACCCCAGTTTTTTCCCAAGAGAGCAGGAAAAACCTCAAAGTCTAGTGTGCATATTTTTCAGTTAGCTGTAAACCAGGATAGAATTTCAGATACTGCCCAAGTTACTTCCTTAAACAAGGCCACCCTTGAGTCACAAAGTAGGAGCTTCTCTGGTAGTTTGGGTGGCATTTTACAGCTTTGAGCAGGGTGGCTCTGCCCTGAATGCAGTCCTGAACTCCCACCTGTGCAGGTGTGTCCCTTGGCACTGTCTGACAGCAAAATGCTTGTTTTAGCAATCTGCATGGTTGCACCAGGCTGTAGCATGGAAGGGCTCCCAATTTCATCCTCAATAGGGAAGTGATTTGTTTTTCTTGGAAAGAACTTTTGATTATATAGAACCATCCTGAGGTCTGACATCAGCTGAAAGGTTTAAAGGCAAGATGGAGCTTTAACAGGAGGTGTGTAGCCCAGTTTTATCTTTTCAGCAATAAAATTTTAACTATCGTGCTATACAATCATCAGACTGGTTCCATTATTGCCACCCAGTATGGGCACATTAACAGCAGAGAGAGAGCAAGACATTCAGTGTGAAATGTGTGAGATAATAACCAAATGGGCTCTTCCTGTCTCTGCTTCTCCTCTTTGCTCTCCCCAGCACAAGCTCCAAGCTTCACTTTTCCCCAAGAACACTCACCAGACAAAGCTTTGGAGATGCCAGTGGCACCAATGTGGTTCCACACACACTCGGGGGGTGAGGTGGAGCCAGAGGATGGTGCTGAGGGCCCCTGGGTGCCAAAGCCCTCCAGTCCTGCCCCAGGGAGCAGGATTCTGGCAGGTCAGAGCTGCCTTCAGGTCCTTCAGGCACCCCTGGGATACCAGAATCAACAGTGCAAAGTACCAAGGATTTCCAGCACCTTCAGCAGCAAGTGCCCAGTTACACCAGGAATCAGCCTGTACCCTTCTTTATGCTTTACAAGAGAAATACAACCAAAATCTTATGGTAGAATATTAAATACAAATGCTTGAAAACTCATGCCACTCATATTATGCAGAAACATTAGCACAGTCAACCTGAGTATAAATAAGTCTTTCAAATATTTTTATGGTGCAGAATGCACTCCACTGCCATGATAATTTATGCATTTGTTGATTCTAATTTTAAATGTTGAGCCATAACACTGCAGCTCTGTGCTTGCCATCATTTCCTCCTCCTCCTCTAAACTTCTATAAAGAATTTTATTGACTATATCAGCAAGAAATAATCTCCATTCTAACAACCACTTCTACATTTAAGAGTGGTTATCTTGTATCTCAGCTCCTACTAACTTTTTTCCCTGTGCATGTAGATTAGACCCCTCTGTACTCCACCAAGGAAGGGTGCAGGACAGCCACCCAAGGGACTCCGTACAGAACTGCCACAGAACCAGCACAGGCAGGAGTGTGTGCAGAGCAGAAGTAGCTGCAAGATTCTCTGGGCTGTTCCAAAGGTGACACTCATGCTATGCTTGGAAGGGTCAATAAACTTATGTATTAACTGGAATTAAATGTTACATTTACAAAAACTCAGGAGGCAACCTCACAGCCAAAGAAAGCTGCACACAGCCTGTTAGACTTCAGTCTTCATAATGTCTGCTTACACATTTAATTAAACAAAAAAATAAATTCTATTGAAGTCAAAGATTTGATATGGATTAGTTCAAAGAACTAAACTTACTCGAAATTCAAGAAGGGGGGAACTTAAGTGCATTCTACATGCAGGAGTTTTAAACGCTGTCAAGAGTGATTTAGGTGTTCAGGAACCTGATTTCAGAAACCTATTTGTCTCCTGACACCTGAGCAAGCTAAGCTGCTTTTGGAAATAGAACTGTGTCAGCCTGACAGTTTTGACAATGCTACTCTCTGACTTCCTCCAGCATCTCATTCCTCCTTGTCCTTTCCGAAACTTCACAGCATTAAAATCCAAAGAGAACAGAGACTTCAGCAACTGATAATATATTCACAAAATGGTACAAGAGTGTGTGAAACCAACTAACTACCCCAGAATTGTCAGGCAAGTAGCCTATAAATCATGCAGACAACTCGCTGCAGCTGTTCAACAGACATGAAAAGGAATTCATTGCTTAAAGAATAGTTAGCAGAGTCTTACAGGACTGTTAAGAGTAAAAGCATTACTTTTCCTGCCAGATTCTGCTTCATGATTTTCTTAGAATAAAAGTTAAATTATTTTAGACTGAAATAATTAATCTCAGTACTTATCAAAATATTCAGAAGATGAAAAGGTTTGTTGGCAGGATCACAGACACATCTCCTGAATATTCCTGCCACCTTCAGCAACCAAACACCCTCAGAACATGGAGTGTTCCTCCGAAGGAAGCTCCTCACTCTTTTCATTGCTGAATATTATTTGTAAGTCACTTCTGAAGCAGCCTCTTCTTGTGAATTTACACCACACAAAGCTCTTAAAAATGGGGTACTGTTTGCTTCCTAAAGACAACAGGTCCAACTTGAAAATTCCACTTTTTCTGGGTAATTCCTGGAAACTTTCTCAGCCAAAACCATGCAGAAATTCCACATAATGAGCTCAGATAAGATTCCTGGGCATGAGAAGGGTGCACAGGAAAGCCTGGTGTTCCCTGCCATTGTACATCATTCTTCTGAGGACAGAGCAGGAAGGCAGTGCACACCCAAAATCCAAACAGCCATCTGGAAACATCCCTTTGCTGACAATCCTGTAAACAAGCTTTCAATTCTCACATTGCATTGAAATATTATGATCTAATCAAGTTTACTCCCCAAAATATTAATGAAAGGAAACATTTTTGTTGCTGTAAGTTATAAAAGAAGATTGCTGCATTATCATTTACTGTATAAAAACAGTCACTGATGGAAATATAATAAATTGACTGCTGCCAGGATCCAGTTTTAGTGAAGAAAGCAAGATGAGATAGGTACAGTTAAACAAAAAGACACACTACAGTAGAAGTGTGTAGAAGGGACTGCATTTGGTGACCTCTAGCTTCTTTATAAGAAAACCCAGTAAGGTACTACATGAGTTAATTAAAAGTACACTGTCCAGAGCAAAGAAAACCCAAGAACAATGCTACAGGCTATTAAATGAAATGATCATTCTGAACTGTAATTGCTTTATAGACCACTGAATTCCTCCAGTGGGGAGAAAAGATTTACTAATGATATCACACATCTCCTGTGATAAAAGTTTAATTATTAAAAGGTTTTATCTCTGAAGGCAAAGCCTGTTTCTGTGTTTATGTTGCTTCTATTTTTTCCTTAAATTATTAAGAACAGCCATCACCAACCCTACCCTCACTTTAACCTCCCTGAAATATTTTATGCACTCTTAACCACCTTAATGTGATGTAGTTCTCTGTGGTCTCAATTTAGGAAAGCAGGTAGCTATATCTTAAGTTCCACAGGGACAAATCCTCAGCTGATATATATCACATTTATGGAGCTTCAGCATCCACCTCAATGGGACTTAAATGCTTTCTCAGTACATTGCTGAACCAGGTTATTAAAAAGAAATTACAGAAAAAAAAACCTGTTCCTGAAACTGTCATGGAGTATTGACAACACAGAAATGAATATTTGTTTGTGGAATTTCATTATCAGGATTCTTATGCAATATGAATATTCTGTAGTGTATGTAAGTGTTACTGTGCAACAGCAAAATTTCTCAGTCCAAGGTAATGCAGAGCTTCCTAAAAGATCATTAAAGGTCCTTGTGGTTAGGCAGTGATCTCATTTTGTAGCCAAAGCCATTAGGACGATATAAAACTGGTTTCAGGAAAGCACATTAGTTAATTATAAAGCAATCTAAAACAACCCAAAAGGAGAATATTTGATTTATTCTAAATGTTTATAGATGTTATAATATTGTGGTTCTATAACTTGGTGTCTCGTCCGGGGGAAATGACAGGATTTTATAGGAATAATAATAGGGGCTTTAAACTTCTTTCAAGCAATTTTCTAATAATTCACTTCCAGCTTCTCCTGACAAGAACTGGTCTGAGTTTTATGCCTGATTTGGCACATGTCGATATCAACAACCTTCATTAGGTGCAATAGGAAGGTCACAACAATTTGTCAACAACAAGAAATAACAGTTTTACAGCAGCTTTCACCAGCTGGTCTGCACAAACTGCTCATGAGTCAGGGGTGCAAAGCCCAGTCCAAACCTTTTTTGAAAACACACCAACACTATCACCTTCCCAGCTCCCTGCACTGTTTCTTTCTGCTGTTTATCCATCGGTTGCTTTTCTTGCCTTTTCACCACACACCTTTTAGACAGCATTAGCACTCATTCTGTTTTTCAGCTGCATGTAAAAGTGGGGCTCAACCTGTTTGCAATCAGTGTAAATGTTAAATAAATCAGAAGTGTGTTCATACTGCAGCACAAACCGGATCTGTCTCATTCACAACACGAACATAAGGATCTTTTCAGCAGAAAATCTCTTCAGGTTTTGCATTTAAATAGAACCTACCACAGTGGGGTCCCAGATAAAATTGGGGCTCCCATGGTCAGGTTATAAATGGACAATCAATTCCACTGGCTTCTGTCACTGTTCTGGAATTGCTCCCAGGATCCTGCTCTAATGTGCACAGATAGCAGCTCCAGTGACACACAAGTGCTGATTGCATCTTAAGCTGTTAAATCTCACCAGACTGCAATAGCTATTTATTTCCTGTCGTTGCATTTCCTGTGCAACTTGAGGCCTTCCCTTATTCACAGGCATTCATTATACTCATCAAAAAGTTTATTCCTATCTCAGACAAGACCAAGCATATCTAAAGAGATATCGTAGGCTCCACAGTAGATTCATCACAAGTCAGGGTTGACATATTCATTCCTAGTGCTTCATGTATCGCTAGTGGATAGCTTATAGCTTCTTTCTCTAATGTTCAGCTTCTGCAGGCAAACAAATTTCTGCCTGAGGCACTTAAGTGAACTATAAGCAGCTCCAGCAGCTCCCACTCCGCAGCTGCCATGAAATCTTTCTTAACATCTGTCTCAAAGTCTTTTTCGTAGCAAGAATTATCAATTCTTCCTTGGCCTTACCCATTGCTTCCCAAAAATAAGTGCCCCAGATCCAGGATATATTATGCAGATTCTGTCAAAGACATCCAAGGTCAACAGTAGTTTTGGTTAATTGGTTTGGGGTTTTTTGGTTTTAGTTTTTTAGAGGGTTTGATGGTTTTTGTTGTTATTGTTTGGGGTTGGGGTGTGTTTGGGGTTTTTTTTGTTCCAGGTTTTTTTGTGGTGGTGGTGTTTTGCTAGGGGCTTTTTTCAATGCTTTAAAATTTATTAATTATTGGGGAACATGGGGAAACTTGGGGCTCTGAAATAAACCAAGTGATTGTGACTGTAGCTGCTCCTATTACTTGAGGCTCCCAAAAGCACAGCTCTTCACTGTTGTCCACTGCAGCAATATCAGTGGTTTCAGTGTACAGGAAACAATCTACAAACCTATTTAGCTGTATGCTTGGTGGTCCTGCTTTTATCACAGGAAGACAATTTTCCCAAATTAATTACAGCAGAGAAGATTCCTACAGCCTGTTATGATAGCAATGGCTGCAGAAGAGCTGGGACTCTTCATGGGAGCAGCGCTGATCCTCCTGCAGCAGGGCTTGGCTCCCAGGCCAGGTTCTTCATGTGGAGGTCTCTGCTCCAAGCAGCCCAATATTCCTGAGCAGTGACATTTTTCCACACTCCCTTTCTGCATTCCCCACAGAGCTGGAAATAGTTTTGGCACAGAGGTCTGAGGCAAGGGGAACTCGTGTCATCCTGCTCCATCCCACAATGCAGTTCTTGGGAAACTTGCAATTAGCAGCTACCTTAGGAAACTAAGTTTGGGTCTGGGTTGGTTTTTCTCCCCTTTTTTGTCCTCCACAGATGGGCACGCTTGGCTTTTATGTAGACAGAAACCAAAGCAGTATGTCACAGGGAAGGTGGGCAACTGCAAAAATAGGCTGAATGAGAGGGAGCTGTGCTCAGTTACTGAATGAGCCTCCAGCTCTAAGGGAAAAGAGAGGGAGGAAGGAAGGGAAACTAAGGGCAAAGCTTTCTTCTCTCTTACCACATCAGAACATACATATCCAAGCAAAGTCTTTTCATGCAAATTACTTATAAATAAATTCTGGACCCCTGTAAGCCAGTGTTCTCATATTTTGGCTCGATATTTTTATGCTGTGGATGAATATATGTACTTAAAGCCACTAGACCTGTCAAGAGGAAATGCACTCCTTGGTCTTGGACAGTAGAAAAGGTGCCAAATGTGAAGCCAGTACTATACAGCCCTGGAATAGCTTGTCCACTGGAAAGTTGCTTTTTTAACCCATCAGTTTTTTGTACCTGATGTGCTGTGGACATGCATTCGTACCACTGCATAATGAAGATTCTGACTTCTTCCAAGGCTTTCCAGAGTCTTTACAACTTTTCAGTTTAGCTTTTTGACCAAGTTTCAGCAAAGAGTGACAATAAATCTAAGTTCCACATGTCCCCCACTCCTCTTGGCTCAGGAAGAGCTCCTGACTGCATGCTGTAAGCATTTTGGGCTCAGAATTAGCTTTATTGGCCACTGTGTATTTTCATGAGCAACACATACCAGCACTTCCCTAATTTTCCACAGCAGAGAATCTCACATTACTTCCCAGATGCTCAAAGCATCTTTGAACTTTCCTTCCTCTAGAGTTTCTAAAAGGTGCAAATATATTACTGTGTCCAGCCACTGCCTGTCATTGATCAGCCCTGATTCAGCAGGTGTGAAGCAAACTTGGCACAACTTCGTAACTCTGCAACGGGCAAAAGGTCACACTTTCAATTATAATCCTCATTATTTACCACGATTAAGTGAATTTGTTAACACCAAAGCTCAAGTTGTTTAACATAACTAATTAAGCAAGTAACAGACTGTTCCATCCATTAGCATTGCATTGCTTCTGGAGGCTTCTGGAGTTTTAAATTTTTGTTAACTGTTTCTGTAGGAGACCGTCAGCAATTAAAAGCAAAGCAGGGGAACTGAAGTCTGGCACCATCTGAAACATCTGTCATAGGTGAAAACTCAGTATAGGATGTGAATGTCTAGCCCAAACCAAGGCAGTATTTTTCTTTTCCACAAACAATAAAACACAAATCAATTGTGATATGATGACAAAACAGAAACTGTTGTTTTGACATGGTCACTATGTTCTTCTAAGAGACAGGAAGGAGAGCAAAACGTTTTGTATAGAGGAGGTAAAATGCAATCCCTGCTGTCCTCTCCTGTTCTTGTAGCATGTGAATACCTTGGTTTGTAGCCCCAAAAGATGTTTAATTCCCTATGAGTTCAAACAGACATACAGTATTGCACAAAGGAGAAAAGAACCTTTCTGGTTTGATATTATGGATCAGTTAGAATAGGAAAGCTCAAATACCCTCAAGCTGAATGACTGTAAGGTCCAGAGAAACTGATTCCTGCTGAAACCAGGCACTGAGGTCAAGCCCTGTCACCCTCCCCAGTGCGGCCGGAGGCAGTGGAGGGACAGACGAGGCGTCCCCAGGCGCCGGGAGCGCTGCTGCTGCTGCGGGAGGCTCCGCTGGGAGCGGAGCTGGGGCAGCTGCTCCCCGTGGCACAGCTCCAGCCGGGCTCAGAGAGCCCACCACAGCTGCCTGCCCCCCGGACAGCCACACCGAGCTGCTGGCAGGACACGCTGCTGCCCAACGCCGAGACCAAGGATTTCTCTCAAGTGTTCTGGGAATTGCCGTGCAGGCTCAGAACCAGACTGTGAGCTCCGCAGGGCAGGCACCATCTGTCTCTATTGCAGATGGAGGGGCTCTACTTTTTCACCGCGTTGTTAAGGCCCTGCTGCAGTAAAGCAGGGTAAGTGCACAAACATCATCCTTCCAGGACTTGAAAACTGCACAACAAAATAGATGAGTCAAGTGCAGAGTGACAGGCAGGCAAAGACCAGTTCCCAGCAAAGCAGGGCATTGCTCTGCACAGCACATTATGCTCCCCACATACAGCAGATGCTGACAAGCATCCTTCAGGACTGCACCTCACTGTCAGGCTCAGCACATTTTTTGGTTTAGGTATAGAAAAGGAATAAACAAACAAACAAACCCAGTAAGCCCCCCTCCCCCTGAGAATGAAAAAGGCATTTAAAAACCCCCATAAAAAGGTAGGAGAAAAGTGACACCTGTTCAGAATATCTTCTTGAAGCTGTTTGTTTCCTAGGCAGTTTAGCTCATTTTATACAGCCACACTAAATATTCAAACTCTATGAAAGCTATTACAGTCCATCAAGACGATGCTGCAGAAGAAAATTCTAAGCCTGAATGCCACAAAACACAATCACGACAATGAGAAATTTAGTAGGTCTTGAATCAAATCTTAATGATGTCTGAGATAAGCACCTTTCCTACCCTTTCTTACACCT
The DNA here is from genome assembly GCA_013399225.1 of Rhipidura dahli. Lineage (NCBI taxonomy): Eukaryota > Metazoa > Chordata > Aves > Passeriformes > Rhipiduridae > Rhipidura > Rhipidura dahli. The sequence continues at coordinate 270,209 of VXAC01007837.1, forward strand.
TTTACTCTCTGGCTCAGAATTTCAGTTGAGTTTCTGCAGTATCTAGTTTGGCAAGTGATTTGATGATAAAACTTCTGCTGACACACAAAGGAAACTAACTGCATCCACAACATATTCATCTTCTTGTACACAGGCAGATACACATTTGTGTAGCAAACCCACCACCCCAGTTCTGCCTCAGACCTTGCCTATAATAAATGGTTGGACTATATAAGGAGATCAAGGAAGTCAGAAACAAATCATTCAAATGAGAAAAATCATTAAGTCCTAATTACACCAGGGTTTTGTAGAGTGCATGTTGGAGCTGGTAGTTTTTCACCAATATGGCAATGAATGGTCCACATACCATAGCTATGTTTTTCCCACTAATTAATTGTAATTCTAGAAACTGCCTACAAAATATGTTTCCCCTAAGTACCATTTGGTTCTCCAAATGGAGCCATGGATCGATTGTGCTAAAACTGGGAATCTTACAGTGTTCTAAGCACTCAGAGTGCTGAGGGATAAGTACCCAGCACACTACATCTGGGAAGTTTATTCCTATTCCTACCTTCCCCTGGCCTATAAATAAATATTCTGATACTCCTGTTTTTCCAGATTTTTAGAGGCTCCTCCTTCCTTGAAAGTCACTGCCTTATTCTCTCCCAGGAATCTCTTCATTTCTACCAGCTCATGGCTGAAAGTCTTGGACAGACATTTCCTCTGCTCCTGGCAGAGGAGAAGGGCACAGACCCAAAAATAGCTGAAAGAACACCAAAGCCTGCAGGAGAGATTGCATGGCCCATTTTGTCCTTCTATTAGAAAAAAAGAAAATCACAACTGATTTTCCAGACAGGAAGCAGCAATAAGAGGTGCTGTACCTGGCATCCTGTCCTCTGGCTCTCACCAAGACATCCATAAACAGAGGGTTGTGACAGGACAGCACTGAGCCAAGGCGCTGCAAAGCACACTGCCCGCAGTGCCTGCTCTGAGCAGTGCTCCCCGACTGCTCCACAGGGGACAAGATCTGGCTGCCCCAGAGTAAAAACTCATGTCCAGTTATGCCCTGCAATGCCATAAACCACTCAGAGTGACAACAAAACCTTGGAAAAGCACTGGAAAATATTCTGGTAAAGTTCCAGAATAAACACCAAGGTTACCTAACACCCAGCTTTTATCACCGGTTCACATTTAGTTTCACAAGCTCTTTTTAGGCTGGGAAGAATCACGAGCTTATTACTCAAAGTCACAGATACTTTGTGTTTACTCTCAAAAAATATGAGCTAATACTGAACAAATTAACAAAAAAGATTAATTTTAAAAATCTGTTTCAATACCACAATGTTTCCTAACTGTGGAGGATGTTGCCAATACTGTATGTACGTAACAACAAGATTTAATAAATGAAAGAAATGAAATATCTATTTTTCTACAGCAAAGCTGGAAAACCTTATCATATTTTAACTTCATGAAAACCAATTAGAAAAGTACCCTTGAGCTACTATGAACTTCTTTGACACACAAAAAGAACTAAAGACACATCAGAAATGTTTCATTGCTTTAACTTACCTAGCTATTGAATAAAACCATATCATTAGGTGATTTTCTATGATGTCTTTATCTTACTTGAAGGAATACATGGGAGAGGGGATGTTATTCAGTAGCTCCATGTTGTCCATCAGTAAAGAACGAGGGTGGGAGCTGACCCAACTGCCTAGATTGATTATCTCATTTAAAAAGTGCAGAAATATGGATCTATTCAGGACATATTTTCTGTTTTCTTTAGAAAATATTTCAAGAACCTAACAGCTACTTATTTCTAATTTCTATTACCCAAAACAGTCCCTGAATCAGATATATCCTTCAGCAGTTTGGCATTTTTCTATCCCATGCAATAATGTGATTAGAAAACACAAAACCAACTGCAAACTGGAGCTTAACATTGAGGAATGTTGAGCAAAACTACAGATGAGAGGTACTGCAGAAATACCTTCTTATTAATAAAGTGGAAGAGCCCTCCAAGGTATTAATAACAGAGAAGAGTTAAATGCTTTAGCTTATAGTTCTCATAGGCACAATGATGCAATTTGAATCTTGATCTTTTCATAACCTCTGAACTTTTCTTCCTTTTCCTTAGAGCAGACAAGATGCTTTGGACATATTTCTTCCCAACAATCTAATGAGAAAGTCTTTCACTAAGGCAGAGCTGAGATCCAGAAATTGCTAGGGTGACTCCCACCCTATAAATCACCCACAACTATGACCCATTGTGTTATCCTATAAAAATTCAGCTGCACAAATTTTTAACCAAAAGCTGCTTAACTCACTTGCATTATCTTTTGAATTGATGAACAATCCCATACCAAGACATTTGCATTTTCTCCTTAAATTCTGTTCCAGAATCAAAGCACCTTGACACAGTGTTTATGCTTTTTAGTGTACATTAATGGCCTTGTCTGTACACAGCTTTTTCCTGGTGAGCAAACTGAAGCTTACCAACAGCCTAGTCTGGGGTTTCCTCTGAGAGTTCAGCTTGAAAGTGTTCAAAAACCAGGCAACACTGACCAATCAGAAATGGTATTTCAGAGGAAGAATAGTGAAACATTAAAGTAAAAATCTGCCTCACATTTTCTCAAAACAAGTACAGCAGAATCAACATTCAGTTTAATCCTCTGTCATTCCATGATTTGCTAACAAGTAAAGGAATCTGGACTCTTATAAATAAACATCGGTAGGGATTTATAATCAGAGCAGAGCTCGTAAGGCAGGAATCAGATGTGTTGCATGGAAGATGACCCGGCAAGCTGCAGCAGGGTCAGCTCTTTGCAGCCAGGGAGAGCCGGAGGAGCCTTGGGTGGGTGACGGCCCCAGCTCGGCTCCAGGGTGAGCTCCGGCCAGCCGTGCCTGTTTGCCTCCAGCTCCGACAGTGACTCATTTCCTCACACCCTGAGCAACTGTTTGCCCACTTAGGAGAAGAGTCACATTTTGCTAAGGTAGGAGGGACTCGCTGGCACACCCTAAGGCTCACTTAGGCTGCACACTTTCATTCTTCAACGCTGAGCAGGAAAATGAAGAGCTGCTCACTCTGTGTGGGCTTTACTGCATGGAAGCCTCCTCTGCTGCTGGAAGGGAGCATCACCCTCCTCACTTCAGGCTTCATTGCACAGCCCCAGCACCCGCCAGGCGTTCTCCCCCACCTTCAACTCTCCACCCTCTCCTTTGTTTTTAAATAAAAAACAGCACCCCTTTCTCCCAGCTGATTCAGTAACCGAATGGGGCCGATTGAAGCCAGTCATGTCTCTGCTGTGTTGTATCAGTCTCTTACAAAACACAAGGAGACAACAATTTGTGCTGTTAATACGGAGAACAACAGTAGAACACTCTCCTCCTTTGAAAAGCAAAGTGAAATTTTCAGCTGGAAGCTCCTATAGTTTCAATGTTCCTTATCTGCCTCTGTCCACAGCTGCTGATGACAGCTAAACTCCTGCATCCATCCCAGCAAATTGCATGAGTTTAATCAAGTGGCTGTGTGATATATTTGGTGACAGCAGATTTAGTTACCCTGCTGTGATAAAGGGTTGATCAATGTACTATTATTCTTTCCTTTATTGGCTTTTCTTTCTTCCCAGCAAGTATAATACTACAGTATCACAGAACAAATTTTCTGCACTTCAGAACATACCACCCGCTTCTAAATCCAAAGACAATGTTTCCTGCTTCAGCAACAAAGGCATTTGCTGCATCTTAAAATTCATGGTTTTCTAGAAATCCTTTCACAGAACTGAATTGTTATTGCCCTGAATTTTGCATATTGAACACAACAATTTGAAGATTTTTTTTTCTAATTAGTTCAGAGCAACTGTCCTTTTTCAGCAATATACAAAGGATTCCTGCTTTATGGTCTGTAAATAAAAATAATATGACAACAAAGCAGTAATTTAGTCTTTTGTCACATTTGCTTTCCAACCTTGTCCAACACAGTTCTTAGCCCAAGACCAAGGTAACAATGTGAGCTCCAGGGATTCAGCCACTGCACCATCCTTCCCACCAAACCTGGGGTCACATAATCTAGTCTGGCTCCTGTTCAATGATCAGATGATTCAAACATTTTTGGCTGCCTTCTGTAACTGTGTTTGAAAAATTCTTCCTGGAGGTTGAAGATTTCAATCTCAAAATGCCTCCTGCAAGGTTTGGTGATGCTGCTGGTAAATCCCTTTGCTCTATGGCTCACCTGGAACACATCCCCTGTGGCTGTATAAATCCATCTGACACCTAACAGGACACCAAGACAACACAACATTGCCTGGGTTCTTCCATTTACATGTTCTGGGGTTTGGTTTTTTGAAGGTCTTGTATCCCAATTCACTTCAGGATACTAGAAGAATACAACTCTCTGGAGTAAAAAGGGCAGATTTCAAATGATAGAGAATCTCTGCTGTCTGTAGGACTTGCCCTGCCATTCAGTGTGCTGTTGTACATTAAAATGTGTATTAAATTTAACTTTATGATTAGAAAGCAATTGAAGGATCAAAAAAGCAAAATTCCCCTTCAATCTTTTTGCTTTTACTGCCATTTTCTGTCTTACTAAGCAATGTCTTTATCATGATGTCATTTCTTCTAGGGCAGTAATTGCAAAAAATGCAGAGATCATTCATCTATAGTAAAAGTTTGTAACAGGCACTTAACATTGGAACTTACCTTTACATTTTGATTATAAAAGAAAATGGCCCATATGGCATAAATATCCTGAAGTGAAATGGGAGTTCATGAATTTATAGCAAATGTGATAAGGGTAAAAAGACCTCAAGAGGAAATGCTGTGATAATGGTCTTTTAATAGACCTAAGAGGAAAACTGGCTAACTCTTACCAGAGCTGGGGAAATAAAGGCACAGATCAATGGGAAAAGTTGCCAGTTAAACAGAAAAGCATCCAGAGCAAAGTTCATTTAACAAAATGATCTGCCTTCAAATGAAACTTACAAGACAAATTCTTACTGAGACAACCCTAAGAGCAATAAATCAGAGTACAAATGAGGATATTTGAATTGGTGGATGTTAAAAGCTTCTGTGTTTAGGCTTAAGGACTGAAAGGGCACAAAACAGTTCACACAAGGGACTTGGAAAATTAAGGGGTGCAGGAGATTTTTGTTTGTTTTAAAATCAATATAATTTTCTGCAAATACTCTATGAAATTACTTCAGTGTATGCAAAATCTAAATCTGTGTCCATCAAGGTGTTAAAATATCCATTTCTTAGGGAGACGCCTTGTGGCTTCAATTATTAAGTGATAAAAATAGTTCTGAAATGATGGTCTGTGCTACTGGCTCTGGAGCCACATATTTACTTCTCTGCTGCAGATTCAGGGAAAGAAATTAATTTCTGATTGGATACTATTGATAGAATTAAAACTTCTTTTTTTGTTAGCTTGAGAAATCTGTTATTAAAAATTCTCAATTTTTTTTCTCCAATCACCCTAACAGACCAACACCTTTATGTTATCACAATTCTGAATTCTCCTACTTGTACACCTTGAGACCCCAGCAGTTTTAATTAAAACGTTGTGCTCCAAACAGGCACAAGATTTTTACACACTGAGTAAGACTCCCAGTGAAGCATTCTTTACAACCCAACTTATGTGTAGGGATAATACTTAATAAAAAGGTTACATTTGAAATAGAGCCAACAACATCTTGGGTTTGAGATTAGTTTGATTTCATAACTACACTACCTGAAAAGCTTTGTGTCACACAAACAAGTAGAGTGAAAACAGAATACTTCAGAGAACAAGAGAACATCACCACTGCTTCGTGTAAAGTCACTGAAGGAAACACTTCTTCATGGCAGATGTCATGAGAAACAAAAGGAAGCTCAAGCACACAGCACTATACACCAAAATCCCAAAACAAGTGTCCAAACATTTAAATATATGCAAATAGAAAAATGTAATTTTTCTGACTAATTCAGGCAAAAAATATTGTGATGTTTTTCCTACTTTTAAAAACACCGGAATCTCTAGAAGACAACACCTGCGCTGGTACCTGCATACGCCTACTACAGACACCTCCTACAAAGTGCTCCACGCTCTGGTGTTTCCCGATTCTGCAGTACCACCTAGTGACAGTGACCAGGGCAGAGTCAGCCCGGTGGCACCTCTTGGTGGTGCCACTCATGCACCAAATCCTGCAAGTCCCACTTGAACCATTTCTTTCCTGGCTCGTTACGAGTCTTGCAAAAGAACTGACATAACAGAAGAGAGAGCCTGGGAAAAACAGAATCATCCATGAGCCCAGGCACAAAGCACCTTCTGCCTGCCTGGAGAAGAGTATTCCAGTAAATGTTCAGGTGTGAAACACACCCTTTGTGAAACCAGCTTTGAAATAAAATGCAGCAATTAGTAAGGCACTGATGTTAATCTATTTCCACTACCTATCAGATAACTCTGCCACAGTGTCTTAGCTGTAAGATGAATACTGTTATTAAGGGGGAGTGAATCTAATAAACTCTATCATTGATGAAGGCAGCTGGTTCCCAGATCTTCTCTAAGCCTGCCCTCAGAAGCATTCCTGGGAGATCGAGGCAGGGAATAATTACTTCTAAGCACATCCCGGTATTCTCTCGTATATTGAATATAAATGTTTTTATCGGAGTGTTAAAATAGTGACTATTACTGAGAGTTAAAGGACTGTATTTGTTAAAAATACTTTAGATATTGTTCTTACAGAACAAAACAAATCCTTCATTTGCAGGTTGCCTTATCTCAGATTTACTGGGGAGATGGAGTGGAACAAAGATAATGAGTTTTCACAATGTCACAAAAGGTAAACAAAAGCTAAAACTATAAAATTAAATTCAATACAACAAAAAGTTTTAACACCATTTTACAGAGAAAAAGAACCCTACATCAATATGTATTTAATAACTGCTTTTCTTATTTTCCAAAATCATTCTTATGAACTCAGCTCACAAAACAAAAGCTCAAAGTCTCAACCAGAACTTTCAACACCTATCCGTAATTACAACACCAAATGCTTCAACTTTGGTAAAAAACACACACAAGCCTTTCAGCAGGTTTTGGATCTGCTGTATTTATTCCAGATATAGACTGTAGAGCTTAAAGGCTTATTTTATGCTAGCAAAAGTTGTCATTTTTGCCTAATGGAGAGAAAAAAAAAAGTGTAATATGAAGCCTAAAGATGCATAAAATGACCTGTAAAGAATATTTGAAGGACAGCTGAAGGCAGTGGGCCAGAATTACCAGAAGTTGAACTTTTTTGTTGTTATTTGCTTAATAAATATTCCAACCATCTGGGCAGATAAAAATTTTTTGAAGTGAACTGATCAGCACCAATGCTGGACAATGACATATCAGGATTTTCATCAAGAGAGAGGTAAAACCATGGTCTGTGCCAGTGCAACCTCTGCCGTCACCTGCTTCGGGGCAGCTGCTCTCAGTGGGACTGAGAGGGAGGTGACATCAGGGCACTGTGCCATGGACAAGACTTGACACCACAGCCCTTGTCATAAAGAAATGACACATCAGTGCTCTAGACTTTCATCTCCATGCTTTTTAAAAACACATCACTTTCTTTAACAATATGGTATAAAGTTCTGTCAGAAATATCTAATAAAGGATTGGGCCCTGAATAAGAAATTTCAGTAACGGCTTGTCCACAGTTTTGGTGTTAAATCACATTCAAAACGACAGTACTGTCAGAAATTCTTGGCACCACCTAATTTGGTGGTCACTGCGTTTAGTGGGAGGCCTCCTGTTGTCTTCAACAGAAGAAATGAGCAAAGGCAAATTAAGAGCTTTTGAAAACCGTACAAGCACAGGTTCTGGTTGGGGTTCTTTAAACACCTGATTGGGCTCCATGAATTTAAATATCAAAGCCCCAACCAAACCTACTCTGCAGCACCATCTAGTGATGCTCTGTGGGCTCCACAGTAAAACAGCGCTGCAAAGCTAATAGTGTCCTTAACTGTACCATTTATAGGTATTAACTCATTGCAGCACCTCCCAGCAATCACTTGAGAAGCATTTCAACCAAAAAGTTTAGCTATGGGCAAAACAAAACCCGAAAAACCTAATAGCTACTGACCATCATTACAAAGGAATTTGGAGAGGGAGCTCACTTCATAATCCTTCTCTGGGTTGTTAAACCAAATAAGAGTGTTGGCAACATTAACTCTAAGCAGAAACTCTGAAGTGATGTATCCATCATGGGGATTGGCCAAAGCAAGAGGAACTTGCTTTGTTGCAATATTCAATTCACATTTATGTCAAATATTTGAGAACAGTGTTAGTCTAAAAACTTCCAGATTCCAGGCGTGTTATCACTATACCAGCAATCCCAGGAGCACAGAAAAAAGCATCACCCTCAAGACTTCTGCAATTTTCTCCTTCAAGGAGGACTCAAAACCATGTTTTAATTTGGGTGCTGGGGAGAAGCTATTTCCACAATGAGGTTTTTGCTATATAACAGCTCTTCTTACTGCTGGATGGACATCAGGCAGTCCTACCTCAGGGCAGCCTGTCAGTGACTTGGTTGCCCTCCTCCAGTGACAGACTTAGCAACCAAGACTAAAAACAAGTGGCTTTTTTCATGCTGCTTATTTTTCCCATGCAATTAAAAGATGCAAAAACCAGGTGGGATGTTTTGCCATTCAGGCACAGCACAAGAGATGCTTAGCAGAAAATTCCCCACTGTCTCTCTCCTGGTGTTTCTGGTATCTCCACAAAGTGGGTGACACACTGCAGCTCCTCCAGATTCACTGAGTTCCTGATCACCCCCACAAGTACTGCCTCTGCACCTGCATTCCTGCTGCCTGGGGAGTGCTAATCCCAGCCTTGCTCCTGCACCCAGAAGCCAGAAGATGAGAAGGTGTTTTGGGAATTCCCCTTCCCCACCCACCCTCAAATCCACTTGACACCACATTTAGAAGGCACTAGAGCGAAGCAGAACAAGCAAGGAATTTCTCTGCTATACAGATACAGAGAGAGCTGTGCTACAACTAAATTGGATCAACTGGTGAAGAGTCAAGAACACAAAGTTCAGAGACTTGGGGTTTGTGTAGATAAATTATCAGATTCAGACAATACAGTGCACTGTTCTGAGGCTGCTGCTCAAGCCAAACAAGTTAAGCATAAAGAGGTTAAATCAAGGCAGGCTCACCAGAAAACCCTACATTTTATTTCTGTTGTTCTGCTTTTAGGAATGTCTAAATACGTCTGATAAACTCTGGAAAGAAAAAACACATGTAAGGCTTAAAACACTTTGTAGGGGAAATTAGATAAATTTAATCACATTTAAACTCCCTATACAAGGCCTAAAATTACTGGAAATGCTGACCACACACCACTGCAGCCACACTCCCAGTCTATGTTGATTTTCATCCCAACTGCAAAATAGAAAACACAGAAAGATGTCTATTTAGAGGGCTTTTTAATTGCATACTGACATCTTGTACCCTACTGTAGATTAGAGAAATAACAGCCAAGTGCCTCTAAATCAGATGTTTTAGCATAAACACGGAGTGGGAGTAAGACAATCACTAATTAATCCTCAGAAATTATTCAATGAAAAAGAAGTCAGAATAAATTTCCTAGAGGGAAAAGGCACTCTCCTTCCCTCATACCCTCTGTCCCCTCCCAGAACAGGCTGGCAAAACCATCAAGGTGAAGCCAAGAGAGATACTGGGCTCCTGCTTTGTGCCACTGAGTTTGTAAGAATCCTCACTTTCTGTGTTACAATTGGCTGAACAGGCTGAAGAGAGAGACAGAAAAGCAAAGCAAACACTTGATTAATATTGGTTGACTGTATGAGAGAATAGTCCAGGTATTAATGAAATATAGCCCAACATAATGCCTATTCAACAAAATTTTATATATGCCAATCACACATAAAAAAAATCAAATAAACTACGTATATTTTACTTTGTTTTATGTTGCAAGTTCTGCCAACACTAAACATGAGTGCACAGAAACACAAAGCTCAGAGATCCTGACTGCAGCTCTTCCCAGAGAATTTCCTGCCTTCTGGCTCTCAAAATAAATGAAATAAATGGGCAACACATTAAAACACCACAGTGTGTAGCCCTTCCAGAACAAGGTTAATTAAAACCAAGGACAGCAGGGAAGCGCATCTTTCCCATCTGCCCAGTTCAACCACAGGCAGCTTTGAACCTCCAGAGCAGCAGAGTCCCCGTGCCCCTGGGGGTGCCCCCAAACCCTCCTGGGGCACAGGGAGAGGCTCCCCCAGCCCATGGGCAGCACAAGAGGCAGGGACTGCCCAGGGACACTGCAGGGAGTGGAAGAGAAGGAGAAGAAACAGCTCCAGAAACTGCTCCAAGTGGAGGAGGATCAAAATCCAGCAGTGAGACTAAGAAAGGAGCTCTCCCAACTACCAAAACAATACCCTCGCTGGGGAATCTCTCTTCCTCAGGCCAGAGTTAACAACCCCCTTCTGCCCTCCTCAGCAAGGTCAGTGCAGCAGGGGTTCAGGTAAATACTAAATAACAGTCACATTCAACAAAATACTGAACAGTCAAAAATCAGGATATAAAACAAGGCCACAATGAAGGCAGAGTGATAAGGTAATTTTAACCCCCCTGTTTCCCTCTCAGCTTTTGCACTGGTGCAGAAGAGCTGTATCACTGCAACACAAGCTATTTGCACAGCCAGAAGAAGCTTTGCACTATTTCCACTGCCTTCAGCCTCTGAAAGCTGGGGAAGGACACCTTCAGTCATCCAAGCTTTCTCTGGCATCTGGCTAAGCTCTCTGCCAGTCCATCTGAAGACCCAGATCCCAGGTGTACCCTGAGTCCTCAGCAGGATCAATGACAATCCCATGAGCATCAAAACAAGTCTGACAGCCCTTTCTACCCAAAGCTCAACTGCAAGGAATATCAGCATCTTGAGGGATATGAGAAATGTGAATAAATAACTGTAATGGTCTAAAAAACCCAAAGCTACAGACCATTGCTAATGCTATGGCACAAACTGATGGGTACTAAAAAGCACATCTGAATTTTCAGAAATCTGGACTGTTTTAGAACACAGGCTATAAAAAGTGACTGGAAAAGGGGGTTTTCACTTACTTTTATGAATGTTATTTTATAATGCATAGATCTTGTCTTTGGACACAAAACAAATGTACCTGTGTATATTTTTTCCTATTTCTAGTAGCATTTATTTAGTGGTGGTTTTATTCTGCCAATAAAACATCCATTCACTCTTCCCTAGCAGCTGTCATCCAATTTATTCATCAGAGTAACAGATCTGCATTTCAACAGTCATTTGTAGACAAATTCCAGCACCAGGTTGAAATAGTATCTTAATAAAACCAAACTCCAGGACAACTTGGAGAGAATACAAAGGGACAGCTCCAACTGAGCTATTCACCAAACCAAGCACCCAGGAGATGAACATTCTGTGGGTCTGCTGGAAGCTGAATACTGCACTGAGAGCTTTGTAGGATGTTTCATAGGACAGATTTTCCCAGATACCAGTACTTGCCATGTGGGACAACTTGAGCTTTTCAGGCCCTTTTTGCCCCAGCCCTTCCAGAGCATTCCAGCTGGAGCTGAGCCAACACAGGGCACAAAGCAGCTCAAAGCCCCTCTCCTCTGCCTGCCCTCTCACCCCACTGCCAGTCACAAGGACAGCGCTGCTTCAGAGCTCAGCCACAGGCAGGGAGTGATTCACAAGGGGCAGGTAACACCTCATTTAAGTTATTTTTCTTTATCAGGCTCCCTGGAGTGACTGAATGGTGTAGAGGATGCTTTAAGCCTGGAGAGCATTGAAGAAGGTGAAAAGATTGAAGAAAAGCCACAAAAGTTTGTTTTCTCTAGAGAAAAATTTGTTGAATAATGAATTTAATGGGGAGATGACAACACCCAACTGTTCAGTTGAGGTCTGAACAGCATCTTTAATGAATAAAATATTAGCACTAGAAAGCACATTTATAGTCTCCTATAAGAGGGCATATAAGCAAACTATAAACAAACTATGGCAACAAAAAGGCAACGAACTTGTAAATATTCATGACATTTTCCATTCCACTTATTTTCTTACTAAGATTATTCAAGGCCCAAATCCCTTTTTGAAGACAATTGCATTAAAATAAAAAGGAGTAAAGGTACAAAGGTCATATGCACCACGCACAATCCTTCTTAATTATGAATTTATTATGTGGTGGTTCTTTTTATGAAAAAGGTAATGCCAGAATTAATTAGAATCCATGCACTTTAATCCACCACAAAAAATTAATTCATTCTACAAGTTCCTTTGGGATTGCCACCATCTCTAGATTTTTTTTTAATGAGGCAGATATTTCCATATCATTGCAAATGATTACAGGAAATGCAAGCCACCACAATGAATCAGTTTATCAAGGAAGCAGCAGATAGCCCATGGATCACTGTAGGTGCAAGCTTCTGGTGTAACTTGGTGCAAGGACATTTCTACCTGCTTCAGAACAAATGATCACAACCAGTTTATGGCCATGGCTGGTTCAATCTAACCCTGAACGGGACAGAATAACTACAGCAGCTTCCAACACCTTACACACTCCCTAGATGATATTATAACCTCAGTGATTTTAACAGATTTACATAAATGGCTACTTTATCTTGTATAATTTGCATATCAAGTATTTTTTCTTGATAGGGCTTTTGCATTTCATTGTATTAAGCATACTGATAATCTCATGCTGTAAATGACTCAATTCATCTTGTCTTGCCAGCAGCTATTTGCAAGAATGCTAGTGATATTCACTAAAGCCACTTGCATTTCATATTTAGGATTTAATTTCAAACTGAGAAGAACAGCAACCAATTCTTTAAATTGACAAGTTTTTTAAATGGGAACAGTCAGGGTCTCCATGGCAAGTTAGCCAATTCCCCTGACAGATCGGTGGGAGGGCTGTGCTGGGGGCCTGACCACCATGGAGCAGAGAGATCAGAGACCCAGAAATTTCAAGGGTATTCCTCCTTTTTATACCTTCCCCCAGAGTCCTCCCCCCTAGAGATGTGTGGATTGGAGGATGTTGCCTCGCTGTCCTGGCAATGGTCCATCTGAGTGGGGTGCTGCTAGTGCATCCAGTGACTGGTTGTTCTTTTTGTCCAGTCAAGACTCTGTGTTTATCCCTTCATCCTAATTTCCAAATGTCCCCCCTTTTTCTGGAAGATTTCACTCATTCCTGTCAGTCATTCTCAATTATTCCACCTCTAATGCCAATACAGAGGATGAGCCTGATACTCCCTCTCCCTAGAACCTCACACAACAGATTTTAACAGCATCTCCTATGTCTTCAATAGAACATTGTCCTAAACTAACAGTGAACTGCAGCCTCCTACCTACTGAAAACATTCAAACCTTCAACTGCTTGGGCCTGCAAAAGCCAACCCTCCTTGCTTATTCATAACAAATCTGAGGAATACAACATGGTCCTAGATCAGCCAATCACCCGGGAGGATGAGGGGTGTTTAAGGAAAAATACCATTCCACAGATTTGTCCCAATGCTGCTTGGAAAATCTGTGTTTTATGAGAATGACATGTCAGAATTTAAAGCCCTGGGCATTCTCTGAGCGATAGCAAGTTGCACTGCTTTGACCTTTCTCATGTGCTGCAGTTTGAGTCACTGGCAAATGGATTTTACAGCCCTGACACACCGGGCAGAGCTCTGGCGAGCAGCGCTGACACGCAAAACACCTCCAAAGGGGATTGATAGGAACTCCCTGCCAGCTACAAACTTCCTCTTGGATACTCAGCAAGAGAGGCAGAAGAACAGCTCCAAGCACAGAAAACCAAATAATCTGCACATAGCTATCAAAGAATTTTATCCACACTGCAGCCATACTTCAGGGGAGCTCCATTGATTACAGCAAAGCCCACAGGTCTGAACAATTTTCAGAGGCTAGAGGCTGCAGTTAAAAGAGCTTTGCCATAACAATAAAACAATCACCATAACCCCAGCCATTTTCCATTCTTCAGACAGCAACTGCAGGGTGCTTTAGCTCAGGGGAAGCACAAGAAAGGAGGTTTGTTTCACAGAGGGTTGCTTGGAGGTTTTTTTAGGGGGTGTGGTTCTTAGGTTTTGGTTGTTTGGAGTTTTTAATTTTTTTTTTTTGTTGGCCTTGAAACCTGTTTTTAAAAAGCACAAACCACTCTGGCACATGATGATTGGCAAGAAAACATCCCATCTTGGTGGTGTCAGCTGAGCCATTTCAGGGTCACAGCTGATGTCTCAAAAGCTGAGACAGTGGTGAAACAGTAAGGCACATCACAAAATGGACTGGGGTCATGCCAACAATTTCTGGGAGCAAACATAATTTAGAACAGTTTGTTCTTAGAACACAAACCAGAAGCCAACCATCACAATACCACAAGAATTAATGTAACTTTTTTTTAAACTTATCAAAACTCAAAGCAGACTATTTCTGTCTATGTTTGCACGCTGGAATCCCACATCACCTCAGCTGTGTTTGCACCTCAGAAGTGCAGACTACTGCAGCCAATTTGACTCATGCATTCTCTGTTATAAACAGAAAAATAATCTGATTTTCTGGGCTGCATATTCCAAATCTCCCACATTTTCAGTAATGCAAAAGGAAAAAAGGAGACGGGGGAAGCAGGATAAAAGGTTAAATACAACTACTTGCTGAAGGGAGAAAAAAGCATTTTCATTAAACATTTAATTTTGTCTACTGAGCCTTTGAGGCAATTATGGTGAAAGATCATGTCCTTCCCACACGTTATACACCCAAGCAAGGCTTTCCCTTCCACAACAAACTGTTTTCCAAGGAAACTGCTTAACAGGCAGCTCAGCTGCTCCCTTCAGCAGAGACAATCCCCACGGCCATTAAGGCGGGGAAATATCAGATACTGAAATCCTATCAAAACAATGCAGCTTGGGAGAATTAAATTGCTTGGTGTATTTCAAGCCAGCAGTACAGAAAACAGAAGCATACAGGGCACATCTGAGACTGATTTTTAGCTGTTAATACACTATTTGATAATGCATGTTTCTGAATTATTCCATTAGAAACACACAGACATGAAAAGTCTTGACAGTCACCAAGACAATCCAAAGCCATTTTTTCTTTCTTAAATAAGATAAACAAGCAAAGCCAAAGCCCTAAAAAATTCAAGAGAATAATGCAGATTAAGTGACAAGATATCATTAAAAAAACCACATTTCTAACTGAACCTTGGTATTTTATAAAGACACAGTTGGGCTGTTGTTTCCTTTTGTTATTGAGATCTTGCTCTTTTACAAGTGCTCGTCCCTGCTTTACACTCTCTGGTCTGTACACAAGTGAGTGTTATTCCAGATCAAACAATGGCAGCTGCAGTTCCCCTGGTTCCCAAATGAACTCCACTCCAAACCAACAACAGGCCAGCGTTCACTCCTTCTCACAAACAACGAGGGTCTTCACATGAGGAAATATGTGAGTTTAATCCTTTTTATTATTCCTCACAAGCCACTAGCCCCAAGTTTATTCAGCTACCTCAAGAGATTACTGAGTTCACAGTACTGAAGCCCCAAGAGAGTGCAATCTTACATTATTATTTTATTGAAGACACTCTTGTTCCTTTGTGCTGGAAGAAAGGTGCAATCCAAGAGTTTCAATGTGCACAGAGCTTTAAATAATGATACTGAAGATTTTCCTTTTCTGTCAGGCTTGTGAGTCTGTAGATCTCAAGCTCCCAGCCATGCCTGCAGCACCAATGCACTAATGCAGTTCACCACACAGCACTTTCTGGAAAGGAGTCCCTCTCACAGCTGCAGTGATGTGGTATGAGCAGCATTCCAGGGCTTTCTCCAGCCAAGTCAGTGGAAGGGTCTGAGCTCACACTTTTGCATACATATATTTCACCACCAGCTGGTGTCACCATGCACCTTAAATTTATGCCAGGTTATTTCATACTTATCTTGATCTCCAGCAAGACATAGGTGAAAAAAGGTTAATGTTTAGAAATAAGCACTCACACTGCATTATACATACAATCACCTGCCTGGCCTTATCCTCGTGTTTTTCAGGAGCTAACTAAAGAAAGTTCCCAAAATAAAAAATTAAGGCTTTTTTGCTGCCTTTATACATTATTATTTTCACCTCATTTTGTACATTGTTTGCACCAACATTAATCTCCACAAAAAGTCTGGTGTGGAGGAGTCTTGTGTGAAGAAAAATCCACTTTGCATATAGTTGTACCTATTGCTTATACTTGGAATCATAATTTTCTGTGTGTGCTGATTACTACCTTGTTTTTTGTGCAAGAGAGGTAAATGAAACCATTAGGAAGGAAGATAGGTTGGTTTGCTTTCTCAAACACTCAAATCCACATGCTAAGATGAATACCCCCCCTAGGATGTTTAAAGAACTAGCTGGTGAAATCCTTAGAGCCATCAACAGTTTATTTGTGAGAACTCAGGAGAGATGTCTCCAGTGCAAAAGGTTAAACTTGAAGAATGGACAGCATAGTGTGTCCATAGAAGAGGAAGAGATGGATAGTCAGAGCAAATAATGACTGGGTTTCACTGCACTAAAGACAACAATGAAGGCCAAAAATAGCAAGCAGGATGTATCACAAAGACACATCAAGTTAATCTCATCTCTTCCTGCAGACTGGTAACACACTTTAGAAAAGTAAAATAGCAATAATTCTTTATCTACATCTTGACCAGAAAAAAAAAAAAAAAAGGCACAAAAAATATTAAAATGGTGGCATCAGAGCAGCTTCCAAGAAATGCAGTGTACAGCAGTCTGTGTACATGACCAGCCTGGAGTGAAGATACTGCAATTTCCTGCCAAACAGAAAGGCTGCACTGAATGGGAGTCAGCAGCAATGAATCCTTTGTGTCAGTCCTATCAAGTACCATAATGGCCTGGCTGATGAACTGAGGATTTTGATTATTCAGTTTACAAACTACCAAAGCTGGAAGGGTCAAGAAATACAGTGGGAGCCTGGATAGAACTCAGTAATTTTAAATTGGAAATGCGCTTGGGAAAACAACATATGACAAAAAGGCCCAAGACTTCAGCACAAACGATCTGCCACTGCAATAAAATGGGCAATTTAGCATAAGGAAGTGAAAACTGAGGCAATAAAAACCTGCTGCAGAATACACTTTGCCTTTGTGTCCATGTTGAACGAAGACAACAGCAGCATTCCTAAATTGTGGCAAAAATCCTCAGAATAAGTAATGAAGAGTAAAAAAAGACAACATAGAAGGTTGACAGGGACTACAGGAATAGCACAGGGGGTGCTATTTGATCCTGCTTCAGAGACAAGACTGCTGTGTCATGGGGGCCTAAAAGTCCTTCTTCAGCCCTGAAATACTTGGGCCCTGCCATCTATCTAACATCCTTTTTCATTCTTACATCTTCTCCCTCCAGTAGCCTTCTTATTTCATCTTCAATACAAGTTTCACCACATTTGTGAATTAGCATCTTTTTCATATTAGCATATAATTTTCTAGAAGATCACCAATACTTTTCAAGTTATTCTACTCACTTCATTTATCTCTCATTATAGGATCCTTAAGCTTAACACCCACTGAGTTTCCAGTCTTTTGAAAACTCAAGCACAGCCCAGCTAGAGAATCCAGCCTGCTGTGATCAGTCTTCCATATGATTCACCCAATATTAAAGGTTTGGTTGCAGAAACCCAAACTTATCCTGTTGGGGTTTTGTTTGGGGTTGGTTTTATTTGGCTTTGTCCCCCTCCCCTCACTACTTCTGATTGTAGCAGCTACAGGTAACAGAAGTTGCTCTAAGCATCTGGAGATTGAGCGCTGCCCAGGCTCCTCAGCATCCGAACCAGAATCCTCATTTTCTCACAAGAGACTAAAGCAGCAGCTTGTGACATGGGGAAGCTTAGCAGGGCATAAACAGTAAAAACAATGGATATACCCCAAAGAGCAACAGGTAGAGAAGTGTAGCTTTCAATTACAGCTCACTGGAAAATCCACAAGTGCCAATTTCATGTTTTCCGAGTATTTTACTCCTTTTCTTGTGCTTTGCTAGTTTCTATTTAGAGACACAACCATTTTGGTGTGAGACTACTTAAACAATTGTAGTGAAAAACCCCTACTAATCAGCAGCAAAATTGGTTACAGGAAAAACATACAGCAGCCCTAACCACAGGCACAATGTTATTACCCTTTTGTCATGTTAAGAGATCATTAGCATCAGTTGTCACTTTATAATGAAGTAAAAAGCATCCTAAAAATTAGAAGGCAAATAAAATGAAAACTTGTGGTCCTGGATATCAGAACTCTATTGACCATGAGTGTACTTTTAACTGCATTTCACTATTCACTAAGTCCTTGAGAAATCTACTAATTAGACTGTCACAATGGAAAATTGCTGAAGCAGTTCAGCGAGTACAAAGTAATTTTCTTTGTTTTAAGGAAAGTCTTCAGCATTTCTAGCATCTCAGGAAGCTGAGATCAGATGCACTGATAATCAGTCACCTAAAATACCAAGATGCTTCAAGACAGTTTTCCTGAAGCATACAGAGCAGAGGAAATATTACAGCAGATGAGTAACACAGAGGCAGCAGTTCAGTGCTAATAAAACCACCTGAGTAGACAAAGTGAAGTGCAGAAAGCTTCACCAAAAGGCATCCCCGACTGCTTAGCAAGTTCTGTCCAAATCATGCAGTCCCAGCATGGCCTGTGAATTCCAAAGGCTTGAACAACAGGGATCCCTGTTTGCACTGGCAGAAGTGGAATTAATGGTGTTACCATTATAGAGGAGCTTAATGCCCATAATCTCATGAGAATACAAAATGCTAGCCAGGTTCTCCACTACTCTGTGTTAATTTATTACCAATTCAAACCATGTTCAGTTCCCCAGGTTTAAACAGCTATGCAAAGACTGCAACAAGAGAATAAAGGCCATGGGATGTATTTTGGCAACCCCTATTACTGCTCCCACGGCTATCTACTGTTAAGATCAAATCAATTCACCACTTTTTAGAAGTCGAGGCTTGTGAAGTATTGATCACTTTCACTGCCTACTGTACATTTAAATAATGTATCCTATGCTGAGGCCTCAGTAGAGGGCAGACCCCTTTGATACTTTATCTTTATTTTAGCTATAGATTTTGCCATTATTGTATTTGCCTTGCGTCGCACTGGACTAGGATTGTGGTTTTGATTTATAGAACCAGACATGCAATTTATTCTACTGTTTGCTTCTTACAGTTGTTTAGGTGGGAGTAATATATAGAAGAAGATACTTGCCTAAGTCACTAATACCTCCTATTGAGTCATATATATATTTCTTTAGAGGACAATGACATTTGGCAGTTTGTACAAAAAGGAGACAGTGTACATTGCAGAAACCAGCAGCATCACCAGGATCTGCTAAGGGTCATTAGTTACAGTTTTGCAGTTTATAGCCAAGACCCACGGAAGTCTTGACTGAAACTCAGAAATACTGACTTTCCTTCAGAGTTTTATTAGTCCTGTTAAAGTAAACAGTGAGACAAAAAAAAAGCAGAAAGACATTCTGCTAAGTTTAAAATCAGGGCTGGTGTTTAGTTTGATGCTGTCATCAAGTGACACATTTTCCCATTTTCCTGCTTCCCATCTCATGAAGATTGATTTTGTTTCTACCTCCATATTAGCACAACAAGAGCCCAGGCAGGTATGAAATTTAACTGAAAAAACAATAGATAAGCTGGCCCTTTAGTAGCAGCAAGATCACACAACATGCAGTTCTGCTCAGACTGTGGCAGAGAACTGCCACATGCTTGTAAATGAGGTGCATAAGAATGCCTGTTTTCAGCTGATTTTCTAATTATGGAGGTGATCTTCAGGTGCCAGATAACAGCAAAATGCTTGTGATTCCCCTTACTAAACTGCCTGAGAAGCTCCAAAGGACCACAGAGATCACAGCCCAGAACAAACTGCTGGACTGGTGGCAAGAAAACCTTGTCAGACTTTTCATCTACAGAAAACAGACACTTTTGTTATTCTATAAATATTTCTAATTCTATCCAGGACAGTGGTGTTGTCAGACAGCTATCAGCTTTCCTCCTCTTTAAGAGCTCCCACAGAGCATCCCATTCCCAGCTGCAGGCATCCTACACAATACCTCTGGATCCTTCCCACTGGTGAATCTTTGAGTGACCACAGCTATCAGCTGCAGCATTAGATCTCCTGTCAAATGGAGCACACAGCTAGGAGTTCCCAAATGTAGTCCATAAGGCATAGTCCATGCTTCAATTTTTTTTAAAAGATACTTAAAAATAAAGTCACAGGAGCATTAAGTGACTGGAGCAAAAAAGGCAATGAAATTACTAAAATAATAAGAAAGGGCACCACTGAGTTTAGTATTAAAAGTATTAAAAGTCAGATAGTTTCCTTGTACCATGGATATTCTCACCCTCACTGGTACAAATGAAAGATGTGTTTGAAAGACATCAAGCAAAAGACTAGTGCAGCTGAAAAGGCAGTATATCATAGTACAGGCAACAAACCACATCCATGCTTAGAAATTCTTTTGCAGAGCTCCAAATAACTATACAAACAACAATTTGCTTCATATGTTTGCAATTGATTCCTGCAAGTCCCACAGAAAAAACTTCTGAAGAAGAAAAATAACATCTGAACAAGCTCTTAAAAAACAAACAAACAAGCAAGCCTACACCATGGAAAATAAACCTTTTAAAAATACATGCATGCATTTCCCAATGATGTATAGCAGGTGTCCAATAGCAAAAATCCATATGAAGTGCTCAGAGGTTCACGTGTTCTCAGCATATGGCTCATTTTCAAGGAATCACGAGTGCACATCTTAAAAGCCTGGGGCTTCACAACTGTGTACCTTTTGTTATTAACATTTCCTTCAGTAAAAGTAATTCCTCTGGACACTTGCTCAGAGGAGAAAAGCACACTTGGGAAAAAGCCTCTGCAGAGCTCTCCATGTTCACAGTTGAAAAGCTCTGTTAACTCCTGCTTTAGTCAGCAAAGAACTAAAAATGTCACTATTAAAAGAAAAAAATCTCTATATAGTTAAGAGCCCAGCTAGGGAAAGCATTCCAGTCAACCCTGCAGTGAGGACACGCTTTATTATTTACTTATTCCATCAAAACCAAGCACACTCTCTTCTGCTGTGTGAAGCTGAGGGTTAGTGCTCCTAAATAATCCCTCTAAGAGATATTAACAGACAAATCTCTAGGCTGCAGCCCCTTGAGGATAAACATTTCCCACTGGTACAGCTGTTCTTGTGGGCACAGGAAGGAACACATTTTTACACCACTGAACTGCTCTGGAAGAATCAATCACTACAACATTCATTTCTGTATAGTTAAGGGCATAGCCAATGCAAGATCAGCATCTAATAGATTTTATTTTCCTATTCATGAAGTATCTTTTAGAATCAGAATATAAAATATTTGTGGGATGTTACCACAGAAACACAGAATTGAAGGATGAGTCTCCTCTTATATCATTCATCTCTATCCAGGTTACCCAGATTTCCCCTTTCCCCACTCCACACCAGCAGCACTCACTCGGCACCTTCAGAAGGGCCATAAACAAATAAATAAATAAAGGAACTAACCACACACATCTGCTAAGGTCTTGCTGCTAATTGGTGATGGGGGAATTGAGTCCAGCTGGTCCTCCAGACAGGAGGGAAGGTGTGTCTCCAAATCATATTAGAAGAGAAACAAAGAATCAGTTACACCTGAACCCCAAGGCAGCACGGCCAAAGTTACACCATTAACAGATGCATTCCACAGCCTAAACTTAGAGGCAGGGACAGGAATTTTTTAGCACAACCGAGAGCACTATTATTCAGTTTATAGAACAGATATCTATTGAATTTGGTATTTAGAGATGCAGATCCAAGCTAAGTGTAATCATAAACACCGCTGCTCACTCGCACTAACTTAATCACGTGCTAACATTTACTAATTAACATCACCTCCACCACCTGACCTCTTTCAGCATGAGCCTTGGCAGTTGTTACCATGACATGAGGCAACACTGCCCAGTGCCACCATGCAATGTTCCCTAAATTACAGAGGCTCATTTTCCACGGCCCAGTTTTCTGCTGCCACACACCTTGCTCAGCACTCAGAGTTCAGCACCCAGAGTGCCCAGTCACACCGGGTACACACCTTCTGTTACTGGTTGTGCCTAATTAAGTCACAGAAAATAGCAGCAGATGAAATTTTAAAGTTGCAAACAGGAGGTTGCACTCCTTGGCATCACTCCACAAGACAGCCACGCTCTGTCCCCATGACATAAAATGCTCCTCTCTCCACAGTTCTTCCAGCAAAAAGGGAACTGGGAACACTTTTTGCCTGTCTCTGCCTGTGCGGCTTTCCCACAGCACTGCTCACCTTGTGGCTGACACAAGACATAAAAACATCTTTTGCAACAGAAATATTTCTGCCCATATGACATTGACCTTTCAGTTGCCGTCTCAAGAGGACAGCAGAGTTTTTTAGAACAGAAATCACCACTTACTTTCTCACACGGGTACCCAGCACCAGACCGACAGTGAGAGCACCATTCCTCGGACTTTTCACCCTCCATCTGGGGAGATTCAGCAGGTGTGTGCCATGAAGTGACACCAGACAGGACCCGGTGGGTCCCCTGCCAGGAGCAGGCAAATCAGCAGCCCCAGCAGGCTCAGCCACAGCTCCTCTTTAGGACAGAGGAGGACCACCCCAGCCCAAACACATCACTATTCTCAGAACTGTGCTCTACTGCAGCAAGACCTCAAACAACAACCGGGAAATCACTTACGGTTCTCCTGAGCTCGTCCCAGCACAAACTGCTCACCCCGCACAGCCCCTTCCCTTTAAACCCTCTGCTCCCACAGGTGCTGCCAATCCCAATCTGGTGATTGGGGAATTGGCTCCAGCTGCTGCTTCCCTGCCCTTCAGGCTGTGGCAGCACCCTCCCAGCTTCACCAGCCCTTTCAGAGGCTGTGGCCAGAGCCAAGCAGCTCTTGTACATTCTATTTAGGCACAGACAGAGCACAAACTTGGTCTCATATTTGTTGCTCACAAATTCCCACTGATGGTATAAATGTCTTCTCCCGTGGGGACTGGCAGGTGCCATGAGCCTCCAGGTCATATTTAAATACTGCATTTAATATCAGATATAAGGTGCTTTTAATTAAGAAAATCAAATAACTAACCATGCCTGTAATAGAGAAATGTATCTCTCAATGCCATGTATATTTGTTACTCTTGCCTTCATTACCAAGTCTCATCTCTCAGATTCTGATCTGCTAGCACCCACACACAGAAAACAAACCAAATTCGGGACTGAAGTCTGGAAGTACATCTCCTTTGTTCACTGCTCAGGAATGCTCAAGAATGTCTCTGGATTTGGGGACCAATTTAGCCTAGTTTCCTCTGAGAAGCTCTATTTACAGCATTCAAGTTCCCAGAATTTACTAGAAAAAAAATTTTGTACCAGGAAACAATTTTTTTAAAAAACTTTTTAGTGGAAAGCTCTTGGAGGATTTTCATAATTTTGTAAACTGTAAATAAATGCTCACAACAATTTAGTGCCTATTGATGTCAAAGTTAATTATTGCTGTATTAAAAATATGACCTTGATGTAGTGTTGTTGAGATCTTTAATTTAAATCTAAAAATAACATGTTAATGTCAGGTAGAATAAATATCTAGAAATGCGTTCTGTATCAAATGGTTATTACCCCAGAAAAACTAGAATGGAGACTACGGAATTACAACTCATAAAACCAAACACACAATTCTTTTTGAACTGCACTGACACAATCTCTAGTTCATCTGACATGGAATCAAGCTGTCACAGAATTACTCACAAAGCAGCTCTGGTTCATGGTGGGGCTTTTATGTTTGAATTTCTTTTCAAGACTCATT
The DNA here is from genome assembly GCA_013399225.1 of Rhipidura dahli. Taxonomy (NCBI): domain Eukaryota; kingdom Metazoa; phylum Chordata; class Aves; order Passeriformes; family Rhipiduridae; genus Rhipidura; species Rhipidura dahli. Next base: position 294,075 of record VXAC01007837.1, read on the forward strand.
CAGCTGTGCTGTATTGGATGTCAGAAAGAAAGTATTTTTCATAAGAAAAACCTTTGCCTCCTGCTGCATGATCTTGATTTTATTTATGATCTAAGAAACTCCCAACAAAACATTCATACATAAAAATTAAATAACACGAGTTTACAAGCCTCAGGAGTGCAAGCTTAAAATATCTAGCTCTGATTCCAAGAATCAATTCTTCCTGTAGAATACAAGGGATCTTTGTTACATTAACAAATCTGCCAAATTGATTTTTTTCACTCCTAGCCATAATTTATCATCTTCAAAAACACGAAGCCTCACAGCACAGTTAAAAAGAAAAAAAAAGTCCTTTTTAAAAATGACCATAGATTTCAAAAAGGTATTTTAAAACATATCTTCTTCCTACTGTAGCCAAGCACAAGATGGGAGGAGAACCATCCTACAAAATCAATTGTAAAAGCAATTAAATTGTGCCGTGGATGTAAGGCTAAAATCTCTCACAAAGCCCAGGATATGAGGCCAGGAGAGAACATTTACTGTGCTGCTTTGCTGCGACACAGGAACAACTTGGCTGTCCCTGGACCCAAGGCAGGCACATGCTGCTGCTCCCAAAGCCCTCGGAGGCATTTTGGCATTCTGCAGCACTGTGCATGACTCTGGCACCCCCAGAACGGGACATGCACAGCCCGAGGCTTTTGCTTCGAGGACCAGACTGTCCCCAAGGCATTACTGAACTTGAGCACGCTTCTCCAGCAGCTCCAAACTGCTGCTGAAGGCTGAAGGCTGCAGTTAACCTTTCTGGGAAGGTGTGCTCATGGTGCTCTTCAATAAACCCCTGGAGCTTCCAAACGCCTTTGTCCGTCACTTGGGGAGGAGAACTGACCACAGGTGACACAGCAGCTGCACCTGAACCTTGCACTTCCCCCTGGAGGGTATCAGATCATCTTTCCTCCACAAGCTGATCTGCCCACACAGCAGATACTTTTAATTTTAATTACAATCATTAGCATTTAATGACCTCTCTGTTCTCAGCCCTGTGTCATACCTCACATGGATTTCTAGCATTTTTCAGATAAAAGCAATGAAAGACAGCTAAAAACAACAAGTGCAGCAAAATTATGTAGGGTTCATAAACTCACCTAGAGCTAAGAGGTAGTGCAGAGCCCTGTGACCCCAAACACCACTCCTCCACCCAGACAGGTTTGCTTCCGACCCTACAGACAAACCAATGAGAGAAAGGGGGTACCAAACCAACCACAGCACTTATATGTAGTTATGTCCCCTTGAAGTATTTCTAGCTTGTTTCCTCTTAACTGTCATGGATTATAGAGAAACTGTACAAAAATGCAACTGAGATATTGGGGAATCCAGCAGTACCCACACAGCTTTCAGTATAAATCACTGCTTTTCTCCCCCGTGTATTTTGACATTACTCAGTATGATGCAGTATTAATTAGGACAATGTACAATGGTATTAGTAGCTCATATATCAGCTGCAGTTTTTAATTTGAATATAGTTACCATCTCTAGTTCTGAATAGAAATGAAATTTCCAATTCAGTATATTTGGCCACTAGGAACAGGAAAGCCAAGGAAAGCCGAAAAAGGCCTCCTGAGCTTTTCTGAGTATTTTGCTGAGTCGAAATACAATGCTTGCTGCTCAAACCATTCATGCATACCTGATGTACCTAATGGAGAAATGCAGGAACATTTTAAAGGTTATGTAAATTTTGATAATCCCAATTTTGACAAAAATGTGATCAATACAGTTAATGCCTTAAGAATCACAGTGGCTAAAAATATCTTTCTGTCATGATGTGTTGGTTTTGACATTAGGAAACCATAACTATAAAATCTGTATTTATGTGCAGCTAGAATGAACTGATTTAGAGCTTCCTTTTCTCTAAGTCAACCTAATTTATATTTTAATTTGCTGGAGGTAATTGATTATCATGGAGTAAATGCATTGTACTGAAAACTCTATTAAATCACTGACTTAATGGGAACAGCATTTTTTTCCTCTCTCTTTTTGGATAAAATGTAACCTTTGTAAGCATTTTAAAACTAATGTATCAGGCTCTAAATATTTTATGGTCTGTATTAAGCACTGTTTGGGGTTCGTGTCCCCTTAGACTCCAGCCCAGTACATTATATCCTACAAAGCAATTTGCCCAGAGTAATGAGTTCTGTAGTAGTTTCATGAAGACCATTATCAAATTGCTGCTGCTGCAGGCAAGCTTTTGATCTGATATAAAGTGTAGTGGGAAAGAGGCTGCTCATCCTGTTCCTACTGTAACTAGCAAAGACATGAATATCCTCTAACTAATAGGTGCTGCTGGTACATGGTCCAGAGAAACCAATCCAAGTTTACAGACCAGAGTGGATAAACTCATCTTTTTAAATACTCAATATCCATGTAGCTGTAAAGTGTAATCTAGTAGATAATTAGACCAAAAAATCAAGGGAAATTGATGAAGTGTAAGGGAAATAGAAAAATCTATGCATTTCCAGCAACAAATACCCTCAAACTGAAGACCAGAACTAAATGAATAAAACCTGGCAAATTAAATCAGATAATATCTGGTTTTTAACCTTGTGCCTCTATATACATGTAGTGTTTGCTTACACTGGTCACATTTACCAGAGTAATTTTTATTTTATGAGAAGTATAATTTTTTCCTGGAAGTAGTTGTCCAGGGGTTTTAGCTGCTTGGGTTTAGCTCTATCTAAGATATACTCAGCTGAAAAAGTTCAGATTTTTCTGAGCATTGAGACGTTTTAAAATTCAGGAATTCTTTTTCTAGCAGACAGCCCCTTCTCTTATTAAAAAACATCTGCTCAGGTAGTGAATAAAAACAAATCCAACAACCACTTAGTGTGATTTTTCTCCATTTTTTTTAAGCTCACATCTATAGTGATGTACCACATCTATAGTGATGTTCTATACCAACATTTCGTATAGCATATGTACACATAATCTGTGTACACAATAAATTCAAACCATCCCTGAGTAAAATGTTACTGACAGTGGGGTTACCTGATTACTCATGCACAAGCTCACTTGTGAAACTCCATAGAGATGAGACTGAAACCCTAAAACCCTTGACCTCCATCCCTGCTGGCCATGCCTCATGGCTCATGGACTGGTTTTGTGGCCAGGTTCTAATGGAAGGGGCAGGAACCTTTCATCAGAGAACTGAAACTCTTGAGACAGCATCATAAAATGGATTCCAGTTAATATCAGTGGAGCTGATATCATCCTTTTACAGCCTTGGTGTAGTGCCAGCTGTAGCAGGAATCAGATAAAGAGAAGCTGTACCTGATCTTTGTTCTTATGGGCCCCTTTCTTCCTCACCCTGCCTGCAATGGAAAATGCTTCAAAGCAATTGCTCCAACATGTGCCTTACCTTGTGTTCTGCTGCATCCTTTTTTTCTCATCAGAGGTAGGGTAGTTCTGGGTTTACTGACCAGCTGTACCCTAACACGCTTCTGGAAAACATGGTCATTTTTTGAAGAAAGCAACTACAAGGCAAATAATGATGACAGCAAATTTATGAGCAGTTTTGAGAATCCATGCTCCCCGGCTCTGACTTCCCCACATCAGCTGAAAAACTTCACTTTATTTAACTTCAGATTCAAAAGCTGAACTCTCTTGAACCAGACAGCAAATGTCCACTGCAAGTTAAGCACGCTGCTCCTGCTATTTTTTAGCAGATGTCACATGCCTAATTTCCTGTACACCACCCTGATAATTTAACCCTTCTTGTCCAAGAGGAGAATTATTTAGAAAAAGAATCTTCCCTGGAAAAGAACTGATAGCTATAGGACTAATGCAATCTGTAAAGCAGGAAGACTTCTGCACCTCATCAACTCCTTCACCCTACACTGCCTCAGATACCTCTGTGGGTATATATTTATATATATGTATGTGTATTTATTGCTAAAAAGCAGGTGCAATGCAGCCTGTTCTAGCACAGCTCTAAATTGTGACATCAGTGCTCTGGATGTCAGCAGTGGCTGATTCACCATAACCTGGTTTATAAACAAATCCACAAAGGTGGCTGCAGCACCACAATCTGCAGGCAGGGATGAAAGAGCCTTCTCCAAGCACAACCTGACTTATTCAGAAAGAGATTCATTAATATACTGGTCAATCTAAGCTGTCCTAATAGATCTCCTCTGAAAAAAATTAACTGAATGAACCCAGAAAACTACAAAAATTGTATCTGATTATTATTTTTTAAATCCTGTGATTTTTTTTAATCCAACCATATTTTAATGCCCAACTCCGTCGAGCATATCTGACAACAGCAGTTAAATAGGAATAAAAGCAGGGCAGCATTCAGTTCACCCTGATAAATGCAGAACATGAGGGTTTTCTGGGGCTCAGAAGTCATTAAGCCTGGAAATACATCATGTTCAAATGCCCTGAAAAATCCAGTCTACAGAGAGTTTTGCTAAAATCCAGAAACAGATTCCATTTGAGTTAAAAGCTGTTTGTTCACTAAAATTAAAAAACAAGCACAGTAAATCTCAGCACCAATGCCAGATTTGTACTCCTCAGTTACCAGTGTTTGTTCTGTATTAACATGTGTTGATGCTTGTGTTCCTAGACACATTAGATCCCAGACAGCATTTCATACATTGAAACAAAGAGAACATTATTGCTGCTGAATTTATGCAGTGTAATTACTTGTTATCCCCTTCACAAATCTTGCTTTGCTGTCATATTTGTCAGGCCTGCCCAAGTGCTGGAACACCAAACACTACAAGGAAAAATGGCAAGATATGCTAGTCCAAAACTGCTGCTTGCTGTGACTGAAGACATATTCACTACTCATTTGTCTGGTTTATGTACTAACTCTGCTCTATCTTGAGTGGCTGTTTATTTGCATGATTTCCCCCCCTGATGCAGTCATCAAGTGGACAGAAGTAATTAATACAGTTAGAATATAGGGCAATGAAGCCCCTCAGAAAGGCAAGAGGGAGAAATTCACATGGGTATTAAATGCCTGAGGTGGAAAAACAGACAGATGCATTAATTTTTGTACACATTTGTCATATGTTGCTGCTGGTCTTATCAGTTGTTTGTGTTCTTTGATATGTCTCTAAAGAGCAAGCTGGGAATCTTGTGCTGGTAGCTGTGTTATGTAAGAGTACTGTCAGAGTAACTCAGGAAATATCTCTTATTTTGGAGAAAAGGAAGGAAAAAAAGGGCTAAGTTTATGGCTTGTTTCAGGAATTCTCCTCTGGAGGCATAACATATTGCTTAAAATAATGGGAACCCCTTCTTGGAGGTATCTCTTAGTAAGAAAGAGCTATAGCTTAAAATTGCAATGCTGGAAACACTACCCTAGAGAAAGTTATAACACAGTGATGAAAGACTGAGATGCATTTCTGCAACAAAAGAAAAATTCTACTGTGGCTCTAAACCAGTGCCATTAAAAATCTAGGAACATTTGTGCCCTAAAGACAGATGCTACTACAGCACCACATACCAACACAACTGTGGAAATCCAGACATGACAGCAGAAATAGAATATCCTGAAAAAGAATTCTCCCTCTGAAACCTATTGAAGATCTGTGCCATTCTGCAATTATTACTGCAGCCCTCACCATCAGAGTTTTGAAGGTTTGTTCCATGCCATGCTTCTCAGTGAGGTATTTCAACACTTTCCACATCATTCTGTGGTTTAGTAAGACGTGTTATCCCTTTATTGTGGCAGTTCTAGAAACCCATTCCTCCTGAATGACAGGGGAAAGGCTAATCTGCTGCACTTGAGACTCCTCCACGAGGAGAAGGCTCAGGAGGAGGGATGAATCCACAGGTCATGATGACTTACACGAGAAGTCAGCCAAGGAAACTGCCTTGAACTAATGCACCAGAACTAATGGCATCATTCTTTTTCTCTAGATTGAGATGGTATCTGTGGAAAGGTTTGACCATAAGCAAGAAATTCATCATTTTATCACATAACACCGGTACGTCTCCCTCCTTTATCAATCAACGATGGGTTCCTGGAAGTGAGAAGATTATTGTAGGACAAAAGTTAAATTCCTTCATCTGAAATATGTTAAAAAACCTGTCTTAGTTAGATAAGTATAGTAATCACATAAAAGAAGTAAATTTCATTGCATCCTTTTGTACCTTTGACAGCATGTCTGAAATCTTGTTCTATTGGTATCTGTTGGTCAAGAAAATATTAATATTCTCTCTTTTCCCAACTTTATTCCATTACATCAATTCAATGAATAAAGTGGAACTATATTTTAATTTTATATTAACCCTATGGGCATACTTGACCCAAGGTTCACAGGCTTGTGAAATGTAGTTCTCTTGACACAGGATGATTGCCTGGGATGAGTTTGCATGACTGTGGATGACCATAATGAAAAGATGCAAGAGGTTATCTTGCAAAGAGACTGACTGTCTTAGGTTACAATAGACGTATTTAAGTATTCTATTACCACCAGCTGTGGGCCATTAGCTGATACCCACCCCTGATAACAGACCATGGGCCGTCAAGAAACCGCCACATGCCTCATGGACTTATCTCATCCTATTGTGAGATGCTCCACCCAGGAGGGGGGAGCTGGGCATTCCCACCTGGATATAACCTGCCCTTAGAACTGCCTAACCTTAGCTCTGTCTGCTGGGTGACCAGAGGATAAGAGCCACCACGGACCTTCAGCTGGAGACCGGACCGTCCATCAGATCATCACTTCAACTGGATCACTTCATTTGGACTGCTCCCACCACCCTAATAGGGTGACTTTGTCAGTGCTTTTTCTTTATATTATTTCACTTATTTCTAATTTTTTCTATGAATTTTAATCCTGACTTGGAATCTCCCACTGGGTTGTTTTCAAACCAATACACTGTTCCAAGCCTAAGTAGGTATCCACATTCTAACATTTTAAAAAATACAATTACCATTTGGTAAGGAAAAACTCTAATTTTTTTAATCTGATATGCAATAATGGATCATTCTTGCTCAGCTGTGTATTTGCAGTTGTACCTTCAAGGGCAATAATGACACCTCTAGGTGCCTGCATCCTCATCAGTCTGTGTGCAGGTATTTGCACAGCACCCATGTGAGCCTGATCACTGCTTTGATTCCTCATCATCCAGTCCATTGCTAAATATGCATGGCTGATTTATGCAGCATAGACACAGGGCCCCATCATTGTCTGAGGCTGCAGAAACACTTGTCAGCCAGACAATTCCCCTACCCCACTGTCACCTGGGCAAACGCATCCAGACCAGTGCGGAGCTACACTCCCATTTTAGTGTCTACATGACCCAAATAACTCCTTTAGGATACACACAGTTTTTTATTCTTTACCTTTCAGTTCATTCTGAGAACTTCAAGAGAAGAAGAGAATACATAGGACACTAAGAATTAGTGGCAGTGTAATTAATGAGAAACTATCAAATAGATGTGGTAATTACAATGCTCTCTGGGAGAAGGTGTTTAATGGGACAATCCAAAGTACATCCAGGGTGTTTAATCCCTTGGAACTCATTTTACATCTGCTTTATTACAATTGAAATGTGAAGACTTAAGCATTTGTCTTGCTTTCATTGTTCAAGAAATAGAGCTTATAATTATCCCTGTAAAGTAGGAAAGTATTTAAATACTTTGCATTGTATGTATAGCAACAGGGTACAGTTCACAATGCAAATCCTGCAGGAGCATAAAATGCAGGCAGATCAAAAGGAAAATTGTGAAGTAATTTCACAACTGAGATGTGGTAAAGTATTATATATAAAAACTCTTTAAAATAAATATTGCTCTTAAAAATAAATATTGCTTTCCTGTCTAGAGAAAAAAAAAAACAAACAACAACTGCCCCCTCAGTTTCAGGGAAACCAGCAGTCCTTGCCAGCAGAATAAATCAGACAGTAGGAGACAAAAACTATTATAGTTTCACTGTGTGAAAAAGTGACCTCACTGAAATTGGCTTTAGCATTGTGGATGAATGCCCGATGGCTCAAGACAGATCCAGTTTAGTCAACCTTATCTTCTTCAGTGGGAGAGGTTATGAAACACTCTACTGATAGGGTCAGCACTGCAAGGTCAAAAGCATGTGTTGTCATGTCCCAGGCACTGCAATTTTTAATGCAAACAAAATAAGAGGAATAAAGGTATTATGTCAGCTATCAAGCAAATAGGGACAGTTATATAAGAGAAGGATGGGGAAAAAAACAAAGGAAAGGAAAAATATTGATTCAGCTTTTTTCCAGCTATTGAAATCAAGAGAGCATGGATTCATGCCCCAAATGTTTCATGTAGTATTTTGGCACCTGAAGTTTTTTTAGCCTGGTCTACCTCTAAGAGCCTTTTCAGAAGCCATCACAGATGACTGTGTTAAATACAGTACATTCACCCACACTGCTTCACCTCCTCTGTTTCTTGCTGGACTGGCACTGTAAACCAGCCATGACCAAAGTAGCTAAAGACTAATGGACTGGCAGCCAAGATACACCTGTGTGCCTTCACATGCTAAACTCTGCAGAGGCAATTCTTTTCACTGGTACCATCTGCATCCTTATGGAAAGGGGTATGACAACCCAGCTAAACTATTGCCTCTCTCATTTTTAGCACTCTCCCTGTCCAATGCCTACTGAATCACAGCCCATTACATCATTTGGAGTGTTATTAATTGCATTAAGAGAAAGGTAAAGTGAAAAAATTGTAATGAATGGTATTCCTAATCCTCTAAAAAACCACAGGAAAAACAAAATCTATGCCATCACAATGAGGAGAGAAATTAAGTTACTTCAATCACATAACCCAAAGTTTAATGAAGACACCAAAACGTGATGTAACAACAAAGCAGATACATTCTTTGGTAGAAAATTTTGTTCTGTCCTTGCTGACAGAAATCTGCACCAACATTGGCATAATGGAATTCTCTTTGCCAGCTACAATGTCCTCCCACTATTTGGAGGGGCTTGGTGCATCTAAAAGCAAGGGCCCCTTTTTTCAGAACCCTCACAATGCTAAAGCACTCTCTGCTCAAATCATCTGCATGGCCTCAGACTTCCCAGGAATGAAGCCTGTGCACTGAATTTGCTCAGAGCAAGTTACTCTGCCTTGTCTCAGACAGTTTACAAGGAGAAATGGGTATTTGAAATTGAGAGCAAGCACACATGGAGACATAACTGTAGAGGAAAGTTGAACATGCTTCACTGAATTTTTATGTGCCATGTTATCTACATGACTTTCCTGGAATTCTTAGCTAAGGCCACCCCAAGGACTTGTCACCACCTGTTATGAAGGAAAAGACAATCTGAATCACAACACAGGAGAACAGAACATTTCTAAAAAGAAACCAGTCTAACAGGAATTCAGTCAGCCATCCTCCTCTGAAAAATACCAGTTTTGAATTCAGTGCAGCCAGACATGCACACTAGCCTCAGGCTTGACAATCTGTCAGAAAACAATACTAGTCTCCCATGCCATTTTGCATTTGGAATGTGAAATAAATCCTGAAATGGTTTTTCAGGCCAGAAAAAGCTATCTGTGTTCTAAAGCTTCTAAAAAGATAGGCAGATTACATTACTGATAACATTTGTCTGGAAGAAAGCGTTGGGATAGGTACTGGGCTCCAGGGAAGAGCTGCACTCCAGAAATGCTTAAGAGCACTGGGAACGCTCCTGCACTGGCCTCCTGGGCTATAATCTAAAGCCTGATTTCTCAGATCTCATGGTATTTCCTATCTCCAAAACTACCTAATCCTTACAGCATCACAGTGAAGTTCTGTTATCTCCATGTCCCAGTGAAATTGAGTTGCCTCACTCAGAGGTAGGACTCGATTACGAGACTGTAATCCCCGGCTCTCAGCATCTCCTTCCCTCTGGCAAGGGTTTGCTTCTCTCCTGCTTGAGCCTGGCTGCTTGACAAGACTTAGATCTTTGGAAAATGTTGTTCAGTGATAACATGACCAGGTCACGCTGGGGTGTAAATAAGGCAACTAAGAGAAAGACATTTATTATGCAGCAGAGTCATAAACAATTTATTCAGTAACTAATCCTACCTTCTTTTTGATACAGCATATGAAAGGTTCCTCAAAATAAATCATCCTGATGCTAAAACCTTGCTTTCTTGTTTGGAGGCTCTATTTGCCTGGACTATGTCCAGCAGTCTGCGCCAGCAGGCAGAATATCAGCAGCACACCGGGGCAGTGAATGTAGGCTGGAAAGCAAACTGCAAAGTGAAATGGGACTTCAGATTAATACTGGGTCTAAATACTTTGTGTTCTCTCAAGCACCACAGCCAATATGTACTGTCTACCACTACTCACAGATTTCAAGAAAACAAAATCATGAATGTAAGCATGGGAAGAGCAGAGCTGAGAAAATATTTTGCATTTACGATGAACAGCAAAAAATATTTAGGAAACATTGTACCAATAGACAAGCAACAAAGAAAGCTGCTGCTCCTAAGCAGAAGATATAAAACTGTGCACAAATTGCAGGAGGCAATGTTTGGATGTAAGCACAGAACCATTTCCCAAACTGAAGTTCTATCGATTTCCATATAGACAAAACAGATATTCTTAATCCAAAATTGTCTGTACATGATCCCCATGTGCACAAAAACATTTACTTAAACAAAACCCCAATTTTTATGTTCTTTATCATTATCATGTCACCTGTTGTTACAAAACAAAGCCTTCACAAATGACATTTGCAGTATTACCCTTAGAATGATCTATACATGAACAGAAAATAACCTACAAAAATATCTTCAAATTACTTATTTTTCTTTCACTTTTACAGTAACATCTTTAAAGTTATCAAAAAAGATGTTAACAAAACTTCATATGTTGTCAATCATAAATTATAGCTTCTTGTTTGCTAGCTTGTTTTAAATTAACAAACATTTTAAAAGACAGATAAATGACACTTTCTGGATTTTGTGGATGCCTTTTTCAGTCTATATTTTTTGCATTAACTTCTAAGTTATTTCTTACTTCCTCAGACAGTAAAAAATTAAATATTAAAAAGACACTCAGAAGATATTTGCGCATTGAATCCCAAAGGACCGAGGTTGCATCAGAAGAATTTTGTGGTTTAAAACCCCATAGCTGCACCTAAGGAAGTGCCAGGAACGGCCCAGCCTATTTCTTTGTGTCCCTTTCTCCTCCCTGCTCCTATTTCCTGGCTCCTGTCCGTACCCTGCACCGCTCCCACCAGCCCTGCAGTGCAGCCCACGCCCTCTCCTTTGCAGCACTGCTTCTGTTCCTGCTTCCTTCACATCCTGCTCATATTTCCTTCCACAGGATCCTTGGGTTTACTATTCAGCATTGTTATCTGTCTTGTCACCCATCATACACTTCAGTTTTCTGTTCTTATCTGCCCTTCACCAGCAGGTTACTCTCTGTTTATCTCCTCTCGCCATTCCTTCACTTTCAGCTCAGGCAGGTGTCTCCTGTTGCCTCCAGACTGTCAGCCCAGCACAGGCACTGTCTGCCCTCAGGTGCTGAGCCAGCCAATAAATTTGGCACAGCACAGGGTTGCCTTCCTGATAACTTCCTCCTGCGCACTGGAGCGTGTTTATTGTCTCCCAGTCCTGGGATGCTGTAAAGTGCAGACCCATCAGCAGGACTGGTGCTAACCACATTCAGTAAAGACAAAATATTCCAAGAGTCTAGGTAGCAGTTGCTAACAAACTTGTATTGGTCATGGATGGAATGTCTCAGAAGTTTAAAACTTGTCTAAATTCTCCAGAGAGGTTTCCCAGGATGTATCCCTCCTTGCCGACCTCGCGTTCCTTGGATCTCAAATTGCTTATCAGGAAAAATGGGTCATTGTCTTTGGGAGTTCATTTTTGGGGATGTATAACTTACAGACATTTCTGTGTATCATGGGCAATGCTGGGAAAGCTGCACTCTCCCCACTCCTGTTGCTTTCAGCTGGGTGTATCTTTGCCCGTCCACCACTCGCTTCACTTCCCAGGATTTGACAGTTGAGTGCTTTTCCCAAAAGGACCACATCAGACAGGCTTTTAGAGTCATAAAAACACAGAATAAGCTGAGTTGGAAGAGACCCATCAGGATCATGGAGCCCACCTCCTGGCCCTGCACAGGACACTCCAGCAATCCCTCATGTGCCTGAGAGCATTGTCCAAACAGCTTTGTGGGCTCAGCCAGGCTTGGAGCTGTGCCCACTACCCTGGGGAGCCTGTTCAGTGTCCAACCGCCCTGTGGGTGAAAAACTTTTCCCTGCAATAAAACCTATTTAATTTCTATGGCAATGCCTTATCAGCCCTTGGAAAATGAAGACCTTATTCACCCAGAGCTAAACCACTACAAAGGAAACTAAGAGCAATAAAATCTCACTTTGAGAAAGAAAAAAACTAGAGAAAGGAATAAGTAACACCTCCTGCATCCACCAGGTCAAGCACATCATTTCTAATCATTCAAATGCAAACCACAAAATGCCACATTGGAGGTCAGAACAGCACCAGCACACCTTCCTTACACCTGACACCATGCAAATCCACAGGCAAGGCAGACATGCCTGTCATTTGTTCACAGTCTCTAGAGGCTCCAGGAGTCTGGATCTGCACATCAGAAGCAGATTTATTGGACTGTGACTATGTGCTCTGCACAGTAAGAACCAATGAATCTTGTGTTGGATTGATTAAAATTGTAATTGTACAATCTCTGTGATCCAAAGAACAAGGAGTCATTTTTCACAGAGAAACACTTAGCAATTGGACAGACTCAAACTCTCTGCCTCATGGCATTTGTAGCTGTTCTTTACATTGCCACATAAATCAAAGGAATGTATTTTGACCCTTCTACACATAATGCAGCCAAATAGGAAGCAATACAACACAAAAACCATTGCTAGTTGAATTCGGAACTGCTTTTCAGAAAGAAACACAATGGAGGATATAAACCTCTTACCAATGCAGAAAATTTGATACTATCTTAAAAATAAAAAGTACAAATAATAGACAATTAACAATTAAGTTGCTTAAATTGAACCAATATTCCATTTTTACTACTACATATAAAGAGGATGAAAGAAAAGAAAATGTAGACAGAAATAGAACTATGAGGTTAATTTCAAAGTTAGAAGGAGGGGAGAAAGAAACCTGAATAACCCTCACTTACTTTTTTCTGTTTCTGTAAAAGCTGCTCACAAGGCCAGGAACTGAAAAACCTTGATCTCCATACCCAATCATGTTTTTAGGCAATCAAAATCAAAACAGTTTTGAAGTCAGTTTAGAGTCTGCTTTGGCATCCGATATGGAGAAATATAACCTGTGAAATACCAAAACTTCTGCTAGACCTTTGAGGAATTCTATAGCTCCTGGGCTAAGAATTAGGTGCCAAAGAACCTGTGTTGCAGCCTTCAGCAGGTGCAGCTGCTGCTGAGTGGCACCTGCCCAGGTTTTCCTCTCCCCAGCTCATTCGTTCTCTGTGGAATCGCTTGCCCAGGCATCACAGTCCTCCATTGTGAGTCATCCTCAGCAAAGTCACTTGCACAGCTCCTCACACATCTTGTCAGAAGTGATTAGAGGAGACAAAAATTGTATCTTGCTTACCAGAATTCAGATGTTTACAGCATGTAATGCCACAGTTCTACCCAATTAGTGATAGTACCTATTTTCCAGTGAAAATCAGAGTGGCTGTATTTAATCACTTCCTCTTATTCCATATTATTTGTTTAGATTTAGAAACGAATGTAAATCAGGCATGTTTTGATAGCACAATGAGTTAAAAGCATGTGCACAGAGATCTGACCATTCAGAAGCACAAAACTCAAATCCAGCAAAGCAAAATATTTTAGCTAATCTTCAATCTAAGATCAAAAATTTACTTTCAATCCACTCTTAATAACTTCAGGGTGCACGTGATCAGTCTAAGTAGTTGATGCAGAAGGGAGAGTCAGTCAGTACATCCAGTATTAGAGAGAGAAACCCACACACAGCCTGGCAGACCCAGGAGCCCAGGGTCAGACCTCAGTCTCCAAGGCTTCAGTTGTCAAGCTCAGTGTATTTCAAATTCTGTCGAAATGGTAAGGGAAGGGATCATCATGGCCCATGGCATCCTTTTTCTTTGAAAGTCTGCAGAACCGCTGCTTCTACTTAGAAAAGTCAAACCTCAGAGCAAAATCAAGACTTCAAACTTGACCTTGACAGATTCTGAAGTATTAAAAACCTGTGTTCAAAAGCCTCTCCTACAAGGTTTACTATTTTTGTACCTTAACCCAAGTGGGTTGAAGATACAGTTCAATTTTTCATTTCTCTTGAGAGCCCTTCCATGTAGTGGAAGAAAAGAGCTACTGCATTCCTAAATCACTGAATCAATGTCAAGGTCGTGTGCTTATTTGATAATCTCTTATAGCCTGTAAAAAACATTTCTTGAGATAAATGTATCAACATGACTGGGGTTCTGTAACTTTTTATCAGAGACAGCTCCTCCAGAAGAAATAGAAACAAAGGCATCCTTAGCTTTTTAAACATTTGTATTAGTGATGTGTTTTCTTCATTTGAAGCCTTCTCCTCTTAGGTTACTGAGAATTGGGGTCAGACTTGTCCTGCCTGGGGTTTGAACAAGGCTTGTTCCAGAATGTGTTGGTCCGGCTGCTGGCACTGGCTGGTGACTTTCTTTACCAAAGTGACACAAGGTAGCCCCTGTTCCAGGAGTCCCTTCCCAGGACAGTCAGGAGGGCTGCAGGGACAATCAAGGGCTGGCTGTCCTATAGTTACCAGAAGATAAGGACAGTCTGTAATTATAAAATAAAGCAACAGGCCATGAAAGGCTATAGCCAGCCAAACCGGCGTTTGTTTTTCCTTATAAATATGTAGGAGCTGTTTCCTTTTACTCTTTCAGCTAATGGCCATAGGAATTCTGCCAGTTTGCTGTGTCAGGTATGTCAGTGCTCATTTGACTTTCCCAAACAGGCTGTCCTAGTAGCATTTACCAGAAATATACTAAAAAACAACTAAACCCTAGATCCTTTATCATCTGTTGCAGTTACAAAAGCTTTCAGACTGCTATGACAAGCTGTTTAACACAGGAACTGCTTTAAAGGTGAATGGTCAGTATTTCAACACACACAAATGGACCAGTGGAAAAAGCTATGATGAGCTATTGAGTGGAAAAAGGCTATTTTGTACCAGCCTCAGTGCTGACATTCACTGCTGTCCTTTCAGGTGTCACTGCAGTTGACTGCTGGCTATACTTTCACCTCTGCTTCCTGAGAACAACTTGAGAACAGAAAGGTCACTGCTGGCTTTCTTTCACATCAGTAAAAGCAAAACCTAATTTAACAGCAGAGGGGAAATACGATAATAAGAAACACCAATGGAGTCCCAGGAAGAGGCTGCTCCATCTTTGCACAACACTGGTTTTGTTAGCAAATCACCACCAGCATCCACTTCCAGTGAAAAGTTTTTCATGCAATATTTGGGAAAGTCAGTCATATACAGGGCATTGTGGAGTTCCAGAGGCTTTTCCCAGAATGACTCCACAAAAATCCCATCAGCGCAGGTCCAGCCCTCCATGTCCCTTTCTCAGGAACTACATGTGCAGATGAGAAATGTGACAGCAGCTGGACTCTTCATGTAGGACTTTTTCTTTCTCCTTTTCTCTCTCTCTTTTTTTTTTTTTTTTGTTTTTGTTTTTTCTGCTTTTTTTACCACTCAAGAGAAATGCAAGTGAGTCCTAAACTACTGTCAAGAATCTATGAGAGGAAATAAAGTGCAAAGCAATTTAAAGTGAGCATCAATCACTTGGTTGAATGCCCAGAGTCAATCTGTGCTCAATCTTCCCTGAGGTACATTCAAATACTCTATGAGGAAGAGGGATGGTGGGAATGTGTGTGAGAAAGGGCAAAACTGCCTGCAGTGAGGGGAAAGCAGGAGGAAAAGCGTGAGGAACAGCATTAGGAGCAGTGTGAGGAACAGCAGGGGGAACTGTGTGAGGAACTGGGCAACTTTGAGCCCCGAGGTTGGACAAGGGGGTGGCCAAGGAGCTCCAGGGGCTGGAGCAGGGATTGCCCTGCAGCCTGTGGGGAGACCACAGTGGAGCAGACACCGACTGCAGCCCATGGACAGCCCCACAGCAGCCACAGGAGGTGGGTGGCTCCCGAAGGAGCTGTGCTGTGAGGACAGGACTTCCACTGAAGCAAGGAAAAAGTGTGAGGAGAGCAGGGCAGCGAGGAACTGCTACAGACTGACCACAGCCCCACAGCCCCTGCCTGGTTTGGGGGCAGACCATCACCCTGAGTATGGTCTCTACAACCACTTGTCATTCCCATTGCTATCAGGGAAAGAATTGGACAATTCTCACAGGAAAAATCCTGCCCACAAACAAGTCTAGATAACAGTAATACAAATCATCAGTTCTTGTGAAACCAAATCGCCCTTCACAGGCAAATACAGTGAAGGAATTTGTGATAAGTATCATCTTTGATCTAACTTATATTTAATTAATTTTAAAAGGCCTAATAACTTTGAAGGAGGATTAGATCTAAAATATACTTCTTTCAAGTAGTTTCTACACCTCTATAAGAAAGTATTGGTTTTTCTGCTCAATATAAGCATGTGCAGGTACACATACTCCAGGCCTCAATAAATTGAAGCATAAATTATACTCTGAAATTGCACGGAATATGCAAAAGATACCTCCTATCTCTATATGTTCATTACATCTTACTGCCAAAATAGAATTTTGGCGAAAATAAGATTTTTGCAATAGCCTTCAAATTTTAACACAAGACACTAGTCGTAGATTTTTCTACATCCTCTGACTCACACACTAATTACAGTGACTGCCTTTGCTGAACGTGTACAAGCCAAAATGGATCTGATCAGGCTGAAATCTCCAACTCACAGGGCAGCCCCTTCAGACCACTGTATTTCAAGGATCCATTTTGACAATTTGGGATTGGTGCTGGTAGCATTTCTCTGAAATCCACATTTGGCACTTCCCACTTAGGGCAAAAGAAATGTCCTTGAGCTTCTGGACTGCATTCCAGTACATGATCTTTTCCTTGGAATTACTGGTTAGCACAAAGCAATGCTTGTTCTGCTGCTTTCACAATACTGTCTAATGAGTCAGAGATGGCCATGTTTCCAGAGATGCCCCATGTAAATTATGGAATTATGTGCATTCTAAACTACTTTGGCATAGAATCATACATGTAAATTCATTAAGCAGAAGGGTGGATAAATTCACAGAATTTCAGTATAAGCATTCGTTCAAATAATTTTTAACACCAGTTGGAAATGCAGTCTTTAACAGCCGTAAGATAGGCAGCCCAAGGATTGTACTCCAAAAATTAGAGACTTTTGGAGTGGTACTGGAGATAGAGCACTGGTAGGAGGAGACAGATGAGGGTTGTGAGGGGGTGCTGGGCACTCAGCATCAATTCTGACACACAGCCAGTGGCACCACCCTGGTGGACACAAGACATAAACATCAGTTTGGAGCCACCAGCACTTAATTATATATCCCACAGACATGGCTTACCTTTTGGAGTAATTACATCTTACCCACTGAAAGTACCTACTACTAGTTGAAACTGGATAGAATATGCCCCTCATTCCACCCCATTAGTGGGTAATGTGGCCTTGCCTGACTAGCCAGTGTTTTATTCTGGCCAGAAGTGGCTCATTACTGTACAAAAGCAATTTTGTAGCTTAAGTCACGTGTGTATTCCTATCCTACAACAATAAACTACAAGAGGCGAGAAGAAAGGAGAGTGAGATTATGAACTATTTCACACATAATAAAACCACTTATGTTAAAAAGTATTTGTGATGTGCAAAACCAGGAAGGGGTTTATATACACAGAATCAGTATATTCTGTTTATATACACAGAATAATACAATTATTATTGCCTGTAAGTACTCAAATTTGACTGTTTCACCTCTAGATGTCAAGGACAATAGTTAATTTGTACAAAGTAGATAAATGAGGTAGAAACTAATCAGAAGAGGTTTGTTTATCTGTTCTTTGATGATATATTACACTATAATAATAAGACAGTAAGTGTGTGTTCTATCTGATTGAGAACAACTTCCAACATCATTTCTCATTTTTACATATCAGATCTGAAAGCACCTCCTAGTCTTTGAAGTTCAGAAAAATTCGAAACCATTAATTAAGCCCAGCCAAGTGGCAGCAGGGGATTTTAACAAGAAAAGTAACAACATTAAAATCCACCAAGCCTGTAACACGTTACTTCCCTCAAGTGACTCCTGTGCATGTCATCTCCTGCCTCCTCTGAATTTAATGGCCACATTGCATTAAAATGGTAATTTTTCTTTGTACAGAGCAGCTGCAAATGCATGTGTGGTTTTAATTGCATTTTACTTTTTCAAAAAATGTGAAAATACTAATTGTCTTTTGTTCGTAGATTGTATTTATAATGTAAGAAAGCAATTATTCCAGAACGCATTCATATCATACTTTGATTTTAAGGTCTGTATGGCTAAACACACCCATAGCAATCCACTACAACCTGCTTGCTTTCTGGGAAAGGGGAGGACAGAGAAGGTATTTAAAAGACAATTTTCTGTCTTACGCTGGAGATCCAGGGGCTTACCAAAGAGCTGATGTGGCTCAGCACAAAACAAATCTTCCAGATGAAAGACAACTGAGAAAATGGAGTGGCTCACAATTTAAATTTACTTGTCCAAAGGCAAGGGCCTCTCCTCCTCTCCCTTCTGACAAGCACTGACATGAAGTGTGTTATGTGTTGTGGTTTTTCTAGAACTCACAAGAGTAGAGCTGTCACTGCCCTCCAAAGGCCAAGATCTCTAGAGCTGGAGCAGTGTGACAGAACACACAGTGACTGCTTCATTTCTTTTTCCCCAATTATAAAATGTTGCAATTTGGTTTCCATTAAAGATGATCATTAAAAGCTGCTTATTAAAAAAGAATAATTTACAGGATGGAGAAAGTTGATGAGAAGCTACTATTTCTGACAGCAGATTTATCAACAGAGAAAATTATAAAATAAATGAAGAGGGAGAAGAAGTGCATTTAGAAAAGTCAATGAGACTAGATATAAAAAATAAATTTATGTTGTGATAAGTGGTAGGAATTTGATTTAACAGAATTTATAAACCATGCATATGGTATTTCACAAATGCATAAATGCAGGTAGAGGTCTAATACAATCCCATTTCCTTCCCTGCCATCTCACTTTTATAAATGTAAAAAGCACTGACAGCCAAGTAAAAATAATGTATTGCTTCAAGAGTCTTCAAAAGAAAAGAAACTGAATTATTGTTATGCAGTAAAATTTATATTGTCTGTGAGTGTGCTCTACCTCCTTGTTATAAAACATACATAAATTTTCAAAGGAGTGTATTAGAGCCTTGCCTGCAACACTGAGAGCTGCTTCTGGAGGAAGTCACATGAGGAGACATGGATTCACCTTGGGCTTTTAGAAAGGCACAGGAAAACACCAAAATAGCTCATTAGAGAAAGAAAGATTTTCATTCTCATAGGTCATAGTCCAATTTTGTAGATTGCTGCAAAATCAGAATTGCTGATAATTTTAGATAACCTATAAATGTTTTCCTTTCTAATACAATGTGGTAAATGTGTGGGATTTGAACCCCATGGAGAAGCACCTACCCCTGTGTGAACTGAGTTGTTTCACACATGGGAATAGCCAGGGGCAGCCCTAAACTGAATACAGATTAACTGCACTCACATCTTAGGCTGAGCAAAGGGCATATGTGTACTTTGGAAAATCAGATTTTAAAAAGCAGATATATAACATGCTGCCAGCAGATCATGTGCCAAAATTGAGGAACACAGGGTCCAGCTACTGACAAAACTGTCAGGGTTTAAAAACTCTTTTCAAGGCAAAACCAGATTATTTCTGTAGGTTTATGAAGAAGATACACAAGACTGAACTTCTAAAAAGGGTGATCTATTTCTTATTTTGTTGGGATTTTTCATTTATCTGCAGCACAGATTTGTTTCCTAATTAAAAAAATCCCCACACAAATTCCAGATATGGAGGGTCTGGTCCTGATTTTTCATTTTCTTCTGTTTTTACCAGGAGAGACAAGTGAAAGGCTGTGCTTACCCCCCAGAAATGATGGCTGGAATGGTTCATGGGCATGCTGTTTTCAGTCAATTTTAGCCTAAATGGCAAGTCCTTCAGAGTGCCAGAGTCATTCACAAATAATCCAGAGTGTCAGATGGGGAGGGATTCTCTGCTGCAAGACGAGTTATATAATGAAAATGCTGACAGTCTTTTAATTATCAGTGGCACAAGCGGGTGCTACTATAATAAATCTCTCTTTCCTAAACACAGATGAATCAAAAAACTAATTAGTAGCTTCATCAAAGCTCTCTAGGATGAAATCTGGTCAAAAAGATGATATAGGAAATGCTGCTCCAACCGAGTTTGAAATGAAGTCAGTCACTTGGGTACACTTAAGCAGCCCACACTGGGAACCAAATAAGAATGGGCTACAATACTCCCCATGAAGAGATACCAGGTAACATCACATTTTGGAGACATAAATGCACATTATAGTTTGGGATTGTTCATTTCTTCATTTCTGAAGGAAAACATGAAGCACATTAAGAGGGTGAGTGAATACCACAGAACCCTGTAACAATTACAGTGATGATTACACAGCATTAAAAGATCTTTTCAGCCTACAGTTTATAGCAAAATCATGGGAATGGGCACTGAGCACTGGTAATTTGGATACCTATTTCTGCCTGTCACGTGAACAGCAGTGATGCACTGTCAGGTCATAAACCAAGGCAGGCAGCTCAGACGGCAATTACAAGCTCTCATAAAGAACAGCAAATCAGCAGTCCAGAAAAAGCCCTAAGACAGAAATACATCCAAGTAAAATATTTGAATCATTCAGAGCGTTAATTATAACATGTTATAATTGACTTGTTTGTTGATAGGCCATAAACATGAAAAATACGTTACTCTTAGAACTTAACCTTTGTATCTTCCCTGGAGAAAGGATGTTTTTTCCAACAGAAACACAAGTGTTATCAGTGGAATTCTGTAACACACACTATGAGAAGCTTTACAGCCCTGACACTTGTGCTATTAAATGGCCACATACATTTCCAGTGTTGGGTAAAACATTCTAAAATACTGCCAAAAATATTATTTCACATTTATTTCACAAACAGTTGTTCACTTCAAATGACTGAAAACAATTGCAAGTTATCTTCCAGTCTTTCATGAAGATAAAACAAATGCACCCTCAACACAAAAGAGAAAAAATTACTATTCTGAAAGAAAAATTACTCTAAGAGTCACAAGCCCCATATAGTTAGAGAAACAAAATGTTCCAAGAGGGTTTTTGTGGAGATAAAATGTTAATGAGGAGATTTCAGAAACGTGAATGACATTATATTAGAGGGAGTTGAGTGCCAGCCTACCCCGTCATGACTTGGAAAGCTTTGCCATAAAGCACAGGATAACCACTGCGACAAGGAAACCTTTAGTGTTGTCTAAGTAATTCAAGGGAATTTTGTGGAAAATGCACTTAGAAAACAATGGTGATCTGATAGAGAACCACAAGGAAGGTTTCATTCTGAATATAAAATATGCCAGACTGAGAAGTGAAATATCTTGAAAGTCCTATTAAACCATAAATTGCAAAATCAGTATATACTGTGATTTACACAAGAAATTGCTGAGGATTCAGTTCCTAGAGATTGCTTTTGAAAGCATTTGTGTAGCATTTTATAATTACAGCTTTCAAAATGAGGCAAGTTATGATAGAATGGTTTGGGCTGGAAGGGACCTTGAAGATCATTTCATGCCAACCCTCCTGCCCTAGGCCAGGACACCTTCCACTAGAACAGGCTGCTCCCAGTTCCAGCCAGCCTGGCCTTGAAGGTGTTCTCCTAACTGCACAGAAAGAACAGGTACATTTTAGCTCAGCTGAAACCCTGACTGAGTTACAGTGTTTGGTGGCACTTTTATTCCTTGATGCCTTCAAAAGCTATCCCATAATATAAACACAACAAAGCCTGGGAAGAGCAACACCAACACATTTTTTGGACCCAATTCAGTGAAATGTCCCCATTTCTTTCTCTGGTAATTCAATCTTGTTTCTTTTCTTTCCTAAGAGCTGCTGTATTGCCAAACCTTCTTACTTGAATTACATTTCTAAGTGCAGATATTGTAAAAAGTTACCTTTCACTTTTGGAGAAAGATATTGAATTTTCACTCATCAGGGAAAAAAAAAAAAAAAAAAGGCAAGCAGTAGAAAAAAGTGAAGCCTGGACACTTATGGATTTTCATCAACTGAATGTTTTTTGGAGGCTGAAAAGGTACAATGTCATCAGGAATCAGAACATCTGTTATGTTCTCTGGTGAAACTTGATGAGAAGAATGATGAAGCAGGGTACAGAATTCCTATGAAAGTTGCTTCTGGTTCAGCATCTGCATGCCATATTTCCATGGAAGCAGAACATCACCAGAGTTCGGTTTTGTGAAATCAAACCACAAAAGATGTTTCAGGCCCATGTTATGAGTTCAGATACAACATCTGGGCATTGGTCAAGCAACAGATACCTTCAGTAAGAGATTCCTATTCTATCTTCTTCCCAAGGTACCTTTCCTGGGGGCAGCATCTGAGAACAGCTGAAATAAATAAGGTGCTTAAGGTTGTTGTAACACCTGCCACTAAATGATATACTTAGAACATTTGTTATACTGCAAAATAACTGGATCCCATTTTATTTTGAATGATCTGTGGGGGAAGGAAGATTATTCCTTGTAATGATAAATGAAAATTTGTAAAAACAGTTTAATATCACAAGAGTAATTAAGGTCACTACTGATGCCATCAAAATCCAGCCTCCTATGAGAACAGACCCATTCCAAGCAAATAAAACCTACTAGATGTTTCTATAGTTTTCCAGAAGTAAAGGAAGCCAGAAGCTTTTTTGTAATCCTCTGAGGTAAACATTTCACTTAAACTTTAAAATAAAACTATATCCCCAAGCACAAACCCATCACTCCATACTGTAGTGACAATGCTTTTAGATTTATGTTAGACAAAAAATTAAATGGTGTATAAAAAACCCCCAGATTTTGTATTACACAAACATTCCCTGTGTGCTTCCATCCCTTCCAAAGATCTAGAGAAGATATGCAGGCTGACCTGGCTAAGAACCCCTTTAATGCCCACAGTGTGCTGCAAGCACACTGCATGAGGTTTATGCCTCATCAGTTTTGCTGTATACATATTCATCAGCTTGGATCATCACCTAAGTCTAAAATACAGATATGTTGAAAATTGCCCTAATCTGGGTTTGCACAGCTTTCTGGAATTCTAGGGTGGGTGTCCAGCAGTACCCAGGACAAACAGCTGAGATGAAAAGAAGTTGTACTGAGATGTTTATTCCATTTTACTTCCTACTTTTCCTTTTGTTGGAATCTGAGTATTTTTAAAACATCAAAGAGCATAACTTAACAGAATGAGGGAAGCTGTGAAAGGTGATATCAGCAAATGGCAGCACAGGTAGAAAAATGAATCTGAAGGAGAATGTAGGAGAGATAAAGCACAGAAAAATAAAATTAAACTGCTGTTCCAAAACAAGCCATGGGCTTTCCTGAGGCTCACAGCATATTTAGCTGGGTTATGGGAAAGTCCCATCCTAAACTGTTTTCTCAGTCCCCACAGAATCCAAACCTAGAGTGAGACACAGCTTCCCTGGTTATGCATGAACACCAGCTGAAGCTGATCTCCATGGATGGGAAATTCAACTTATCTTTTACTAACATGCATTTTCTGAAGTTATGCAGGAATTACCTGCTGCTAATCATACTTGTAAGCTGCCAGGCTTGGCAAAATTCACATCCATCACCTGCTGTCTTTAGGTTGCTGCCATATCAAGTGAATACTTTCTAGCACCCCATGGTGCTGCTGGGACATAACTGTGCTGCTTTGTATTTTTGAGGCTTTCATATTTTGTCAAACAGCTGAAACTGGTTTGCAAGCAGAGGTGTACACAGAGGAATGACACAGACAGCATTGTTTAATAGTGTTCAGGCAGAAACATTTCTAGGTGTGCTGTAAAAATTATAAGGACTAGACATCCTCAGAAAGCTTGAGCTGCAAAGTTTTAAACAATTTATCATATATATGCACAGAGTGAGGAAAGATGCAGACATCTGATCATGTACATGTTTTTAAAACATGAAAAATGAAATTGAAATGTAGACATCAACACTTTCAGTGGGGTATTGCTAACTCAAAACCCACCTGTGATATTCAAAATAATTCCAGGTTTTCTGGAACTTTTTATCAACCATCTCCTTTAGCAGTACTGAAATGAGGATGAGAATGAAATTTTTCTTCCCATGATAGAGGGAAGTTCTTGGCACAGGAATCTCTTGGATACCCCTAGTGAGAGAAGAGGGCCCCTCAAGTCAAGCCATAAAGACAACTCAAGAAAAATGGACACTCTGGACTCCAGCTGAGACATTCCTTTGCTGTCTGTGAACTCACAAAATATCAACATATTCTGAAAACCTACTTCTTTTAAAAGAAGATGGTAATGATGAGCAGTATAACCACTGAGGCTTCAAACTTTAGGGAAAGGGCCAATATGCACCCACTGGCAGAGGACTTCAAGCTTGCTGTAATTGCAAGTTGTGAATCTTTTCCCCACATAACTCCTATGTCTCAGTACTGGAGGAGATTTTAAAAGAAAAATGTGCACAAGATTGTAAGTAAATACTTCGGATACATATTCTGTTACGTATCCTTGTAAAAAGGAAAGGGAAAAAGAAGATATTCTTTTTGTGCCTAAATCTTTGAAGAACATGGTTAACTGAATAAAATACTAAAAATAAACACTTGGATCATCTAACCCAAGCTTATGTAAGAGATTAAATAATGTTGCATTATATGTAAAGATTCCTATGGGAACACCAGAGAACTGAATACTTTCATGTTGTTGACCATGGAATTTTAAGCAGTGTTTTTCATAAGAGAGTAAGACTTAAAGGCAGACAAATTGAAGAGGATATGAAGGGTGAGTGCATAAGCATGTCTGAAGGAAAGTCATTAATAGCATAAAATATTCGTCATAATAGCCTGATAAATGAGCTTTCATAGATCCTCCTCAAGATTCACAGCATTTCAATATGCCTTTTTTTAATTACCAAATGTAAATGAATTGACCTTGGACTTAACTTGAATGCTGGCTCATGATTCTTTACACGAAGTCTCAGTTCATTCAACAATGTCAGTGGAGTAAATTTACAGCCATTTTCCCTCTAAAGCACAAGCCAGCAGAGGAAGTTTTTGCACAGCAGTGTTCCTGCCAGTCACCTGAGGGTACTTCTACTTTCTGTTTGTAGCTGTGGGTGACTATTCCGGATATATGTGATCATCAGATATGCAAAGTGAATTTAATTTCATAGGGAAAATAGAGAGGAAAATGTAGAAAGAACCTTCAAAAACAGCTGCATTTTGCTTTGTTGAGATACACTTTCCTCTTTTGCCACAGTAAATTTGTAATTAGGTAGAATTTATTTACCTTGGTAGCTGCTGCATTTTCTATAAATGGCACAGCCCTGAGACAGAAACCAGTTTGATATCCTTGAGATTTAGACCATCAGAAACTGTAACATTACACCAGTAACTGGGAGTTCAATTCTGAATCAGTTTGAAAAGCAACTTCTGCCTCCAATGTACTTTTTATATTCCTACTTAAGATATTTTCCAGTCATTGCATTACTGATGCCTGGACTTACAACTATTTGCAATGGTTTCCCTCACTTCAGAGTAATTTCATCAAGTTCACTATGCCTGGTAAATTAATTGCTTTAGATGCAGACACAGTTCAGTTCCATACCACCCACACAATGCTTCAGACACAGAAAGGCCCACACCTCCCTAAAAAAATTACCTTCACCAGGTCAGAATTTGCTTGTCTTGACCAGACATTCATCTTTGGTGGCCCTTGTGCGTCAGCATCCTCTGTTTCCCCAAAAAACTTTTCACTATATGAGAAATAAAAATTGTCCAACATAGAAAGAAAAAAACTGCAAACTTTTAGGAAAAAAAAACAAAAACACCAGAAAAGTTTTGAAGAAGTATAGATGTTTACAGAAAAGTGTGTATATCATCAAATTAGAACAAATAGAAAAATAATGAGATCACTACAAACATGTCACTTTGCATTCAATAACTCTGGCCTATTACAAATGCTCTTGAAATACCCTCTCCTAATTTGCTGGTGGTGTGAATTTGGGTTTGGAACAAGGCCATAAATCCTTTTGTTATGAAGCAGTTTTCTGATCCTGTGCATTTATTACTGCTGTAGCCCTGACAGTCTATACCTGACCTTGATTACCATTTGGAATTTATACAATGCTAACTGGAATCTTCTGCATGAAGCTGCCACAACAATCACACCTAACGATGCTTAATTCTGCAACAGAATTCCTGCCTATTGTCTCCATTTACCTTGAATTTTGAAATTTACTGGAAAAAGAGAGACAGGTAGGGAGACACAAAGGAGAGCCATCCAGGAAGTAAATGAGAAAAGGGACCTGTCAGCTTTAATTATTGTGTAAATGAAATATAGAGCCTGTCTCAGTAATTCACACCCACACGTCATTTGTGTTTGGGGTTTTTTAAGAAAACTGCAGGCTAATGTTTATATTTCTTATGACAAGTGTAACTTCTTATTCAAGTCTTCTCCTCTTCCAATGAAAGAACAGTCAGGAAGCTAACCTAAACTATTGTCTTACAGGATTTTTTTTAGAGCTTCAGCTCAAAGCTTCTCATTTTTCAGCAGTTTTTTGACACATATGACATTTGAGCACCACTGTATTGTCTCTCAAGCTTCAATATTTTTTTCTTCCAGAATTCATTTCAAGATACTGGTAGCTACCACGATTTCCTGACATGCTAGACTGAAATATTCCAATCAATCTGATACTTGCATTATGCAGCCTTCTCGGGTTACTTCTTTGAAATTAGTGGTTTTTCTTTAGAGATAGGCAGATTAAATTGCTGCTACATTAACAAAAGAAAATGCTGGTAATCAGTACAGGTAAAAAGGGAAAAATACCTAGAGAAAATCAGACACAGTAAGTAATATGGAGAAGATGGAAAGAAAAAGCAAGTTCTCTAATGACAGTGGGCTCCATGAAGATAAAACTGAATGCTCATTTTGTGGGAGTCTTGCAGGTCAGAGACAGAACTGGCTTGCAAAGTCCATTTGCCATAGATTCAACCAACATTTTTGGATATAATTTGATTTCTGTAAAAGGCAGAACATTTTTAAGAACTTTTCCACTGCAAGTCCACACCAGTCTCATCCTTTCCAACATATCACTCTTTTCTCCTGCATGCTGACAGGATTGTCTGTTCTAGTTCTGGTCTCCATTCCTCATTCATCTCTTGCCTCACAGTTGCAGTCTGCTCCTTCATCCATGGAGAATGAAATCATGTCTATCCTGGTGGTTTATTAACAGAACAGACAGCCTAGAAATGAACTGACTGTATTTTGAGTCAGAAAAAGCAAAGGTTTTATCACTCTTGGGTCCAGATGCCCAGGGAGAAAAGGTTTCAGTTGATGATCAGATGATAAGGAGCTCCATGGAAGGTCAAGTGTGCATTTGCAATTCATGTCTAGTCCAGTCTATACTGCATGAGGGGATCAAAATAATTCTGGGAAAGGTAAAAATAAAATCCTTTTGGTTGTTATTTGACACTATTGGGTCTGTAATTGCAAGAAGAGTATTCTCAGGAATACATGAAGTGGAATAGCATTAGTCTATAAGCATCTATTTCAAAGCTAAAGTGCTGCCACTCCCTAAGACATACTCCTCTGTGATATCTATTCAAGTAGATTACAAATCCACATTCACATCCTCTGGCAATTCAAGGGAGCAAGCATCAGGAAATATTCCACTCTCAGTTTTGAGGCTGAAATGGCAGCATGTGCATTTTTGCACACATTCTGAGTGCTCTGAGTATTTCTTTCTCTGTCCTATTGCATCTCTATTGACAGCTAAAGTACATATATATATGAATATATGAATATATTGTAAACATACTTATGTTAAAATAATCATATTTTCCTCATACACGTGTATTAGATATTAAATGCTTAATAAACTAGCTCTTTGAAAGAAATGATCACTATCTGTACTATATTAATTACCCTATAAATATTCTAAGAAAACCTACTGCTTTTCTTCACCAGTAATAAGATGATCTGTCTCCTGGCATGCTGAATATCCTGAGAAATGGCTATATAAGAATTTTTTTTCTTCTTTGGGAAGCAGTGGATGTAATACAAAATTAAAGTTGTTTTTACATGACAGGGTATTCAAAAATCATATTGAACATAAAGTCATCATTTCCCAGTTCATTAGCTTTTCAAACATATCAAAATTGCCAGTACCAAACAAATGTTCACTCCAAATGTGATCAATTTTTAGTATCTCAGTATGCTGCATAATAAAACAACAGTTTCAAATTAAGAACTGATTCGAAATGTGAAAGCTAAGCAATTCATACTTGAAAAACTGATGGGTTTATTGGGGGATTCTTACATTTTTATTTTTATTTTTTTAAGGACAGTTTGTCAAAGTCTACAAAGATCTAGATCAGTAAACCTGCCTGCTTCACCAGAAATATTGACTATTTACATATACTTCACTGAATGCAATTCATGAGGAGCTCAGAGGAGTCATCCTAAAATTACTGGCAAAGGTTCATAAATCCATTTCATTCCACTTTATTGCTAAGCATTTTTTTTTTTTTTT